>CAUOFW020002669.1:337859-760384 GCA_963454935.2 Ilex paraguariensis
ATATATATATATATTGTTATTTTCATTAGACCTGTTAAACCATAAGCCCTAACACATCTCCAAATTTTTTTTTTTTGGAATTTCTTATGAGGCTATAAACGAAGGCAGAGAGGAGTATTTTTTGGTGGTGGTAGAGGTATGTTTTTTGTAATTTTTCCCTACTTTGTTAGATCTATTTAGCTAGGAACCCTAACACATCATAGGAAGAAGAAAGACAGATTTATGTCTCCAAATCCATCTCTCTCTCTCTTCGAAAATAATATCTTCAGGTTGCTTTTCTTGGAGAGTGCACAATTTCGGTGTAGTTTCATTTATGTAAGAGATGGTCATGTTGTTGGTTTTGGAAAAAAATTGTATTTCTCTATTTTATTTTGAGGAATTTTATTTTCTTTAGATGTATATTGGGGTAGTGTAGGCATGGTATTAGAGTGGATTACGTAGGAGGAATTTCTGATATGAAGAGAATCCTTTTCAAGGAAGTTTACTAGTCTTCTATTTTCTCCACTTTGTTCGAAAAAGCAAGTGAGAATGGAGATATGGGCAATGGGTGCAACGATAAATATGGAGCAGATTATGGATGCTATTTATCATTCATGATTTTTAGGTTTTAATAAAGGAGTGATTCATAAACCAATGCAAGCCTTTTGACTTATTTAAAAAAGGATAGATATCTCAATTTTTGGAGGATGTAAGGGTGAATTAAGGTACTTGTCATATTCCATACATTGTGACTTTTGTGAGTGCATTATGAATTTTTTTGGATTTGTGCATAAAAATATTGTGACATATTACTTTTCTTGGAGAAAGAATAATCATGTAATGGTTTTTTAAGTGATGGGTCACGGGTATTGAAGATTGGTACATAGTCTTCAATTGGAGAAGTTTAGGTTCGTGCAATTCTTTTATAAATGTAATGGAAACAAGTGACCCCATATGTTTCTTATGTTAGATAGTATTTTATTTTATTGTACTTTCAGGGTAATTCATGTACCCCCTCCATTTTGATTATGAACAATATATGATCCTCGCTTAAAAAATAATTTTTGTCAATTAAGAACAATGAACTCTCTTCCTAATTTTGTAGATTACTTATTTTTTTGTTATTTTTTTATTGTCAGCTCCATTGATGGATTGATTGTGCATACATAAGCAAAGAAGGTGTTCCAACATATTTCAGGTTAGAACCTCAACATTGGCTTTAGTCCAGATTTGAACATCGTGCTACATGCTATGATTCATGTTTGTATTTACCCACATTTAAAATTTTTTCCAATTAATGGTTACATAAGAGAGAATATGTATGTAGAAGATTTCCTTATTTTTATTTTTCAGTTCATTTTTTTGTTTTGACTTTTCTTTGTTGCACCTCAAATGGATAGGCGTTGTAGTGAGAAAATGTCCACCTCTGTTGATGACATCGTTGGGTTGCTTATTGAGTTCCGATAGGACAAGGCAAGAGAAGATAATTATTTTCTATATGATTGTTGTCATAATATTATTGCTGTGGGAATTGAAGATGAGTCAAAACCACAACTGTCAAGGTCACTTACAAGTTGAACACTTGCACTGTTTGATTGCTGAAAGTGACATAAATTGCATCAACCAACTTAGGATGGATATACACGCTTTTCGTGTTCTATGTAATTTAGTTCAAGATGTTGGGGGTTTGAATCGGACAAAATATGTAAGTATTGAGGAAATGCTTGCAATGTTCTAAAACATTTTGGGACATGATGAGAAGAATCGACTAGTGAATTTTAATGTCCTAAGATCCATCGAAATAGTTTGCAAGAATTTCAATGCCGTTCTAAAGGATGTTATTAAATTGCATGGTTTATTGTTGTAGAGACCTGAACCAGTTGCTGCTGACTCCACAGATAATTAATGGAAGTGATTTAAGGTAATATTTAGGCTCAATGTGCTTCCCCGTTGATAAATTGACTAAGTATTGACAAATGAACTTTTTTTTTTTTTTTACTTTTAAGAATTGTGTAGGTGTGTTAGATGGCACACACATTAAAACTAGGGTACCTCTAATGCACCACACAAGGTATATGAGTAGGCATGAGGACATTTCTACTAATGCCCTTGGCGTGTGCTCTCAAGACATGAAATTCATTTAAATGTTTCTTAATTGGGAAGGGTCTGCAATTGATTCTAGGATATTACATGATACAGTATTGATGAGAAATGGATTGAAAGTAGCCTGTGGTAAGTGGTATTTCACCACTATAGACCTCTTTAAGTTAATGTATGACTTCAATTCAAATAGGCGAGCTTCTTCTGAATTCTACCTTTGTAATTTTTGCACAAGCAACTACTATCTAGGGGATGTCGATTACACAAATGTTCAAGGGTTCTTAGCTCCATATAGGGGCTAAAAAGTTGATGTTTATAGCGATGACATATGGGTGGAATATCTAAAAGTGATACTTTTACCAAACATCCATTAATAAGTTGTCAACTTGTGTAAAATGTATATATTGGTCATTTCATAATTAAAACTAAACTGTAAAAAGACAACAATGAAAAGGAAATGTGTGGTAAATCATTGCCTTACTTTGATGACTGGGATGATATTTGGCAAAGATAGGGCAACTAGTAAGAATGTGCAGGGTCTTGAGGAGTTGGTCGATGATAGTTCATATGCATGTGATCCCTCTGTTGAAGACAACATCGTGCCAATGCACACCAACATGAGGATGGATGATGCTGNATGGTCCAAATACTAAAAGGTGCCCAAAATCCTTTCTATCTAAATTTTATCTAAAATGTGTTTGAACTCTGGAATACTTCCTAACTTCTAATTCATACCCTATTACCTCACATAACATTTTGATTTCTACTCTTACAATTCACATAGTTCATGCATACATCATCACACATATTAGCATTTCAAAAATAATTACGTTGTTATATAAAGATAAGAATGTGAGGGTTTACAAAGCTACCGACAGGATATTGGGGCAAAATATCACATTTTCCCTTTCTTTATCAAAAATTGATGAAAAACTACTATGATTGGCAGATGCAACGGAGTCTTCTCTTCTCCAATACGTTGTAGTCCATTTCTAGCCATAAATGTAAAGTAGAGAGGAGAGTCGAGCTTGGGTATTGAGNATGATTGGCAGATGCAACAGAGTCTTCTCTTCTCCAATACGTTGTAGTCCATTTCTAGCCATAAATGTAAAGTAGAGAGGAGAGTCGAGCTTGGGTATTGAGGTATGTTTTGATCTCCTTAACAATGACAAATATATAACAATATATATATATATTGTTATTTTCATTAGACCTGTTAAACCATAAGCCCTAACACATCTCCAAATTTTATTTTTTTTGGAATTTCTTATGAGGCTATAAACGAAGGCAGAGAGGAGTATTTTTTGGTGGTGGTAGAGGTATGTTTTTTGTAATTTTTCCCTACTTTGTTAGATCTATTTAGCTAGGAACCCTAACACATCATAGGAAGAAGAAAGACAGATTTATGTCTCCAAATCCATCTCTCTCTCTCTTCGAAAATAATATCTTCAGGTTGCTTTTCTTGGAGAGTGCACAATTTCGGTGTAGTTTCATTTATGTAAGAGATGGTCATGTTGTTGGTTTGGAAAAAAATTGTATTTCTCTATTTTATTTTGAGGAATTTTATTTTCTTTAGATGTATATTGGGGTAGTGTAGGCATGGTATTAGAGTGGATTACGTAGGAGGAATTTCTGATATGAAGAGAATCCTTTTCAAGGAAGTTTACTAGTCTTCTATTTTCTCCACTTTGTTCGAAAAAGCAAGTGAGAATGGAGATATGGGCAATGGGTGCAACGATAAATATGGAGCAGATTATGGATGCTATTTATCATTCATGATTTTTAGGTTTTAATAAAGGAGTGATTCATAAACCAATGCAAGCCTTTTGACTTATTTAAAAAAGGATAGATATCTCAATTTTTGGAGGATGTAAGGGTGAATTAAGGTACTTGTCATATTCCATACATTGTGACTTTTGTGAGTGCATTATGAATTTTTTTGGATTTGTGCATAAAAATATTGTGACAAATTACTTTTCTTGGAGAAAGAATAATCATGTAATGGTTTTTTAAGTGATGGGTCACGGGTATTGAAGATTGGTACATAGTCTTCAATTGGAGAAGTTTAGGTTCGTGCAATTCTTTTATAAATGTAATGGAAACAAGTGACCCCATATGTTTCTTATGTTAGATAGTATTTTATTTTATTGTACTTTCAGGGTAATTCATGTACCCCTCCATTTTGATTATGAACAATATATGATCCTCGCTTAAAAAAATAATTTTTGTCAATTAAGAACAATGAACTCTCTTCCTAATTTTGTAGATTACTTATTTTTTTGTTATTTTTTTATTGTCAGCTCCATTGATGGATTGATTGTGCATACATAAGCAAAGAAGGTGTTCCAACATATTTCAGGTTAGAACCTCAACATTGGCTTTAGTCCAGATTTAAACATCGTGCTACATGCTATGATTCATGTTTGTATTTACCCACATTTAAATTTTTTTCCAATTAATGGTTACATAAGAGAGAATATGTATGTAGAAGATTTCCTTATTTTTATTTTTCATTTCATTTTTTTGTTTTGACTGTAAAATCCCGGTAGATTTAAACTTTTATGAATAAAGGGTAAAATGGTAAATTGTCACCATGATTCGGGTTGTAAATCTGAAATTTTTTGTAACTCGGATGACAAAACGGACCTCACCGTTGGATTCGTCTCGCGAAATCGAGTTACCACGTCAATTTTCGTCGAATTCTGAGATAGTCAAATTTTTCACGTTTTACGGAGCGATCGGGCTTCGGGTGACCCTGTACACGAATTTTTTTATAAAATTTTAAATTTTGGGCAATAAAATAAGATAAATTGAAATAAAAATATTTTAGATTTAAACCGGGGCGAGATTTAATTGTTCGGGACAAAAACGGACCCGGAATTAAAAATGGACATGTGGCCAATTGTGGGCCAAGTGTTCTAAAGTATAAATAGGGGGAAAAATCAGATTTTTCCCCCATTGTTCAGCATCCTCTTCAGCCGATAGAAAAGAGAGGGAAAGGAGAGGGAAAGCTTCAACTTCTCTCTATGATCTACATAATTCTAGTGCTCAAATCCGCTTGGACCAAGAACAAAGATCGTTCTCCTCGTCAAGGGCTACGTCTACGTACCAAAAGGAAGTGATTTCACCGAATAATCAAAGGAAGAATTTTTGGAGATCAAAGCTTTTGGGTTGGTTTTGGTGTTTTAGGGGTTTTCTACACTCCTAAGAGGTAGGGGTTATTCCTACTTTGGATTATTCTTACCTTAGGTGTTGCTAGACTAAGGGTGAAAATTATGTATATGCATATGTATTGTTATACATATATGTCTATGGGTATGAAAGTGAAAAAAATTAGCATAGGAATAGCTTAGGCTAGCTTCTAGCTTGAATTTGGTATATGGAGGTTCCATGTGATTATTTTGTAACTTGGTGAAAACTTAAGGCATGCTATGTGTTTTATAAACTATGCCTTGGAATGTGTTATGTGAATACATGACTTGAATGACTATAAGATGTTTGATAAAATGCCCTAGTGAAATTGAGTGTGTTACTTGCATGATGCTATGTTATAACATGCTTGGGTGATTGTGAAATCATATGCTTAGGATATGGTTTTTGGATGAAGAGTGTTATTGACATATGCATGAAATGATATATTGAGCATAATGAGATATGGTAGTTATATACTTATGATACAATTGCATTGATGTATGAAAATGTTTATATGTTTGTCATAAGCATATTGAGCATTATTTTGTGTGCAATGGAACATCACATTGCATTTGCACGGAAGTGTCTCATTACATGAGTGAGTGCATGTTTGACGTCAATACCACACTTGGTGATTGACGGAAGGCTTGGGAGAGTTGGGTCGAGGACTTAGCTAAGCCGCTTGGTTGCATGATGAATTGGGTTGGGGTAGCAAGAAGAGGCATGACGACCTCTCGGGTGCAAGACCCGGTGATTGGGCTACGCACTCCCTTGGCTCGGCCCATAAAGTGTGTGGGTGTATTCGGAACCCTCGGTCGAAGTCCGTAAATTTCGTGTGGGTTGGAGGCCCTTGGTGTAAGTCCATGAACATCCACCCCTATACAAGACCCTAGAGTGATTAACGCCATTGTGTGTAACATAAATGGTGGTTTCGACTAAATTGACACTTGCATGTGTTGGGGAGCCGGAGAGAGCTCGGAATAAAGTTGCATGGGTGAGTGTCACTTCATTCCATGGCATAGCATTGTTGCATTCCATCATAGGATGCATAAGTGTGAGAAATGCTTGGTTGTATGTTTGTGTGATGATTACATGAGCATGTGCATCTAGGGGAAGAGTAACCTCTATAGGTTTATCTCTATTGGGCGTTGTGCTCACCCTATACGGGAAACAATTTCAGGTACGGGACACGTTCCGGTGGATGGCTCTCATTCGGGGGCTCTTGGTTGAAGAAAAGCCGGGTTGTGGCTTTTGAATTTAGTTTTTGTAAAACTTTTGGTTAATTTCCATTTTGGCATGTAAAAGTATGGAAATAGTTGTATTAGAACTTGTATTGACTATATTTGGTATCAAATAGATGTTGTATAAGTTTTGGATAACCTTGGATTGATTTGGGGTTGAAATCATACACAGAAATTTCAGACACTGCTTAGTGTTTGAGCCATAACTTTTTATTGTGACGTCCAAATGATCTGAAATTTTTACAGTAGGTAGTAGACACCTAGGGCTACAAAAGTGTTTTTATGAAATTTTCTCAATTCCACTTCTAAACAGGTCAAAACCGCACTGGAAGTTGCAGCAGAACAGAAACTGCATTTTCTGTTCGAACGTAAAGTGACGTTCGAATGGTGCGAGTTTTGAACAGCAAAACCAGCAGAGAACCAAATGTACTGGGAGCTACCTATTTTTCAAAACCAAGGGACGTTCGAATGTGAATAGTGCTGTTCGAACGGTGACTCTAAAACCGAAATTTTTCAAACTATGCACTAAGCTTCCAGGCTTGGATTTCTTTGATTTAAAGAACACCAATGGACTTGGATTTCTCTAGTTCCAAGGATACAAATGGACACTAATTGAGGTATATTGAGGCTTATTAGACCTTGGTGGATTTAAATGATAACTATTACATATATGCACTAATGTTAAAGTAACCTTGCATGTTTTGCTATAAATATGGATAATTGGACCCGGTGTGGTCAATGTTTACTTATAAATGGACCCGGTGCGGTCATTGTTTATATTGGGCCTCAGATGGGTCATGTGAGTTATGTTGCACAGGTTGGGTATTGGGTAGAGTTCCCTGTACAAAGGAGACTCTGCCCAAATTTTGTTAAGTTATGGACCTCGGTAATTGGGACATAACGGTGTGATATCGAGTCACTCGGTATTTACGGGTATTCCGCGGGTTGATGGGTAATCAACGGACCCCCGGATTTTGGGGTGTCACATTGACTTTTCTTTGTTGCACCTCAAATGGATAGGCGTTGTAGTGAGAAAATGTCCACCTCTGTTGATGACATCGTTGGGTTGCTTATTGAGTTCCGATAGGACAAGGCAAGAGAAGATAATTATTTTCTATATGATTGTTGTCATAATATTATTGTTGTGGGAATTGAAGATGAGTCAAAACCACAACTGTCAAGGTCACTTTCTAGAAATCACTTACAAGTTGAACACTTGCACTGTTTGATTGCTGAAAGTGACATAAATTGCATCAACCAACTTAGGATGGATATACACGCTTTTCGTGTTCTATGTAATTTAGTTCAAGATGTTGGAGGTTTGAATCGGACAAAATATGTAAGTATTGAGGAAATGCTTGCAATGTTCTAAAACATTTTGGGACATGATGAGAATAATCGACTAGTGAAGTTTAATGTCCTAAGATCCATCGAAATAGTTTGGAAGAATTTCAATGTCGTTCTAAAGGATGTTATTAAATTGCATGGTTTATTGTTGTAGAGACCTGAACCAGTTGCTGCTGACTCCACAGATAATTAATGGAAGTGATTTAAGGTAATATTTAGGCTCAATGTGCTTCCCCGTTGATAAATTGACTAAGTATTGACAAATGAACTTTTTTTTTTTTTTTACTTTTAAGAATTGTGTAGGTGTGTTAGATGGCACACACATTAGAACTAGGGTACCTCTAATGCACCACACAAGGTATATGAGTAGGCATGAGGACCTTTCTACTAATGCCCTTGGCGTGTGCTCTCAAGACATGAAATTCATTTAAATGTTGCTTAATTGGGAAGGGTCTGCAATTGATTCTAGGATATTACATGATACAGTATTGATGAGAAATGGATTGAAAGTAGCCTGTGGTAAGTGGTATTTCACCACTATAGACCTCTTTAAGTTAATGTATGACTTCAATTCAAATAGGCGAGCTTCTTCTGAATTCTACCTTTGTAATTTTTACACAAGCAACTACTATCTAGGGGATGTCGATTACACAAATGTTCAAGGGTTCTTAGCTCCATATAGGGGCTAAAAAGTTGATGTTTATAGCGATGACATATGGGTGGAATATCTAAAAGTGATACTTTTACCAAACATCCATTAATAAGTTGTCAACTTGTGTAAAATGTATATATTGGTCATTTCATAATTAAAACTAAACTGTAAAAAGACAACAATGAAAAGGAAATGTGTGGTAAATCATTGCCTTACTTTGATGACTGGGATGATATTTGGCAAAGATAGGGCAACTAGTAAGAATGTGCAGGGTCTTGAGGAGTTGGTCGATGATAGTTCATATGCATGTGATCCCTCTGTTGAAGACAACATCGTGCCAATGCACACCAACATGAGGACGGATGATGCTAGAGGCTCACAAAGTGTAACACTAAGCAACATTGACGATGTCAATGTGACTCCGCAAACTTGGAATCCAAAAAAAAAAAGCATAGTGCTTTGAGCGATGCAATGGCAGAAAGTCTATGTCAAATTCAAAGGTGTTTGGTGATTATGTTGTTTTAAGTGAAAATCAATTAACAATTATTGCACACAGAGTTGGGTATCAATAGGATATTACAATCGCATGGTATTCAATTCTTGCTGAGTTGTCAAAAATTGAAGGGCTGAGGATGGCACATTGTCATGAGGTGGCCTACAAAATTGCAAGTGACAACATTGAGGTGGACATTTTCTTTAGCTTGCTTGTGGAAGAACGAGCTGTCTGGGTTGGTAATGTCCTTTGGCCTAATTTAGATGTTTATTAGGGTCATATGTAAAGGAACTGACTAGTTATTATACTGCTATATGAGTTTGTATTATTTCAGATGCACAGAAAAATTTTACTTGCTTTCATAATATCTTACAAACAATTGCAAGGGTCTACCAATGTCGACACGGAACACATGTGTCACTTGCCATGCTTGTACAATGTTATAGACTTGGCAAGGACATGTGAATTTTGGGTTGATAATTTGGGTAATGTATGGCGTAGTCATATTGTGTGATGAGTTGGCTTTATGGATGTATGATTATTGATAAATATTATGTTGTTTTGATGGTTTTCTATTTTTTATTTACCTAACTTATTTTCCTTGACATCAGTAATGGTTAGGAGATAATGATTCTATGTTGTGTTTGTTGGACAACAAACGGGTGTATATGACATGAAATGAGTGTCATATGAAAGTAAATCGGTACCCTAATGCATTATACAAGTCATATTACTTGTATAGCGAGGTTGAAAATGCAATGCGTATGTATTTGGAGCAACAAGATGGTGCACGAGAGGTGCAACCACTCAATGTGGTTGATGTCATTCCGGAGAAACTACTATTTGGAAATAAACTTTTGAAAGATACAATGGATTTTCCACTACAAGCACCTACACCATTTCATGAACGTGATGTCATGGCATGCCTAAAGTATGTTGTCGTGTTTCTTTTAGGTATGCTAGTGACCCATGTTATCTACTTTTTTTAGAAGAATAGGGTGAGAGGTCTGTTTCAAGTTCTTGTAATGAGTGTTTTGGTTTCTATTTATTATTAGGTCTCTTTGGTGTATGTAGTTATTGTACTTTTGATAATGTATGTCATTTTCTAACAGTTTGTTGGGTAATATGTTAATATTCGAATGTTATGATGCTAGTGAGGAATAAGGATTCTAGACATCAATAAGGACAAACCTGACCTAATGATAGACACTTTAATAGACTATAAGAAGCGAGGTAAATAACTTCACTCAGAAGGTATGATCATAAAATGGTAGATGGTTTGTTGACCATTTTGTGTAGGAGAATGCCACGGTTCAAGCTTTCGATCAGTCAGGTTTTGAGGATCATCCTTTTCTAGGAGCAACAATATTTCACACTTACTAAGATGCTAGACTCTAGGATGTTTGCATGGGATTCCCATAAGAAATATGTAGTGGGAGGATTTGTTACTAGTGTAGAGGAGTATTTGTAAGTGTTGTTTTTTTATTGCATTTAATTTTGATTTCAAAAATTTAACATTTGTCGTGTATATAATATGCTATGTATATTTACTAGTGAAATCCCTACCTGAAGGCACTGTACAGTGATCGAATGCCCTAATCAATCTATCTTGTTTTGTTATATCTTAACTTTGATTTTGTCAACTATCTCTTAAGTGAGTGAAGTGACCCATTGATATGGGGTACTCACTCTAACAAGGAGGGAGTTTCATCCCTCCATTCTTGACCTTAGGAAGGAATGGAGTAAGGGATTCCCTTCTAGTAAGGCAGTCATCCCGCCACTCTAACTTTAGGAAGGAATGGAGTAAAGGATGCCCTTCTAGAAAGTCTCTCATCTCGCAATTCCTGACGTTATCGAATGTTGATTGTGGAGACAAAAAAAATCAAGCATTGAACATAAAAATAAAAAAAGAACATGGACATTCATTATGCTTAAAAAGTAAATTATATCCTAAATATTCTCACTATGCATACATGCTCAACGTAGTATTTGTAAAGCCCTGGTAAATTTGATTTTTTGTGAAAAAGGGTAAAACGATAATTTGTCACTACGGCATGGGTTGAAAATTTGAATTTTTCTAGAACTCAGATAATGAAACGGACCTCACCGTTGGATTTGTCTCGCAAAATCTAGTTATCCAGTCAATTTTCATTGAATTCTGAGAAATTCAGATTTTTTACGTTTTACGAGGCGGTCGAGTGTCACTAAACTAAAAATGAGACATAGAATTAATTTTGAAAATTAGAAAATAATTTAAAAGAAGTTCATATAAAAATATTTTGAAATTGAATGGGGACGAAATTTAATCATTTTGGGACAAAATCAAACCTGGGAATGGAGGACGTGTGGCACGACTTGGGCCAAGAATTAAAGTTCCTCTACCCGACGAGGGCTATGAATACGTACAAAAAATTACAGATTTCATCAAACATTCATTGGCACTTTGGTAGCTACCTTTGCACAAGCTAGTGCCAATGTGAACCAAGGAGGCTCAAGTAACCTCCAAAAGTTCAAGACACACAAGTCTCTGACTTTTATGGGAGGAACGGATTCGATGGTGGCCAACCATTGGTTCTAGCAAGTTGACAACATCTTAGAGGCTATGGAGATCACCTCCGATGCCACTAGGATAAGGCTACATTCCAACTAAAAGTAGAAGCTCATTCGTGGTGGGATTAGGTAAAAGCCACGAAGAACTTAGAGGCGATGACATGGGGAGAGTTTTGAAAGCTCTTAATGGCAAGTAATTCCCATTGGCTGTTTGACACGTGAAAGCCCAAGAATTCTTGTATTTGAAGGAGGAGACTATGATGGGGATGAAATACGTGGTTAAGTTCACTGAGTTAGCCCGTTTCGCCGATGATCACGTGGACATGGACATGGCCAAAGTGAGGAGGTTTCAGGATGGATTGAATATTGTCCATTTGGGGGAAGATTATGGGTCACCACCAACAGGATTTAGAATCGATGGTCGAGAAGGTTATGACTATTGAGAGGGAGGTTGATGACACAAGGAGCATCTGGGAGGCGGGTGCTTAGGAAAAGAAGAAGGAGGGCCAATCCTTTTCTTCTAGTTCGAGGAAGAAGAAAAAGACATTTACCCCTAAAAGGTATCAAGGAAAGGGCCGCAGCTATCAAGGCCAAGGCCAAGGTCAATCCTACCAAGGCGAGAAAATTTTTAGGACTACCTACTAAGCAGGCCAGAGGACTTGTTACATATGCCACTAGCTGGGTCACATGAAGTAGGATTGTCTTTAGAGGTAAGGATCCCAAAGCTCTGGGGCATCCTAGTCCCAGGCATCGATGGGGCATACCCAAACTTATTTTATTCCTCCCTACCCCACCATAGGCCAGGGAAGCCAATATCAGTTCCAAGGTGCTACATAGGCGCTTACTACTTTACGTGCGGGGACTCCGCAATATGGCCAGATGGGCCAGGGCATGGGCCGAGGTCGAGGACAGGGCTCATAGGTTGGGACTTCGGAGACCTAGGGGCGAGTCTACGCCATCACTCCTCAGATTGATCTAGTGGATCAGTTGGTTATTTAGGGTACATTTCTATGCTCTCACTTATAGGTAAGGATATTATTTGACTATGGTGCATCGCATTCATTTATCTNGAACATCGTGCTACATGCTATGATTCATGTTTGTATTTACCCACATTTAAAATTTTTTCCAATTAATGGTTACATAAGAGAGAATATGTATGTAGAAGATTTCCTTATTTTTATTTTTCAGTTCATTTTTTTGTTTTGACTTTTCTTTGTTGCACCTCAAATGGATAGGCGTTGTAGTGAGAAAATGTCCACCTCTGTTGATGACATCGTTGGGTTGCTTATTGAGTTCCGATAGGACAAGGCAAGAGAAGATAATTATTTTCTATATGATTGTTGTCATAATATTATTGCTGTGGGAATTGAAGATGAGTCAAAACCACAACTGTCAAGGTCACTTTCAAGTTGAACACTTGCACTGTTTGATTGCTGAAAGTGACATAAATTGCATCAACCAACTTAGGATGGATATACACGCTTTTCGTGTTCTATGTAATTTAGTTCAAGATGTTGGGGGTTTGAATCGGACAAAATATGTAAGTATTGAGGAAATGCTTGCAATGTTCTAAAACATTTTGGGACATGATGAGAAGAATCGACTAGTGAATTTTAATGTCCTAAGATCCATCGAAATAGTTTGCAAGAATTTCAATGCCGTTCTAAAGGATGTTATTAAATTGCATGGTTTATTGTTGTAGAGACCTGAACCAGTTGCTGCTGACTCCACAGATAATTAATGGAAGTGATTTAAGGTAATATTTAGGCTCAATGTGCTTCCCCGTTGATAAATTGACTAAGTATTGACAAATGAACTTTTTTTTTTTTTTTACTTTTAAGAATTGTGTAGGTGTGTTAGATGGCACACACATTAAAACTAGGGTACCTCTAATGCACCACACAAGGTATATGAGTAGGCATGAGGACATTTCTACTAATGCCCTTGGCGTGTGCTCTCAAGACATGAAATTCATTTAAATGTTTCTTAATTGGGAAGGGTCTGCAATTGATTCTAGGATATTACATGATACAGTATTGATGAGAAATGGATTGAAAGTAGCCTGTGGTAAGTGGTATTTCACCACTATAGACCTCTTTAAGTTAATGTATGACTTCAATTCAAATAGGCGAGCTTCTTCTGAATTCTACCTTTGTAATTTTTGCACAAGCAACTACTATCTAGGGGATGTCGATTACACAAATGTTCAAGGGTTCTTAGCTCCATATAGGGGCTAAAAAGTTGATGTTTATAGCGATGACATATGGGTGGAATATCTAAAAGTGATACTTTTACCAAACATCCATTAATAAGTTGTCAACTTGTGTAAAATGTATATATTGGTCATTTCATAATTAAAACTAAACTGTAAAAAGACAACAATGAAAAGGAAATGTGTGGTAAATCATTGCCTTACTTTGATGACTGGGATGATATTTGGCAAAGATAGGGCAACTAGTAAGAATGTGCAGGGTCTTGAGGAGTTGGTCGATGATAGTTCATATGCATGTGATCCCTCTGTTGAAGACAACATCGTGCCAATGCACACCAACATGAGGATGGATGATGCTAGAGGCTCACAAAGTGTAACACTAAGCAACATTGACGATGTCAATGTGACTCCGCAAACTTGGAATCCAAAAAAAAAAAGCATAGTGCTTTGAGCGATGCAATGGCAGAAAGTCTATGTCAAATTCAAAGGTGTTTGGTGATTATGTTGTTTTAAGTGAAAATCAATTAACAATTATTGCACACAGAGTTGGGTATCAATAGGATATTACAATCGCATGGTATTCAATTCTTGCTGAGTTGTCAAAAATTGAAGGGCTGAGGATGGCACATTGTCATGAGGTGGCCTACAAAATTGCAAGTGACAACATTGAGGTGGACATTTTCTTTAGCTTGCTTGTGGAAGAACGAGCTGTCTGGGTTGGTAATGTCCTTTGGCCTAATTTAGATGTTTATTAGGGTCATATGTAAAGGAACTGACTAGTTATTATACTGCTATATGAGTTTGTATTATTTCAGATGCACAGAAAAATTTTACTTGCTTTCATAATATCTTACAAACAATTGCAAGGGTCTACCAATGTCGACACGGAACACATGTGTCACTTGCCATGCTTGTACAATGTTATAGACTTGGCAAGGACATGTGAATTTTGGGTTGATAATTTGGGTAATGTATGGCGTAGTCATATTGTGTGATGAGTTGGCTTTATGGATGTATGATTATTGATAAATATTATGTTGTTTTGATGGTTTTCTATTTTTTATTTACCTAACTTATTTTCCTTGACATCAGTAATGGTTAGGAGATAATGATTCTATGTTGTGTTTGTTGGACAACAAACGGGTGTATATGACATGAAATGAGTGTCATATGAAAGTAAATCGGTACCCTAATGCATTATACAAGTCATATTACTTGTATAGCGAGGTTGAAAATGCAATGCGTATGTATTTGGAGCAACAAGATGGTGCACGAGAGGTGCAACCACTCAATGTGGTTGATGTCATTCCGGAGAAACTACTATTTGGAAATAAACTTTTGAAAGATACAATGGATTTTCCACTACAAGCACCTACACCATTTCATGAACGTGATGTCATGGCATGCCTAAAGTATGTTGTCGTGTTTCTTTTAGGTATGCTAGTGACCCATGTTATCTACTTTTTTTAGAAGAATAGGGTGAGAGGTCTGTTTCAAGTTCTTGTAATGAGTGTTTTGGTTTCTATTTATTATTAGGTCTCTTTGGTGTATGTAGTTATTGTACTTTTGATAATGTATGTCATTTTCTAACAGTTTGTTGGGTAATATGTTAATATTCGAATGTTATGATGCTAGTGAGGAATAAGGATTCTAGACATCAATAAGGACAAACCTGACCTAATGATAGACACTTTAATAGACTATAAGAAGCGAGGTAAATAACTTCACTCAGAAGGTATGATCATAAAATGGTAGATGGTTTGTTGACCATTTTGTGTAGGAGAATGCCACGGTTCAAGCTTTCGATCAGTCAGGTTTTGAGGATCATCCTTTTCTAGGAGCAACAATATTTCACACTTACTAAGATGCTAGACTCTAGGATGTTTGCATGGGATTCCCATAAGAAATATGTAGTGGGAGGATTTGTTACTAGTGTAGAGGAGTATTTGTAAGTGTTGTTTTTTTATTGCATTTAATTTTGATTTCAAAAATTTAACATTTGTCGTGTGTATAATATGTTATGTATATTTACTAGTGAAATCCCTACCTGAAGGCACTGTACAGTGATCGAATGCCCTAATCAATCTATCTTGTTTTGTTATATCTTAACTTTGATTTTGTCAACTATCTCTTAAGTGAGTGAAGTGACCCATTGATATGGGGTACTCACTCTAACAAGGAGGGAGTTTCATCCCTCCATTCTTGACCTTAGGAAGGAATGGAGTAAGGGATTCCCTTCTAGTAAGGCAGTCATCCCGCCATTCTAACTTTAGGAAGGAATGGAGTAAAGGATGCCCTTCTAGAAAGTCTCTCATCTCGCAATTCCTGACGTTATCGAATGTTGATTGTGGAGACAAAAAAAATCAAGCATTGAACATAAAAATAAAAAAAGAACATGGACATTCATTATGCTTAAAAAGTAAATTATATCCTAAATATTCTCACTATGCATACATGCTCAACGTAGTATTTGTAAAGCCCTGGTAAATTTGATTTTTTGTGAAAAAGGGTAAAACGATAATTTGTCACTAAGGCATGGGTTGAAAATCTGAATTTTTCTAGAACTCAGATAATGAAACGGACCTCACCGTTGGATTTGTCTCGCAAAATCTAGTTATCCAGTCAATTTTCATTGAATTCTGAGAAATTCAGATTTTTTACGTTTTACGAGGCGGTCGAGTGTCACTAAACTAAAAATGAGACATAGAATTAATTTTGAAAATTAGAAAATAATTTAAAAGAAGTTCATATAAAAATATTTTGAAATTGAATGGGGACGAAATTTAATCGTTTTGGGACAAAATCAAACCTGGGAATGGAGGACGTGTGGCACGACTTGGGCCAAGAATTAAAGTTCCTCTACCTGACGAGGGCTATGAATACGTACAAAAAATTACAGATTTCATCAAACATTCATTGGCACTTTGGTAGCTACCTTTGCACAAGCTAGTGCCAATGTGAACCAAGGAGGCTCAAGTAACCTCCAAAAGTTCAAGACACACAAGTCTCTGACTTTTATGGGAGGAACGGATTCGATGGTGGCCAACCATTGGTTCTAGCAAGTTGACAACATCTTAGAGGCTATGGAGATCACCTCCGATGCCACTAGGATAAGGCTACATTCCAACTAAAAGTAGAAGCTCATTTGTGGTGGGATTAGGTAAAAGCCACGAAGAACTTAGAGGCGATGACATGGGGAGAGTTTTGAAAGCTCTTAATGGCAAGTAATTCCCATTGGCTGTTTGACACGTGAAAGCCCAAGAATTCTTGTATTTGAAGGAGGAGACTATGATGGGGATGAAATACGTGGTTAAGTTCACTGAGTTAGCCCGTTTCGCCGATGATCACGTGGACATGGACATGGCCAAAGTGAGGAGGTTTCAGGATGGATTGAATATTGTCCATTTGGGGGAAGATTGTGGGTCACCACCAACAGGATTTAGAATCGATGGTCGAGAAGGTTATGACTATTGAGAGGGAGGTTGATGACACAAGGAGCATCTGGGAGGCGGGTGCTTAGGAAAAGAAGAAGGAGGGCCAATCCTTTTCTTCTAGTTCGAGGAAGAAGAAAAAGACATTTACCCCTAAAAGGTATCAAGGAAAGGGCCGCAGCTATCAAGGCCAAGGCCAAGGTCAATCCTACCAAGGCGAGAAAATTTTTAGGACTACCTACTAAGCAGGCCAGAGGACTTGTTACATATGCCACTAGCTGGGTCACATGAAGTAGGATTGTCTTTAGAGGTAAGGATCCCAAAGCTCTGGGGCATCCTAGTCCCAGGCATCGATGGGGCATACCCAAACTTATTTTATTCCTCCCTACCCCACCATAGGCCAGGGAAGCCAATATCAGTTCCAAGGTGCTACATAGGCGCTTACTACTTTACGTGCGGGGACTCCGCAATATGGCCAGATGGGCCAGGGCATGGGCCGAGGTCGAGGACAGGGCTCATAGGTTGGGACTTCGGAGACCTAGGGGCGAGTCTACGCCATCACTCCTCAGATTGATCTAGTGGATCAGTTGGTTATTTAGGGTACATTTCTATGCTCTCACTTATAGGTAAGGATATTATTTGACTATGGTGCATCGCATTCATTTATCTCTATATCATGTGTCAGGGATTTTGGCTTAGAGGTTAAGACCTTGGAAGAGCCATTACATGTGAGTTCTCCCCTAGGGTGAGTATTGATCAGATATGTCTGGGTTGTGAGTTAGAGATCTCACAGATTGTACTCATCGTGGACCTTAGGGACATGGACATGTCGGAGTTTGATTTCATCATTCGGATGGATTAGTTGACGGCACACCAAGTTGTCATCGATGGTGATCGGAAGAGGGTCACTGCCTACACACTTGAGGGTGTTTGTTTTGAATTTTAAGGGAAGAAACATGATGTTTTACCCCAAGTAGTGTATGATTTCCGTTGGCAAGGGCATTTGATGGGTTAGCTAGCAAGCATTACCTTAGAGGACAAGGTGAGACAGGAGTTAGCTCTACCTCGAATGGTTTGTGAGTTTGAGGACATTTTTTTGGACAAATTACCGATATTACCTCCACATAGGAATGCAAACTTCACCATTGAGTTGCACCACGGTACACCGCTCATTTCTATGACTCCTCATAATGGCACCTGCAGAGTTGTAATAACTCAAGGTCCAATTACAAGAATTAATGGACAAGGGCTTCATTAGATTGAGTACCTCACCTTAGGGAGCTCTGGTGTTGTTTGCCAAGAAGAAGGATAAGATCCTTAGGCTATCTTGTCCCTCAGATGGATTGGTGAAGGCAATTTGTTACCAAACCAAAGGCCATCACACACCTCTTTTAGAACCACCATCACTTAGCACCTCCTCTAACCATAAGAAATAGGTCCAAGCTAGCACAACAAAGATCAAAATCATCCACCAAGGTAGAATAATATCCAAAATTGGTATTTCCCTTCCCAAGTTGAAATTGCTTAAAAACTAAAACAACAAAAAGTTGAACAAATAGAGATATTTGCAAATCTCTTTTGTCAATTTCCTCACGACAATCATCCAAGAGATCGAAGAAAAATCCAAAGAAACTAAAAATAGTAAGATTGTGGAAGTGACTACAAAAACTCTTCTAGTGTTTTTTATCTGGACCCTCTTTTTAGCACCATATTGCCATCAAATTAAAATGTTTACCCTACAATTATCAAAATTTAGAACCCAAAATTATTACATTAATGAAATCAAAATCCAATGATGGGTGACTGTTTCCTGTAATGATTGTCCATAAATTGCATCAATTATAACTGGCGCACACGACCTTGACAACAACAAAAAAGGAAACTTATAAAAAGAAGGAAAAAAAAAAGAAAATATGAGCAAAGCAAAAAACAACAAATGAACCAAATTTCTTTTTTGGAAAGCACGTATACTAAAAAATTAGAATTGGATGGATAAATATTAGGATTTCTTTTTTGGAAAGCACTATAATGAAGCAAAAGAAAAATTGGATTGATAAAAATTAAAGACTCAAATATGATCTATTGCATGCCCACTATATGCTAAAAAACATGATATGCAGAGTTGAAGTTAAAGCTCAAATGCTCAAACCACCCCATAAAACTTGTCTATTTAGCACTTGAAAAAACCCAAAACTCATCAAAAAGTAATATAGTCCACAAAACAAACCAACAGATAAATAAATGAACAATTATAGCCAATGAATGAAATTAAAAAAATATGCAAACACTTTATGTAAGGCATTTAGAAAACAACTTGTATGTGAAAAGAAAATGGAAATGCAAACCTATGAAATTAGCAATGGAGTGGCAGACTAAATCCGACACTACTTGAAAAATAATTCAAAAATTAATGCAATCTGAGTGTTTAACAAAGCAATCCAAGTAAAGGTGAAAAATAGATGATGTGTATGTTTGTGTGTGGGCGGGTGTGCCTGTGTGTGGCTATGACTATTTGTATAGTTGTGAATAGGTGTGATTGTGGTTCAGAGTATAACTTTGTGTGTGTTTGTGTGTTCGTGTGAAAAACAAATAATGTATCTCAACAACCTTTGGGGCATTTGATCAAATAACTTGTAGGTCCTCTTTGCTTGTTGTTTCTCAATGGGGCCTGTGTGGTGAGGATCCGTAGCATACGGTGGGGCTAGAGTCGATGGACTAGGTATGAGAAGAAAATAGAGGTAGGGAGGCAAATGAAAATAGAGAAATGGGGTAAGAGTAATTGAAACAAAGAAAGAGGAAGATAGAAATTATCTCGTTGGTGGCTCTGGTGGCGTCATTTTTGAGGACTGGCTGGTGACATCGTAGTCGTCACTCGTAGCTTGTTGGGGTATGGCATTGGGGAGAGAGGGTGAGATGATAGTGAAGAAGGAGGAGATCTGATAGAGAGAGATAAAAGAAAAAAGGGGGAAAGAGAGAAAAGATATCAAGGTAGAGACATTGGGTGGGGCCTTGCCAGAGTGGTGGAAGTGATAGTTTTGAGGGAGAAAATATGTTGAGGATAAATTTTCAAATACCAAGCTATTTTATTATATAGATTTTTCAAACTTAAATATTGAGGAAAATTATTTTGCTACAAACTATTGTTTGGACCCATGTCCCAACTTCCATTAATATGAAGTGATTTCAGAAAGGATACATCGAGTTCAAGCAGCCAAGTAGGTAATAGTGTGGGATCATCACCATCAGTGAATTTGGGGAAAAAGGTTGAGGTCATAGTCATTAACAACTGAGCTTCTTGGACATCCTAGAGAAATTGTGTCCAATTATTATTGAAATTCTAGTTTGTATTATTATTATATATGTACAACAGTTGGTAGAGACGACAAACCATTTTGGTTATTAGCATACTAAGCTTGTGGAGTTGTATGTGTTGAGTAGGTAATTTACCAATGATATTGCCAATTTTAATATGTATCGTATGAAGCAACATTGATTTGGCTTTATATAATGGTAGTAAACATTAATCTAGTTGCCTTAATTTTTGGTATATTTTGATGTGTAAGGCAACATGTTGATTATACCCATGTGTTTTTTTTTATTATAATGTATGAAGGTATTTGTAATTTTATTAAATACATTAATATAGTACCATGATATAAATACATTAATCTATGTATGCCTTGATTTTTGGTGTATTGGTTGTATAATACAACGGTTGATTAAACCCATTTTTTTGTCTACTACAATTTATGAAGGTGTTGTTAAGCTAATTAAAATACAATAATGTGAATTTTTTTATTATGTATAAATGTGATGTGGAAAATATTTCATCTTGGTAGGCTGAACCACCAATCCAAACAAAGGATTGGATTAAATATGTCCATGGATAGAATGGTAAACTTCTACAAAAGGGTTTAATCCATGGGGCCCATGAAATTTCACTTTTGTTTGCCAAACAGTGGTTTGGATTGGATATAATCCCTAACCCATCCAATTTAAGTGGATAAGTGGGTTTGGGTAGGATAGAGTAGGATACAAAAATTAAATCCTATCCTATCCTATCCTAATCAGTTATCCAAACACTACCAAAGAAGTTAATTTGGAAAGTGAGAAACAAAGTTAGACAGACCTTTTCTTTCCCAACAAGAAAGGAGCAGTCCTACAAAATATATAAAAAAATACCCTAATCTCTCAATCTCACAATACCATACTAAATCCAACCCTTTTCTTGTTCATTGACTCTCTCTTCATATTCAATTCTTCATTTAATCGGTATTCACACAATAAGTAACCATGCTGAATCTTCCAACTCATAAGCCCCTTCAATCTCAGATCTCCACAAACACACACACACACACACACACATATGCAGTCAGAGATCTTTGACTGTGTGTGCACATATATATATATATTGTCTTTGTGTATGTCTATGGTTTGTTCTTTGATTTGATGTTTTGGGTTTTTGTGTGCAGGAATGGGATAAAGAGGGACTTTAGTACTACGATTTTTGAGCAAAAAAAAATGCCAAATCGCCTCGTTGTCAATGAGGCAATCAACGATGAAAACTCGGCGGTGTCACTCCATCCAGAGACAATAGAGAAGCTACAATTTTTTATTTTTTTTTGCGGTGACACAATTTTGATCAATGTTCAAATTTTGTGTATTTTTTTATTGTATTACTAAATATTGTTTGTGGATTGATGTTTCTGAGGTGTTGTAGGGTAGGTTTTGATTTGGGTTTTGGGGGGTTTCTGTTGGAATTAGGGTTTGTGATTGGGTTAATATGGGGTTTACTGATTCATGTTTGGTGGATTTTGTGGAGGGTCTTATTTATGGGGTTATGGATCTATAAATTAATTGTATTATCTATAATAAATTATTCAGTTTTCAAAACCCAATTTGGTTGCAATATTTTGATGATAAGAATCGAATTTTGGTGAATGATATGGAGATTGGATTTTTTTAGTGCACAATATTGTTCTGGTTTTTGGTTGATGTTTTCAAGATGATATGCATATAGATTGATTAATGTAACATAAATATCACTTGCATAAAACATGAAAACAGAATGCACTTCAATCTAAGAGTATTTGAGCTATGAAGCTAAGCATATTTAATTAGTTAATATAAAGGTAAATAGTGAGGGTTTGTTAGGTTGATTATTCCAAAATAGTAATGCTCATTGCATGTTTAACATGACTTCCATATTCTGAGGTGAATTTCTAGGTTGAAAATTTATTTGGAATGCTAAAAAATACTAGTAATGTGTCATGTGGTTGTTACATTCTTGTTGATGTGGTTTTATGTTAGATGGTTTCCAAAGACGGAATATTTAAGACAATTATTCATACTATTTTTTGATTTGTTAATTACATACTTGAGTTGAGGTTACCAAAGATTGATTTGATGTATGTTTCATTTAGATATTTGCATTCTACTAGCAGCCTGGTATCTACAATATGAATTTGAATTGAAAAAATAAGTTTATGGTTTCGTAGAATTTCTTTAATTTCTATTTCAAGGCCACACTTCCCTGATCTCAAATGTAGGATTGATTTCCTTCTAGATTTATAGATACAAATATTTTTAATGGTTGTTGGGAATATGATAGTTAAAGATTGTGTTCTATGAATTTTACTGGTGGGAGATTCTCGTGTTATAAAGGTATATATTATTCATGTGCTTCTTCTTGTCCTTCTTATGTAGGATGCTTGAGATTATTGCAGAAAAATATTATTTGATATCTATTGCATTTACTAAATATTTGATATATTTTCTCATGTTTGGGCTTTTGGTGTTTAGGGAAAGAAAAGAAAAGATACAATCTGCATTGCCTTTGTTGATGAGACATGTGATGAACCAAAGATTAGGACGAACAAGGTTGTCACATCAAACTTGAGGGTTAGACTTGGAGATGATGTTTCTGTCCATTAATATATTAATGTCAAATACGGGAAGTGTATGCACATTCTTCCTATGGATGACACTATAGAAAGGGCCACTGAGAATCTGTTTGATGCCTATCTGAAATGTAAGTCTTTAGAATTACAAACTTGAGTTTTGTTTCTACAGTGAATTATTTTTTAATCCATTTTCAAATTTAATTATCGTTGTCTCTTTCTGTGCATTAAGCTACAAAGAGTAGCTACTAAATATTTTCAGTGTGATAGGAAATGATGGGATTCATATCACTCTCTAGTTCTCATCTTTGAGTGCAGACATCTCTTTGATACAAATTGACCTTCGAGGAGGGACTGGTGCGTTCATAGATAGCCGAGATCACAAGTTTTGCATGGTAAGACTGTAAGGTTGGCAAAGGTGTTATGGCAGACTCGTGGTATAGAGGACGCAATATGGGAGCGTGAGGACTCTATGCAAACGACCTATTAATTCCTATTTTGAGGATGAAGTGACATTTCTTGTAGTCATGGCGTAGTATATGACTTGTTGCATATGCATTTTGTTATATTTACATGTGTGTAATTTCGGGGACAAAATTCCCTTAAGGGGGGAGAATGTGAAACTCAGGACAAACATTAAAATCTCAATTAAAGGGGGTAAAATAGTAATTAAGTTATTAAGCATGGGTCAAAAACAAATTTTTTATATAACTCGGATGATAAAACACACCTCACCATTGGTTTTGTCTCGTAAAATCGTGTTAATTAGCCAATATTCATTAAATTTTGAGACAGTTATTTTTTCGAGTGTTATGATGCGATCGGGTATCGTGTAGTTAAATTATGCGATCACATTTAATTGCGGAACTCGTAATATAATTTAAAGTACATCTCATAAAATTAAATTAAATAGACATACGGCAAAATGTGATTTGTTGGGACAAAATTGGACCAATCAAAAGGTGATGCATGACACTATAGGGGCCAAGTATAAACGGGGCCTAAAAAATGTAAGACAAAGTCTTCCTCCACACAATTTCTTTGATACTTCAACTTAGAGAGAGAGAGATAGCGAGAGAAAGATAGAGGAGAGGAGAGTTCTCCAAGTCTTCTGCTTCACTTCTTCATTCAATCTAGCAAGATCCTAGCGACGACTTGCCTCGAAGTAAGAACTAAAGTTGCTCACTGTAAACCCTGGGAAAAATTTAAAATTTTATTAGGAAGGCTAAAATGGTAATTAGCCACTATGGTATGGTTTGAAAATTAAAATTTTCTAGAACTTCGATGATGAAATAAACTTCACCTTTGGATTTGTCTCGCAAAGTCTAGTTACTCAGTTAATTTTCGTCGAATTCTGTGATAGTAAGATTTTTCATGTTTTGCGATGCGACTGGGTGTCGCGTGACTAAAATGAATGTGATTGAGATTTGATTGTGAAACATGAAAGATTATTTAAATTTAGTTCAAATAAAATATATTTAATATAACACAGGACAAGATTTAATTGCTTCAAGATCAAATTGATCCAAACAAATGAGGCACGTGTGGCACGTTGCGGGCCAAGTAAATGAAGAGTATAAAAGTGAAAGAAAATTTGATTTTCTTCCCCATTTTTCAGATAAATTTTTGGATAGAAAGAGAGGGAAAGAAGAGAGAGAAAAACCAAGGATCTCCAAGCTTCTCCTTGTGATATAGGGAAATCCATTTGTTGGATCCCTTCGGGCTAAGAATAAAAAGTGTTTTACATGACAAGAGCTACAAGTACATACCAAAGATTGCAGGTTTTGCTAAAGTCTCAAGATCAGGATTCTTGGAATCAAGTCTTTGAAGCTTAATTTGGGTGATTTGGGACTCCTCCTACGCAACATTATGCTTCAAGAGGTAGGGTTTCTTTCTTAACTAGGTTTATTTTCAACCTAGGGTTGTATATGAAATGAGTAGCATGATTAGTTATGAAATCTCTTGTTTAATATACTCTTAGTGTAACTAGAGTATGAAAAATGGGTAAAGAAACATGTAGAACCAAGTTTGCATGATTGGTTTTTGTTGAAATTACTTGTAATTTCTTGATATATGTGATGACTGATGCATGTTATGTGTTTACATAATTTGTGCCTTCTAGGTGTTTGACAAAATACCTTGAGTTATTGAGTATGTTAATTGGATGAAAACTATATAACATGCTTTGGTGGTGTTGTAGATTGTGATTATATGCTTATGATTTTATTAACAATTGGGAAGTGTTGATCGAGATGAAATATGTTCATGATATGCTCATAAAATATTGAACACGATATGGTAAAACCAATTGTACATTACGTTTGCATATGCACAGGAAACAACGCATTCGTGAGCATGTGACATGAGCATGGGTGTGTGTGCATGATTTGATCAAACACCATCATTGATGGGTACGTGGGCTCGAAAAGTTGGACATAGATTTGGCTGAGTCGCACAAGTTACATTGAAAGCAAGGGCCAAGATTAGCAAGAAAGGCTAGATTCTCCCTCAGGTGCAAGACCCGGTAAATTTTGGATATGCACTTTCGTTGGTATAAGAGCCTATAAAGTGTGTTGGCGTACACAGAGTCATAGGTAGAAGTCCATAGATGCCGTGTTGGTTGGGTACCCACTGGTAGAACTCCATAAAAACCCACCCTAAGAAAGATATGAGATTTTGTAAAATTGTCATTCGATGTTCAACATCAATGGTAGGGGCTGTAAATGTCCGAATGCATACGCATGAAATTGCATGTGGTATGGGAGCCAATAGAGGGCTCGGGTTGCATTGTATGTGTTAGTATCATCTCATGACAAGGCATGACATTTTGAAATCCATTATGAATTGCATATTCTTGAATGACTACTTGAGTGGGCTGAAGAGAAACATCATAGACTTTATTACTTGATGTCTTACGTGTCAATAGGTTAAAATTGAGCACTAGAGACTTGTAGGATTGCTCCAACCTCTGGAGAAGTGGGAGCACATCACTATAGATGTTGTAACCCTCTTAACATAGACTTTGTGTGGGGGCAACGCCGTAAGGGAGATAGTGGACCGGCTTACAAAGTTAGCACACTTTTTTGTGGTGCAGATGACCTTCACATTGGAGGAGTTTTGTAGGTTGAACATACGGGTGATATTCCGGCTACATAGGATACCCATATCTATAGTCTCGTATCTTGATCCCTAGTTTACAGTTCATTTTTGGGAGAGTTTTCAGTGAACGATGAGGACGTAGTTGATGATAAGTACAACTAGATGAATAGTTAATTTGAGAGGAGTATCCAGATTTTAGAGGACATTCTTTGGGCATGCTTCCTAGATCTCAAGGGTAGATGGGAAGATCATCTACCACTTGTGGAGTTCACATACAACAACAGTTATTAGACGAACATTCAAATGACACCCTATAAGGTACTTTATGGGAGGTCGTGCCATTCTCCATTCTGTTAGGTGGGGGTTAGAGAGGGACTTGTCATAGGTCTAGATTTGATGATAGACACCTTAGAAAAGATAACTGTCACACAGAAGCATATTCTCAAGGCTCAAAATCGAAAGAAGAGCTATGCTGATAGGAGGCGGAGACCTTTGGTGTTTGAGGTTGGAGATCACATCTTCTTGAAGGGTTTAACTAAGAGGGGAGTGCTTAGATTTAGTAAGAGGGGCAAGTTGTTGCCGAGGAAAATCAGGTTGTGACACCCCAAATTATGGGGTCCGTTAATTTCCCATCAACCCACGGAATGCCCGTGGATACCGTATACCTCGATATCGCACCGTTGTGTCCCATTTATCGGGATCCATAATTTAACGAAATCTGGGCAGAGTCTCCTTTGTACGGGAAGCTCTATCCCAAAACACAATCTGTGCAATCAACATTTACATGACCCATCCGAGGTTCAATATAATACCATAACCACACAGGGTCCATTTTATTAGTAAAACTTGACCACATCGGGTCCAATCATCCTATTTATATCAAAATATGCACGGTTATATTAAAACAGTCCATATAGACTCTATTACAATTCCTTTACACATTACATGCCAAAATTTAATTACAAATCTACTTTTACAAAAAAAAATGGATTGGAAGCCACAAGTCGGCTTTTCTTCAACCAGGTGACCCTAATTGTGAGCCGTCCATTGGTGCATGACCCACACCTGAAATGTTTCCCGTATAGGGTGAGCCAATGCCCAGTAGAATAATCCCTACAGAGGCTACTCATCACCTAAAATGCATATGCAATGTATACATGCAACATTTCACAACAAGTATTCCCTCCAGCAATAACATATAATACAATGTTGGAAAATCATGGTGTCATGCCAAGTAATGAGATGAAACACACTCATGCATGCTATCCCGAGCCCACACCGACTCCCACAACACAATGCGACACTTACATGTAAAACAAACGTCTTTGATGAAACACATCCAAAGATCATTTTGAAATCAACCATATGTCATAAAACTAATTCATTCTTGGATGTTTCCCATCAAATGAATAATTTATATATCAAAATCATGTGCCTTTATGGGGTATCGGATTCACGAATCTCACCTCCGGCTCCGTACGCCGTTACACTTTTCTGGAATTTCACCGTCGGTAAGTGTATGAACCAAGTGGCCGGGTTTTTCACCCGAGGGAGTGTCTAGCCCTACTTGCTATACCCGACACAAGTTTTCTTATGCATGTCACTGTGTGACTCCGTAGGACGTTCCATCCCACTTTTTCGAGCCCACCATCAAGCACCAATGTTGGTGTTGATCACCCCATGCAACCCTACGCCCACACTCATGCATGTAGCCCATGAATGTGATGTTAATTCCATGTCCATATTGCAATGCATGCCAAATGACAATTTTTACATATCATTGTATACCATGACAATTAATATCATTTGCATATAATCACATAACCATTTCAAGTTCAATATATCCAAGAGCATATATCAACACTCCATCAACATGATAACACATAATACATGCTAATATTACATTTCATTCACAAGGCATAATATAAAACACAAAGCATGCCCACATGATCCCAATTTCCAAGGGATTACATAAATACTTCCATATACCAAAATCAAGCCAAGATTTTATATGGATCATTCAAACAAAATAAAAATCAGAATATATGATTTTTATATAACCAATTATCGAAACATTCTAGAAATCACAAACTAGCACTTTCTAACTACCAATTCACACTAGAATTGATCCTACCCATTTCTATAACACCAACCATAATGGAAAAATGTTAGAAATACCCAAAACAGCCCACATGAACCCTATGGACACCTTAGGTTAGAAATAGGTCCGAGTAGGAGGAACCCTACCTCTTGAAGCGTTAAAAATTTGTAGGAAGCCTCAAGAACAAGATTCAAGCCCAAAGCTTAGATTTCTCCAAAATCCTCATTTGAATCTTCGGTGAAAATCTTTGTTTTTGGTACCCACGCGTAGCTCTCGTCGCGTAGATCGACTTTAATTCTTGGCCCGACGAATTTCGACCGACGGAACTCCGAGAATCGGTGGAAGAAAGCTTGAAGAATTATTTTTTTTCTTCTTTACTCTTGGGTCTGATCCAGCCGGCCAAATGAAGAGAAAACATCTGATTTTTTTAGATATTTGCCCACTTTTATACTTTTTAAACACTTGGCCCTCGTCGCGCCAAGTGTCGTCCTTTGTCCGGGTCCGTTTTCGCCCCAAAACGATTAAATTTCGTACCGATTTAAGCTCAAAATATTTTATATGAACTTTATTTAAAATATTTTTAAATTTTAAAATTTTTATAAAAATTTCGTTTTTAGGGGTCATCGAACACCCGTCACCTCGAAAAACGTAAAAAATCTGACTATCTCAGAATTCGACGAAATTTATCTGGGTAACTAGATTTCGTGAGACGAATCCAACGGTGAGGTCCGTTTCATCATCCGATGTCTATAAAAATATCAGTTTTTAACCCGCACTATAATGACAAATTACCATTTTACCATTTTTTTCAGAAAAAGTTAAAATTTTTCCAGGTTTCACATTCTTCCTCCCTTAAAAGAATTTCGTCCCCGAAAATTACATACACATGCACATACAATCACATGCATATACAACAGTCAATTAATGCTAAATGACCAGAAGAATGTACCTCCATCCTCGAACAGGAAAGGATAACTGGTACGGACATTGTCCTCGCGCTCCCATGTCGCCTCCTCTACTCCTCGATTCTGCCACAGCACCTTCACTAGCCGCACGGTCTTGCCTCGCAAAACTTGTTCCCGACTATCCATGATGCGCACCGGTCCCTCCTCGAAAGTCCCATCAGCATCAACAACAAGCTCTCCCCAATCCACCACATGAGTCGGATCTGGGGTGTACTTCCGAAGCATAGAGACATGGAATACTGCATGAACACCCGATAGATTTGGCGATAATGCCAACCGGTAAGCAACTGTACCCACTCTCTCAAGTACCTCGAAGGGCCCGATGTATCTCGGTGACAGCTTCCCCCGCTTACCAAACCGGACCACTCCTCTCTTAGGCATAACCTTCAAGAAGACATGATCTCCCACCTCAAACTCTAGAGGTCGCCGCCATCTATCAGCATAGCTCTTTTGTCGGCTTTGAGCCATGAGAAGACGCTTTCGAATCAAGTCCACCTTCTCCGAGGTGTCTCTAACCAATTCCGGACCCGTAGAAGACCTCTCTCCTACCTCCGTCTAACAAACCGGAGAACGACATGGCCTCCCACATAGTGCCTCATAGGGTGCCATCTGTATGCTCGTCTGGTAACTGTTATTGTATGCAAACTCCACCAAGGATAAGTGATCTTCCCAGCTACCCTTGAGATCTAGGACGCATGCCCGTAGCATGTCCTCTAAAGTCTGGATAGTCCTCTCAGACTGATCGTCTGTCTGGGGATGAAAAGCAGTGCTCATCATTAATTGTGTCCCCATGGCTCGCTGGAAACTCTCCCAAAAATGAGCCGTAAACCTAGGATCCCGGTCCGATACAATAGATACGGGTACTCCATGCAGCCGGACAATCTCTCGTATATACAACCTGCAGAATTCCTCCAATGTGAAGGTCATCCACACAGCCAAAAAGTGTGCCGACTTAGTAAGCCGGTCCACTATCACCCACATCGCGTCATGACCCCGCGATGTCCGTGGCAAATGGGTCACAAAATCCATCGTGATATGCTCCCACTTCCACTCAGCTACCTCCAAAGGCTGGAGTAATCCCGCTGGTCTCTGGTGTTCAGCCTTAACCTGCTGACACGTGAGACATCGACTGACAAAATCGCCAACCTGCCTCTTCATTCCACTCCAGTAATACTGGCGACGAAGATCATGATACATCTTCGTGCCCACAGATGAACTGCAAAACGGGAGCAATGAAACTCCCTAAGGATCTCCTCCCTCAAATCTACCAATTGAGGAACCACAACCCTTCCTCGATATCGAAGACTACCATCCAAGTGAGTAGCCCAACCCTCGTCACCAATACCTGCCTGTACACAGTCCCGGATGGACAATAGCTCCGTGTCCTGACTCTGGGACTCAATCACCCTGCTCAGTAGAGACGGCGTAGTCTCCAAACTCCCCAAAGTACCCTGAGCCTGACCCATATAACATAGCTCGAACTGTCCCACAGTCTCGAGCATCTGCCACTCCCGGGAAGCTACACTAGCCAAAACTCCCTGTGACCTTCGGCTAAGTGCATCAACCACCACGTTTGCCTTACCAGGATGATAATGCAAAGTGAAGTCATAGTCCTCTAAATACTCCATCCACCGGCGTTGCCTCATGTTGAGGTCCCGCTGTGTGAAAATATACTTCAAACTCTTATGGTCCGAAAATACTTCAAACTGCTCACCATACAGGTAGTGACGCCAAGCCTTCAAGGCAAAGACAATGGCCGCCAACTCCATGTCATGTGTGGGGTAATTCTGCTCATGATTCTTTAGCTGTCGAGAACCATAAGCTACTACCCTCCCAGACTGCATCAAAACACATCCCAGCCCGTCCTTCGAGGCATCACAATAGACCATGTACCTCTGTCCTCGTTCTGGAACTATCAGAATAGGAGCTGAAGTAAGCCTCTTCTTCAACTCTTGGAATGCATTCTCACAAGAATCATTCCACACAAACTTGACATCTTTCCGGGTCAACTTCGTCATAGGCGCAGCCAATCGAGAGAAATCCTCAATAAATTGCCGGTAGTACCCCGCCAATCCCAAGAAACTATGTATCTCGAAGACTGACTTCGGTCTCTCCCAATTCATAACTGCCTCAACCTTCTCCGGGTCCACGGATACACTCGAAGCCGACACCACGTGTCCCAGAAATTTCACCTCAGTAAGCCAGAATTCACACTTGCTGAACTTGGCGTATAACTGATAATCTCTCAATGTCTGGAGAACAATTCTCAAGTGACTCTCATGCTCCTCCTCAGACTTGGAGTAGATCAAGATGTCATCAACAAAAATCACAACAAATTGATCTAAATAGGGTTAGAACACCCTGTGCATGAGGTCCATGAATGCCGCTGGAGCATTCGTCAATCCAAATGGCATCACTGTGAACTCGAAATGCCCATACAGCGTTCTGAACGCCGTCTTAGGAATATCTTCCTCCCTAACCCTCAACTAATGGTAACCGGTTTGAAGATCTATCTTGGAATAGACCCGTGCCCCCCTCAGCTGATCAAACAAGTCATCAATCCTCGGCAAAGGGTACCTATTCTTGATAGTGACCCTATTCAACTGTCGGTAATCAATACACAACCGAAGAGTCTTATCTTTCTTCTTAGCAAACAGAATCGGAGCGCCCCAAGGTGAAGTGCTCGGTCTAATAAACCCCTTGTCCAACAATTCTTGCAATTGTACCTTGAGTTCTTGCAACTCAGCAGACGCCATCCTGTGTGGTGTCATAGAGATGGGAGATGTACCGGGATGCAACTCTATAGTGAAGTCCACATCCCTATGTGGAGGTAATCCCGGTAGTTCATCCAGAAAAATATCCTCATAATCACACACAACCCGAGGTAGACTTAACTCCTGCCTCGCCTCGTCTTCAAGGGTAAGGCTTGCTAGCCAACCCATCAGCTGCCCGTGCCATCTGGAGTCGTATACTGCTTGGGGTAAAGCATCGTGCTTATCCCCCTGAAACATGAAACAAACCCCATCCGGTGTGTAAGCAGTGACTCACTTTCGATCACAATCAATGACGACTCGGTGTGCCGCCAACCAATCCATCCCAAGGATCACATCGAACTCCGACATGTCCATGACCCGAAGGTCACAGTGAGTAGAATCCTGAGATCTCCAACTCACACCCCCGACATATCTGATCAACCCTCACCCTAGCACCTAGGGGAGAACTCACATGCAACAAGGTCTCAACCTCTAAGCCCAAGTCATCCACACAAGCAATAAATGAATGAGATGCACCAGAATCAAATAACACTCTAGCCCATAAGCGGGAAAGTAGAAATGTACCCTGTATCACCGACGGATCTGCCGGCCCAGTCTGTGGCATCATGGCGTAGACACGCCCCGGAGTCCCTGAAGTCCCGGCTTGTGAGCCCTGGCCTCGTCCTCGACCCATCCCTTGGCCCATCTGGCCAGCTTGCGGTGTCCCCGCACGAGAAATAGTAGGGCCTTGTGCTGCACCCTGGAACTGGTACTGGCTGCCCTGACCCGTAGTAGGGTAGTGAGGAGCATACTGCGTCTGTGGTTGCCCCACTGAAGTCTGAGATTGCGACGACCCATGACCCTGGGATCCCTGCCTCTGAGGACAATCCCTCTTCATGTGACCCGGTTGGTGGCAATGATAGCAAGTCCTCTGGCCAACCTGGTAGGAAGGTCTCTGATTTCTCCCACCTTGGGAGGATTGACTTTGGCCTTGGCCTTGATAACTGCGGTCTTGTACCTGAAATCCTTGTGGAGTAGAAGTCCTCTGCTTCTTCCTCGAGCTAGAAGAAGAGGATTGGCCTCCTTCTTCTTGTCTTTTGCACTAGACTCCCGGATGCTCCTTGCGTCATCCACCTCTCTCTCAATGGCCAAAGCTGTGGTGACCATCAAGTCGAAGTCTTGTAGAAGAAGACCGACGATTTTACCCCGGATGGATAACTTCAGCCCATCCTCAAATTTTCTAACCTTGGCCATATCTGTGGCCACATATTGGTCAGCAAAACGTGCTAACTCAGTGAATTTAGCCACGTATTCCATCACTGACATCGTTCCTTGCCTCAGATCTAGGAACTCCCGGGCCTTTGCATGCCTCGCAGCCGCCGGGAAGTATTTCCCCATGAAGAGTTCCTGGAACTCTACCCATGTCATGGCCTCCAAGTTCTTGGAGTCTTTCACCCAATCCCACCATACTTGGGATTCCCCCTCCAACTGGAATGTAGCTAGAGCTATCCTGGTGGCGTCAGAGGTGATCTCCATTGCCCTCAAGATCTTGTCAACCTGCCGGAACCAATGATCAGCTACCATCGGGTCCGCCCCTCCCATAAAGATCGGCAGTTGATGTGCCTTGAACTTCTGGAGATGACTGGAGCCTCCTTGGCCCCCACTTGTACCCGTCTGTGCAATAGTAGCGGCCGTAGCAATAGCTTGTGCAATGGTAGCCGCCGCTGCACCAATAGCCTCCATGAAGGCTTGTTGGTCAAAGGCCGGTGGTGGTTGGTTGTTGTTCCGCCTACCGTCTCTGCCTCAGCCGCGTCCTCTTCCCCTTCCTCTATTTTCCATCTACACACATGTCAAATAGAAACAGAGCATTTACTTAGTATCCCAAGATAGAAGTCAAGTATTTAAACTTGGAGATTTTCCTCCTTGTTTCACTAGTAGTGCGTGTGCCACCTACTAGTAGACATTTACACATAAAACTATACCATTCATTCCTTTTTTCCGAACCCAAAGTTATGTTTTCTAACCCTAGTATTTTTTTTTTCATGTGCCTTTTACCATGCATATCATTCACATAATCACCTAGCAATAATCATGTTTCACATAACACGTTGCACAAAACATGTAACAATTTAAGCACATAAGATGAGATGCACAATGCATGCAATGGTCTAGTCCCAATGCCCAACAAGCCTTAGGTAAAACGTATAACCTAAGCTCTGATACCAAGCTGTGACACCCCTAATTCATGGGGTCCGTTAATTTCCCATCAACCCACGGAATGCCCGTGGATACCGTATAACTCGATATCGCACCGTTGTGTCCCATTTATCGGGATCCATAATTTAACGAAATCTGGGCAGAGTCTCCTTTGTACGGGAAGCTCTACCCCAAAATACAATCTGTGCAATCAATATTTACATGACCCATCCGAGGTCCAATATAATACCATAACCACACAGGGTCCATTTTATAAGTAAAACTTGACCACACCGGGTCCAATCATCATATTTATATCAAAATATGCAAGGTTATATTAAAACAGTCCATATAGACTCTATTACAATTCCTTTACACATTACATGCCAAAATTTAATTACAAATCTACTTTTACAAAAAAAAATAGATTGGAAGCCACAAGTCGGCTTTTTTTCAACCACGTGACCCTGATTGTGAGCCGTCCATTGGTGCATGACCCACACCTGAAATGTTTCCCGTATAGGGTGAGCCAATGCCCAGTAGAATAATCCCTACAGAGGCTACTCATCACCTAAAATGCATATGCAATGTATACATGCAACATTTCACAACAAGTATTCCCTCCAACAATAACATATAATACAATGTCAGAAAATCATGATGTCATGCCAAGTAATGAGATGAAACTCACTCATGCATGCTATCTCGAGCCCACACCGACTCCCACAACACAATGCGACACTTACATGTAAAACAAACGTCTTTGATGAAACACATCCAAAGATCATTTTGAAATCAACCATATGTCATAAAACTAATTCATTCTTGGATGTTTCCCATCAAATGAATAATTTATATATCAAAATCATGTGCCTTTATGGGGTATCGGATTCAGGAATCGCACCTCCGGCTTCGTACGCCGTTACACTTTTCTGGAATTTCATCGCCGGTAAGTGTATGAACCAAGTGGCCGGGTTTTTCACCCGAGGGAGTGTCTAGCCCTACTTGCTATACCCGACACAAGTTTTCTTAAGCATGTCACCGTGCGACTCCGTAGGACGTTCCATCCCACATTTTCGAGCTTACCATCAAGCACCAATGTTGGTGTTGATCACCCCATGCAACCCTACACCCAAACTCATGCATGTAGCCCATGAATGTGATGTTAATTCCATGTCCATATTGCAATGCATGCCAAATGACAATTTTTACATATCATTGTATACCATGACAATTAATATCATTTGCATATAATCACATAACCATTTCAAGTTCAATATATCCAAGAGCATATATCAACACTCCATCAATATGATAACACATAATACATGCTAATATTACATTTCATTCACAAGGCATAATATAAAACACAAAGCATGCAACATGATCCCAATTTTCAAGGGATTACATAAATACTTCCATATACCAAAATCAAGCCAAGATTTTATATGGATCATTCAAACAAAATAAAAATAAGAATATATGATTTTTATATAACCAATTATCGAAACATTCTAGAAATCACAAACTAGCACTTTCTAACTACCAATTCACACTAGAATTGATCCTACACATTTCTATAACACCAACCATAATGGAAAAATGTTAGAAATACCCAAAACAGCCCACATGAACCCTATGGACACCTTAGGTTAGAAATAGGTCCGAGTAGGAGGAACCCTACCTCTTGAAGCGTAAAGAATTTGTAGGAAGCCTCAAGAACAAGATTCAAGCCTAAAGCTTAGATTTTTCCAAAATCCTCCCTTTAAATCTTCGGTGAAAATCTTTATTTTTGGTACCCACGCGTAGCTCTCGTCGCGTAGATCGACTTTAATTATTGGCCCGACGAATTCCGACCGACGGAACTCCGAGAATCAGCGGAAGAAAGCTTGAAGAATTATTTTTTTCTTCTTTGCTCTTGGGTCTGATCCAGCCGGCCAAATGAAGGAAAACATCTAATTTTTCAGATATTTGCCCACTTTTATACTTTTTAAACACTTGGCCCTCGTCGCGCCAAGTGTCGTCCTTTGTCCGGGTCCGTTTTCACCCCGAAACGATTAAATTTCGTATCGATTTATGCTCAAAATATTTTATATGAACTTTATTTAAAATATTTTTCAAATTTAAAATTTTTATAAAAATTTCGTTTTTAGTGGTCATCGAACACCCATCACCTCGAAAAACATAAAAAATCTGACTATCTCATAATTCGATGAAATTTGTCTGAGTAACTAGATTTCGTGAGATGAATCCAACGGTGAGGTCCGTTTCATCATCTGAGATCTATAAAAATATCTGTTTTTAACCGCACTATAATGGCAAATTACCGTTTTGCCCTTTTTTTTAGAAAAAAATAAAATTTTTCCCGGGTTTCACACAGGTCCTTTGAGGTATTCGAGAGGGTTAGTGCAATTGCTTACCAGTTGGTGTTACCACCATATATTTCACGAGTACACAATGTGTTCCATGTCTCCATGATTAAAAAATACACCTCAAATACTACACATGTGGTGGATTAGGAAGAGTTGCTTGTTAATACCGATGGACCTTTGAGGAAGGACTAGTGTGTATTATATATAAATGACATTAGGTTTGGCATGGCAAAACTGTAAAGCTGGTGAAGGTGCTATGGTAGGACCGTGATATGGAGGAGGTGACATGGGAGCATGAGGACTCTATGCAAGTTACCTATTTGAGGTAGAGGTACATTTCTCGTAATCATAGTGTAGTATATGACTTGCTGCATATGTATTTTGTTATATGTGCATGAGTGTATAATTTTGGGGACAAAATTCCCTTAAGGGAGGAGAATGTGAAACGCTAAAAAAAATTAATAGGGTAAAATGATAATTAAGTCATTAAGTGCGTGACAAAAATACAAATTTTTATATAACTCGGATGACAAAACGGAGTGTAGCATTGTTCACGGTGTGTAACTCCCACTCCATGGCATGACATGGTGTGTAACAATATTCACGTTGTATATATGTCAATGAATGCTTTAAATAGATTATAATTGAGGGACATCATACGCATATGAGTTGGGATGTGATCTCCATAAGAGATACCCTACAGAGTGTTGGCTTGCACTTTATAAGAAAAATTTTCAAGTATCACACGTGTTTCCACTAAAGGTCCTCCTACAATCAGCTTTGACGATGGAGCCAGATTTTGGCTCATATTTTTGAAGTATAGTCCATTGCATTTATTTTTGGCCTTCTAATTATGTATACAAGATTTGTATATTCTGGATTAAAGGAATGTATGTTATGTGTTGTACATGAAAGGTTGTTAGTTAATATTCAATATCTTGGATGTTGTAAAACCCAGGTAAATTTAAATTTTATGGAAAAAGAGCAAAATTGTAATTTTCCATTGCGGTAGAAGTCAAATTTGATGCATTTCAACTAGAAGGAGAAGCCCATTTGTGGTGGGATTAGGCAAAGGCCTTGAAGAACTTAAAGGCGATGACATGGGGATAGTTTCGAAAACTCTTCATAGGCAAGTATTCTTATTGGCTGTTCAATTTGCGAAAGCCCGAGAATTATTGGATTTGAAGCAGGGGGCTATGATGTCGATGGAATACATTGATAATTTCACTAAGTTAGCTTGTTTTGCCGATGATTACGTGGCCACAGACATGACTAAATTGAGGAGGTTTAGGGATGGGATGAAGTTGTCCATTCGGGGGAAGATTGTGGGCCACCGCCTACAGGATTTGGACTCTATGGTTGAAACGACTATGGCCATTAAGAGGGAGGTTAATGACGCAAGGGGCATCCAAGAGACGGGTGCTAAGAATAAGAAGAAGGATAACTAATCCTCTTCTTCTAGTTCAAAAAAGAAGCAAAAGACTTCTGCCCCACAAGGGTATCAAGGACAGGGTCGCGACTATCAAGACCAAGGCCAAGGTTAATCCTAACAAGGAGGGAGAAGCTTTAAGACCACTCACCAGGCAGGCCAGAGGACTTGTTACATATGCCACTAGTTGGGTTACATGAAGTGGGATTGTCGTCAAATGCAAGGATCCTGTAGCTATGGAACATCCCAGTCCTAGGCATCAGGGCATACCTAGACTTATGTCATTCCTCCCTACACCACAATGGGCCAGGGAAGCCAGTATCAGTTCTAGGGTGCTGCACAGGCCCCTATTACTTCACATATGGAGACTCTACAATCAAGCCAGATGAGCCAGGACATGGGTCGAGGCTGAGGACAGGGCTCACAGGCTGGCACTTAGGGGACCCAGGGTGAGTCTATGCCATCACACCTCAGACTGAGCTAGTGGATCAATCGGTTATTTAGGTTACATTTCTACTCTCTTGCTTATGGACAAGGGTATTATTTGACTCTGGTGCATCTCATTCATTTATCTCTACATCATGTGTGAAGGATTTGGGCTTAGAGGTTGAGACCTTGGAAGATCCATTACATGTGAGTTCTCCCATAGGAGCTAGGGTGAGTATTGATCAGATATGTCAGGGTTGTGAGTTAAAGATCTAGGGGATTTTACTCACCGTGGACCTTAGGAACATGGACATGTCAGAGTTTGATGTTATCCTTATGATGGATTGGTTGATAACACACCGAGTTGTCATTGATTATGATCGGAAGAGGGTCATTGTCTACACACCGGAGGGTGTTTGTTTTAAATTTTAGGGAAAAAACATGATATTTTACCCCAAGTAGTGTATGATTCTCATTGGCACGAGCAGTTGATGGGTTAGCTAGCAAGCCTTACCCTAGAGGATGAGGCGACACATGAGTTAGGTCTACCTTAGGTGGTTTGTGAGTATGAGGACATTTTTTGGGTGAATTATCGGGATTAGTTCCACATAGGAATATAGACTTCACCATTGAGTTGTACCCTGGTATATTGTCCATTTCTATGACTCCGCATAGAATGACATCTGTAGAGTTGCAAGAAATCAAGGCCCAATTACAAGAATTGATGGACAAGGGGCTTCATTAGACCGAGTACCTCACCTTGGGGTGTTCTGTTGTTATTTTCCAAGAAAAAGGATAAAACCCTCCGGCTATATATAGACTACCGACAGTTGAATTGTGTTACTATTAAGAATAGATACCCCTTGCTGTGGATTGATGATTTGTTTGATTAGTTGAGTGGGACACGGGTCTACTCCAAGATAGATCTACGCACGGATTACCATTAATTGAGGATTATGGAGTCGAGTATCCCTAAGACAGTGTTTAGGTCACGGTATGGGCATTTTGAGTTCATGATTATGCCTTTTAGATTGATGAGTGCCCCAACAACATTCATGGATCTCATGCATAGGGTGTTCCAACCCTACCTAGATCAGTTTGTCGTGATCTTTGTTGATGACATTTTAATCTACTCCAAGTCTAAAGAGGAGCATGAGGGTCACTTGAGGGTTGTTGTTCAGACCTTGAGAGACCATCAATTGTATTCTAAGTTCAAAAAATGTGATTTTTTTGCTGACACAAGTGAAATTTTTGAGACACGTGAGGTTTGCTTTGGGTGTGACAGTCGACCCAGACAAGGTTCAGGAGGTTATGAATTGGAAAAGACCAAAGTCAATCTTCAAGATACACAGTTTCTTAGGATTGGCAAGGTATTACATGAGGTTCATTGAGGACTTCTCCTGACTAGTTGCACCTATGACGAGATTGACCCGGAAGGAGGTCAAGTTTCAGTGGGATGACTCGTGTGAGAGGGAATTCCAAGAGTTAAAGGGGAGGCTTACTTCGGCTCCTATTTTGATAGTCCCAAAGAGGGGACATAGGTACATGGTGTATTGTGATGCCTCCAATGATGGACTTGGATGTGTTTTGATGTAGTCAGGGAGAGTGGTAGCTTATGGTTCTTGACAGTTAAAGAGCCAGGAGTAGAACTACCCCGCGCACGACATGGAGTTGGCGGCTATTGTCTTTGCCTTTAGGTGTTTTCGGACCACAAAAGTCTCAAGTACATCTTCATGTAGTAGGACCTCAATATGAGGCGGCGCAAATGGATGAAGTATGTGGAGGACTATGACTTCATTTTGCATTACCATCTGGTAAGGCTAATGTAGTGGCTGATGCATTCAGCCGGAAGTCACGGAGAGTCTTGGCTAGTGTGGCTTCTTGGGAGTGGCAAATGCTCGAGACTGTGGGGGCAGTTCGGGCTACACTACAGGGGTGAAGCTCAGGGCACTATGAGGAGTTTGGTGGCTATGCCTTCTCTACTAAGCAGAGTGATTGAGTCGCTGGGACAGGACACAGAGATATCTTCCATCAGGAATCGGGTATAAGCGGGTACAAGTGATGAGGGTTGGACCATTCACGTAGATGGTAGCCTTCGGTTTAGGGGAAGGGTTATGGTTCCCCAGCCCATGGATCTGAGAGAAGAGATCCTTAGGGAGTTTCATTGCTCCCGTTTTGCTATACATCCAAGTGACACGAAGATGTACCATGATCTTCATCGCTAGTACTATTGGAGTGGGATGAAAAGGCACGTCGAAGATTTTGTTAGTCGATATCTCTCATGTGTCAGCAGTTAAGGTTGAGCACCATAGACTAGTAGGGTTGCTCTGGCCATTGCAGATGGTTGCGTGGAAGTGGGAACACATCACGATGGATTTTGTGACCTAGACATCGCGGGGACATGACGGGGTGTGGGTGATAGTGGACCGGCTTATAAGGTCGAAACACTTTTTTGTAGTGTAGATGACCTTCACATTGGAGGGGTTCTATAGGCTGTACATACGAGAGATATTCTGGTTGCATGGGGTACCCATGTTTATAGTATCAGATCGGATCCTAGATTCACGGCACATTTTTGGAATAGTTTCCAGTTGACCATGGGGACACAGTTGATGATGAGCATAACTTTTCATCCCCAGACAAACGGTAGTCAGAGAGAACCATCTAGGCCTTAGAGGACATGATATGAGCATTCGTCCTAGACCTCAAGGGTAGCTAGGAAGAACATTTACCCTTGGTGGAGTTCGCCTGCAACAATAGTTATTAGACGACCATATAGATGACTATGAGGCCCTTATAGGAGGCCAAACTCTTCTCCGATTTGTTGGACGGAGGTTGGAGAGAGACCCACTATGGGTCCGAATTTGGTTAGAGACACCTCGGAGAAGGTGGACTTGATACGGAAGTGTCTTCTCATGGCTTAGAGTTGGCAGAAGAGCTACGCTGATAGGTAGCGGCGACCTCTAGAGTTTGAGGTTGGAGATCACTTCTTCTTGAAGGTGATGCCTAAGTGCTTGGTTTATTTTGTTGGCCCTAATCTCCGACCATGGTTCAAGTAATGTGTATATTGCTTATACGGTTAGGTGAGTGTCACTCTCCCTCAGATATCATGCAAGAAATGGGGAAAATGTGTGTGGAATGAAAATGTGCATGTGTGCAAAAGTGCTCCCCAAGCGTAGAGAGACTTTCGAGTGTCGTGTTTTACTTGCAATTAAGTATTCCAAGGTCGTCTCCTTAGGGAAGGAAGACTGAATTGTCTGAAGGTGATTTGTCAAAAATGGAAAAGTGTAAAATCTTTGAGTCTGTGTTTTGGTGAGTGAGATTTTGATTACAATTTAATGGAAACAAGGTTGGCTAATCCAAAGAGGTCATTCCAAAGGGAATGGAAAATCAACTCAAAACATTCTTCCAATGGTGTCTAGGTATTCGATTGATTTGTAGGAAGCGAGGGACTAAAATGGAGGTGAAGGCTCAAGCATACCCTCTGACAAGTCTAGAGTGTATCAAGAGCTCACAACCACATCCACACTTAACCTAGTCAAACCAAACTACCTTACACTACGAGGAGGAATGAACAAGAGTTGATTTGTCATACGCAAAGGAAATCTTCCTTCGATTAGCAAACTTAAAGCTTAGCTACTCATATTAAATGCCAAGACATACACAATAGAAAGAGAAATGATAATGAAATGAAGATTGAAACTTGTATTAATGCAAAGAAAAATTAAACTCTAAAGCTAAGTGCATTTAATACCCATTTGGAAAACTTGAGAAGAAAAACTTAAACGTAACAATGGTAGATCCAAAGATACATAACTAAACTTGAGATACACTTGAAATAAATGACATTAAAGTGCAATAAATGAAGATTACAAAAGTATTCCAACTTACTACAAGTGAAATGGGTAAAAGAAATGTAAAAATCTAACTTCTCTCTCTAAAATCATGTCTTCTTCCTTGAGCTTCTCTCTCTAAAATGTTGAGTAATGGTATAGAAATGATGTAACTCCATTGCATTTTCGTCCATAGGGCTCCAATAGCCTGTGTGTGCAAGCCTCTCATCAATGGGGGGCTGAGGTGATGCCTTGGACAGGCTAGGACAAGCATAGCTGGCACCCACCATGCCTCCCTCCTACCCTCTCTTCATTTCTCATCCTCAAACCTCATAAGTCCAAAGCTAGTGTCTTGTAGGCATGGGTGTATGTAGATAATGTCAAGGGATGTGTGGGAGAAGCAATGGTGGGCCCCCCAAGCACGTGGGGGATGAGTTACAAAATCTGGAGATTTCAGCAAACCCTACCGATAAGTCGATGGAAAAACCTACCGATAGGTTTTACTCCAGTGAGCAAAACTTCCGAAAGGTTTGCAGTAGATTGGATTCCAGTAAGCAAAACCTACCAGTAGTTTTATGAGCAAACCTACTAGTAAGGTTTTTACTTAGTTTGCTCATTTCTTGATCTTTTCACCTTCCAAGCCACCCGTTAAGCCTCCTCTTTATCTCCATTGACTTTGAGCACTACAATGGGGTCATAACTTCTGTCATTTCCAACTCTTTACCTACAATCACACAAAAACTCATTAATTGCTTGATTTATCACATTTTCACCACAAAATCAAGTATAAAGGGGTGCAAATGCATACATGATGTGCAATATTTTGTGCTAATCACACCCCTCAACTTGAGTTTTGCTAGTCCCTAGCAAACTTTATTTCAAACCACAAGGTATAAAACTACCACAACCCATTCATACAAGTAAATCACCAAACACTCAAAATGAAAAAAGCACAATGCAATTAAAGAAATGAACTTGGGAAAAATAAAATGAAACAAATGTGGTACTTTTCATTAATTATTTTCAAAAGTTCAGTTCAAGGAGTTAGAGTTCAAAAAAAAGGCCCAAAACCTAAAGACACTTTTACTAGGTTGACAAAACTAACCCTAATTGTGTACAACCTAAAACCAAAAGAAACAACACAAATACACCCTAATCATCCTTACATCTCTAGCATCATCATCATCATTCCTAGACTTGCTATCCTTATCCTCCTGGTCATCATCATCATCCTCATCAGAATCCCCCACCTCAACAATAATAGAAGCTGGGGGGCGGAGGTGGAGCAGCTGGAGGCGGAGGTCCACTGGGGATAGGCTCGCCATGTTGGAAAAGCCTAGTCATCATCACCGAAATCCCTTGCACCATCCCCTCCAAAGCATCCAAGCACTGTGACACTGTACAGATCAGGGTGGAGGTGGAAGGCCCAAAAGTAGACGGCCCAGCCTGGAATGGCTTAGCAAAGGATGGCTCAAGTCTCGGGGCTCTGGCTCTCTCACCCCTGCTTATCGTTGTCCTCTTACTATTACTGGATTTCCCAATAGCTTCGATTTCTGAAATGTATTGATTGACCTTGTGGTGAGAGCACATCGCCTTCGACTTTCTAGCCTGAGCAAATTCCTTCATAAACTCCCAGATCAAAAGGTTACATCCATAGCCTTCCTAGTCATAAAATTGGACAAGAGGGTGAGCTTTTCCATGTTCGAGGTTCTTCTCAGCACCCTTGGGGATCAAATTGTAGTGGAGGACCTTATTCATCATCCTGTAGGAGTGTTTGAGGCCCCCGACTTGAATTGTCCCCTTGAATTGGGTGGGGTCCTCGTAGATCAACGACCCCACATACTCCGGGATGGTCTTTTCCCTAGGGATGTTGTGTGCATACACCGGGATGTTGGGGGGCAGCCTCTGATATTTCATCAGGGTTGCAATCAAATCTGGGGTCACATCAAAGGACTTTTCCCTCACATTTATCTTGAAAAAACCACCATCCTCGTCCACCACCTTCAAATTTTGATAAAATTCTCTACACAACACCGAGTTAAACCCGCTAACTGGCTCAAACGATATCCCTAACCCATGACCCTTAAGATCCTCGCCACTTCGTTATTCGGCCCAAGGGTGAGCGTATCCACACACCGCTCACAGGTGACATTTTTCTCTTTGATGCTTTGGTAATGAGCATTGATGAGCACAAAACATTGCATGGTTATTGGCCTCATTTCATGCTTTTTAACTTAAATTTGCATATTAATTATTTAGAATTAGTTAAATTTAGGAATAATGTGGAAATTTTGATGTTGCAACTAAGTGTGAATGTGTGGTGAAGAGATGGACACATTGAATGAGGATAAGGAGGCTTGGAAGGTGAAGAAACCAAGAAAAATGCAATTTGGATGACAACTTTCCAAAAGGTTTAGTTCACTGGTTTTCCAAGGTCTTGACACAGTACCTCTGTTTTTCCCATGTTGACCATGATCCACTTCGAAGCTGAAAATGTGCAAAACCTAAAAGTTGTACATCTGGATGTCTTCTGTATTGTGTCAAAATTTCAGCTCAATCCAACAGTTAGATCAAAGTTATGGCAATTTTACTAAAGGTGGTCTTGAGCTGTCACCTTCCAAAAGACCTTCCGGAAGGTTTGCACAAAACAGAATGCCTGCAACTCATGTTCCACTTGCTTGGGAGTCCCACCATTGATTCTTCCACTTGTCCCCTGACATCCCTTACATATTTACATGTCCCCTACACCCTAGGAAAAGACTTTGGAGGCAATTACATTGATGAGGATGGGAGAGAAGGGGGCAGCCATAATGGTTGCAGGCTAAGCACTCTCCTAGCCTGCCAAGCCATTAAAATCACCTCTTATTGATGGGAGGTCTGCACACACAGGCTAGGGAAGCCTCATGAACGAAAAGGCATCAAGTCTTCACCATATGTTCAGCATTCCACTCATATTTTAAAGTGGTGGCAACCTAAGCTTAGAAAGCTCCAATGAGGAAGATGATGAACAATAGATAGAAAACTTGGATTTTTCCATTTTCTTCCATTGTTTCACTTGTATTTTATTGTAAGACTCTTGTAAACTTCATTATTTACTTTTAATGTCATTTATTTCAAGTGCTTTGCAAGTTTAATTGAGTGTCTTAGTTTCTACTATTGTTGTCTTAAGTTTTCTTCATTTCCTATCTTTAAAATGGGTATTGCATATTTTTCTTCATAGTTTAAGATTTCTTGCATTAAGATTAGTTCCATGTTTCCTTTCTTCATTATGTCTCTTTACATTATGCATTTCCTTCTTGCTTTCATGAGTAGCTAGATTTTTAGTTGGCTAATCCAAGGGAGACCTCTTCTTGGGTTTGCCATTTCAACTCATTTTCTTTCCTCCTCTCGGTGTACGATGGTTCGGTTTGACTGAGTTGAGTGTGGATGCGGTTGTGATTCTTTGATATCCCGTAGGCCTGATCACGGGTTATGCTTGGATCCTCACTTCCATTTCGTCCCTCATTTCTCACGAATCAATCGTTCATCTATGCACCATTGGAGGAAGATTTCAAGTTGACTTGACATTTCCATTGGAATGACCTCTTTGGATTAGCCAACACTTGTTTTATTTCATTTTCATCAAAAACACAATTCACAAAACTCAACCATCAAAAAGATTTTGTACTTTGCATTTTTCACAAAATCACCTTCACACACTTGAACTTTCCTTCCCTGAGGAGACGACCTTGGAATACTTTTCCAAGTAAAACAAAACACTTAAACGACTCCTTGCACTTGGGGAGCACTTTTGTTCACACGCAAACACATTTTGTTCATTTCATTTCCACCACCATTCTGTTGCCCCATCTATTGCATCATTTCAATGGAGAGTGACACTCCCCCATTGCTATAAGTCATACACACATTGAGGGATGATGTTAAGAGGTTAGGAACTCCAACAAAAAAATTCAAGCATTTTTGGCGCCGTTGCCGGGGAAGGTTAAGCATCGAGTTCAAGGTGGTTTTTGGGACGACATAGGTAAGTCTCGTGATTTTCATCATGGGCCAAGGTATGTCGTCTAACTTGTATGTATTTTTGTTGTAGTTTGTGTTTTGTATTATGTTCCCTAATTTTTATGAAAATGTATCAAATGCCCAAAATTTTGAAAATGTGTATGAGATTTGTGATGAGTATGGGCATATCACTAGTGAGTGCCCAATAAATGCCCCTTATTTTGAAAACGTTTGTGAGATTTGTGGTGAGTATGAACACATCACTAATGAGTGCCCAATAAATGCCCCTTATTTTGAAAACATTTTTGAGATTTGTGGTGAGTACAGACATATGACTAGTGAGTGCCTAATAAATTATCCGGTTCATGACTTTGCATGCGAAGGTTCAAATTCAAATTTGGCCTCCAAAAATTTTTATCCCGACCACTATGTTACACTGAGTTATCCTAGTTATGGTTGGGAGAATGAACCTTATAATTTTTCATCCAATCTCACCACCAAATGAATTTTCCCATTATCCAACATATGAGGACTCAACTGAACAAGAATTTGAAAATAAGCTTTACGAGTTTATGCAATGCTAAATGGAAGCCAATGCTCAAGTAGCCCAACAACTTTATGAAATTAGAGATGAACTTAATACATTGACTAATGCTATAAGTTATGTGCATGAAGAACAACATCTTGAGCATAGTCAATGTATCGAGGATGATCATCTCAATGAAATGCATATTGATGTTGAATCCCCCACCACTCTAGACTGTGAAAATTTTGATGAAGTTATTATCTCACATGAGGCTAATGAGCCCAAGGTCATTTTTCCATCTTTGAGTGGTGTTGAGATTCACATTTTTCAACTTGGGGAGGGCATTGAAATGGAGTTAAGTGTAGAAACTTTTGAAGAGAAATTGTATACTCCATTGTGGGAATTGCATAAACTTGCCTATACCTCAGTTCGGTTGAGAATTTTGAGTCAACATCCTTTATATGTTTGGATTGATGATTTAAGAAGTGCATTTATACAACAAAAAAAATTTAAAATCAAAAAAATCAATGGGTGAAAGCTGATATCCGAATTGAAGCCGGATTGACATGTGCCATTTTTGTTTTATTTCCATGTACATAGTAATTAGATTTCTTTTATTGTTATATGTTTATTTTCATAAATGTTGTAGTGTAGATTTTATCATGAATGTTGTTTACCTCTTCCTAATTTGGACTCATTTCACTTTGAGCATCATTGTAGCAAATCTTATTTGGTATCATGTTCTAGTCTAAGTTGGGGGGGGGTGTAATCAAGCTTTTTGTGTTTTATTTTTTTTCTGTTAAGTGTATATATATATATATATATATAAAGAAAAAAAAAAGAAAAAAAGGGGGTATCTCATTTCCCATTTTACTTTCATTTTTCTCATTGCATGATTCCTTGTGCATTGAGGACAATGCATAGTTCAAGTTGGGAGGTGAGGTGCACCAATTATATGTTCTACCACTTTTTGTACATAATAGTTGCAAAAAAAAAATTAAAATTTTAAAAATTTTGAACATTTTTGAGAAAAATATCCAATATTGAATTATATTCTCCTACCCTAATTGTTATGGGATTGTGATTACTTGATCTTCATTTTGAACTGTGAATACATGAGCACATTATAGAAGTTTATCCTTATTGCCAAGAGTATCACATATGTGTTTTCTTTCAAACTCAACCATAGTGCACCTTTAATGTGTAATTTGGATAATTTACAGATTGAGTTTACATTTAAGTGCTTGACATGAATAGTGGAGATGAATAAGAACCTATGTGAGCTTTAATGTCAATCCTTGTTTGGAGGGAACTTACATTTACTCAAGGAACAATTTTTTAAATATCATATTTGTTCAATAATCTCATTATGCTTGTTTTGGTTAGGTGCATTTGGGTAGTTACTTGACTTTTTCTTGGTATGTGCAATACTCCCCTATTCTTATCTAGAGGTGATCTTAGGCCATTTTTGAATATTTTGAGCCTTAGCCTTTTTCTTGTGAAAAATTTATGTCTAGTGCCGTGATTGAGCCTTAATTGAAATTCATTTCTATGCCACACATTTGACCAAACCAATGCAAAATGATATAAATATATCCACCTTGGTTGTTCCGAGAGCTGACCATGAGAGATTATAAAAGAGAAGGAATGGTGATGTGGAAACCCAAAAAGGGATGAATGAAGTTGAATTCAAAAAGTTGAATGAATGAAGAATGAAAAATCCAAGAAAATGAGAGAAAGGGGTGAAAGTGGAGAGACCGATTAAAGAAAAAAGGAAAATGTTAAGGAAAAGAAGAAAAAGAAATAAAGAGAGAAGTGATGGTGTTAGCCTAGAAATCCCATAAAAAGTGAGATCTTTTTGAAATAAAGGTCATTCACCCGAAACAACCCTTTTGTTGTCCTATATCCTTTGTTCATTTACCTAGATAGCACCCCAAAGGCCTCATTACAACCTGTAAAGTCCCAAATGATCTAGAGAAAGCATGGGGAAAGCATACTCTTAAAGAAAAAGAGAAGTTAATTTTGCTATTTAATGCCCTAGCATTCCTTTCATGAAATTATGCCAAGGTTGTTTTATTTTCATGCATAAACTTCATTTTTGGATTATATGTGAGCATACTTCATTTTGTGCACAAGATTCTATCTCACATATACACATGGAGAGTAGGCCAGGATAACCATAGTGATTCATTGTTGAGAGATACCCTTGGTGAGTTTTGCATCAAAGCTTAATTTGGATAGCCAAAGTGAATGTGAATTCTGTTGAGTAAATGCTTAAATTACATATTCATTTCACACACACACGACTTTGAAAATAAATTTGTAGGTAAATACTCTAGAATAGCATTTAAAGTTATAATGTGATTCATGTGTGATTAGTTCAGCTGCATTGGACTAAGCTATTTTTTTTTTGACATCCCATTGCTAGTTAGGATGAGGGCATATGTTTTAAATATTAGATATGAGCAAAAGAATTTTGTAGGTATCGTCACTGGAAACCTTCACGAGACAAAAATCGTCCACTAGGGATCACCTAGGGGTTTAAAGGCTTATTGCATGTGCTAAATGCAATTGCGGAATTAATATATGTTTATTTTGTTTGCCTGTTTTTTACATTTTGTTTGCTAGGAACTAGCAAAGCTTAAGTTAGGGGTGTGATGAGCACCAAACATTGCATAGTTATTGGCCTCATTTCTTGTTTTTCTAACTTAAATTTGCATATTAATTATTTAGAATTAGTTAAAGTTAGGAATAATGTAGAAATTTTGATGTTGCAAGTAATTATACATAAATGATGGTTTTTAAAGCATGCAACTAAGTGTGAATGTGTGGTAAAGAGATGGACACATTGAATGAGGATAGGGAGGCTTGCAAGGTGAACAAACCAATAAAAATGCAATTTGGATGAAAACCTTCCGAAAGGTTTAGCCCACTAGTTTCCCAAGGTCTTGACATAGTACCTCTGTTTTTCCTATGTTTGACCATAATCCACTGCGAATCAGAAAATGTGCAAAACTGAAAAGTTGTAGATTTGGATGTCTTCTGTATTGTGTCAACAATTCAGCTCAATCCAATGCTTGGATCAAACGTTATGGCATTTGACTAAAGGTGGTCCTGAGCTATCACCTTCTAAAAGACCTTCTAGAAGGTTCTGCCTATAGGAATCGACCTTCCGAAAGGTTTACAAAAAAACTTCCGGAAGGTTTTGTGCAGAATGCCTAGAACGCTTGCAACTCATGCTCCACTTGCTTGGGGGTCCCACCATTGATTCTTCCACTTGTCCCTTGATACCCCTTACATATTTACATGTCCCCTACACCCTAGGAGAAGACTTTGGAGGCAGTGACACTGATAAGGATGGGAGAGAAGGGGGCAGCCATAATGGTTGCAAGCTAAGCACTCTCCCAGCTTGCCAAGCCATTAAAATCACCTCTTATTGATGGGAGGTCTGCACACACAGGCTAGGGAAGCCTCATGAATGAAAAGGCATCAAGTCTTCACCATATATTCAGCATTCCACTCACATTTGAAAGTGGTGGCTACCTAAGCTTAGAAAGCTCCAAGGAGGAAGATGATGAATAGCAGATAGAAAACTTGAATTTTTTGCATTTTCTTCCATTGTTTCACTTGTATTTTACTGTAAGACTCTTGTAAACTTCATTATTTACTTTTAATATCATTTATTTCAAGTGCTTTGCAAGTTTAATTGAGTGTCTTAGTTTCTACCATTGTTGTCTTAAGTTTTCTTCATTTCCTATCTTTAAAATGGGTATTGCATATTTTTCTTCATAGTTTAAGATTTCTTGCATTAAGAATAGTTCCATGTTTCTTTTCTTCATTATGTCCCTTTACATTATGCATTTCCTTCTTGCTTTCATGAGTAGCTAGATTTTTAGTTGGCTAATCAAAGGGAGACCTCCCCTTGGGCTGGCCATTTTAACTCATTTTCTTCCCTCCTCTCGGTGTACGATGGTTCGATTTGACTGAGTTGAGTGTGGATGCGGTTGTGAGTCTTTGATATCCCGTAGGCCTGGTCACGAGTTATGCTTGGATCCTCACTTCCCACAAATCAATCGTTCATTTATGCACCATTGGAGGAAGATTTCGAATTAACTTCGCATTTCCATTGGAATGACCTCTTTGGATTAGCCAGCACTTTTTTACTTCATTTTCATCAAAAACACAATTCATAAAACTCAACCATCAAAAAGATTTTACACTTTGCATTTTTCACAAAATCACCTTCGCACACTTGAACTTTCCTTCCCTAAGGAGACGACCTTGGAATACTTTTCCAAGTAAAATACGACACTCAAAAGACTCCTTGCACTTGGGGAGAACTTTTGTTCACACGCACACACATTTTGTTCATTTCATTTCCACCACCATTCCGTTGCCCCATCTATTGCATCATTCTGAGGGAGAGTGACATTCCTCCATTCCTATAAGTCATACACACATTGAGGGATGATGTTAAGAGGTCAGGAACTACAATGAAAAACTTCAAGCAAGCATCATTCCTTGTTTTCTTCCTCCTCTAGACCCTATCTTCGTTACTATGGCCCTCCTCACTCTTCTTGTGGGAACTTGTGCCAGTGGATTGTGGGGAACCCAGACTTGTTCGTTTGGTTCAGGACATGAGAACCAACATTGCACAAACATTCACAATCAACAAAAATACCATCAAAAGCTACTCCACAAGCTCAAAATCATAAAGGGAGATCCTACCCATACGAGCCGTTGTAAATGATTCATAGATTTTGGAGAAATTGAAGCAGAAATGGAATTTGGGGGAGAAATGGGTAAACTAGGGTTTAAAGGAAAATCTAACAATTTTTAGTCAAATTCAAGTAATAAATGACCTTAATTATGAGAAATGGAGGATTTGAGGGTTGGGTGATTGTTCTCTGAAACTTGGAAGAGATTAGAGAGATACAGAGAAGAGAGTTTGGGAGATTAAGATTTGAGGGAAATGTGAAGGGTTTCCCAAAAAAATTGAACTTAAAACTCTCGTTTTTAGCCTTCTGGGCAAAACCTACCGATAGATCGATCAAAACCTACCTGTAGGTTTTGTGCACTGGACAAAAAACTACCAGTAGGTTTTGCCTTGTTTGCAAAAAACCTATGTCCTACCATTCTCAATTCCACTCCAATCTAAATCAACTCCTGCACATTCTAACACCCTATTTATGCCCTTTACTCTACCAAAAACATGAGGTACTCTTGTGAACCACAATTGAACGATCATTCCCCAAGGCATTTGTGAAATTGTGATGTGATTTAAAATTTTGATGCTTTCAAAATACCAGGCATGGATTTAAAAATTTAACTTCCAAAATGAATACCCAAAATATGAAACACAAATTCAAATGACAAGGGCATTTCTAATTCTATCAAATATCGAAAGTTGAGCAATATTCCCCCATTCTATAAGCATAGGGCAACATGCATATAGTTCAAAATACCTGAACTAAGCACACATGAGAATGCACCTACACCTTCATTTTCAAACTCTTGTATGTGTGAAATGGACATGCAATTTAAGCATTTACTCAACGGAATTCACATTCACTTTGGCTATCCAAATTAAGCTTCGATGTGAAAATCACCAAGGGTTTCTCTCAATAATGAATCACACATTGGTTATACTGGCATGCTCTCCATGTGTATATGTAAGATAGAATATTGTGCACAAAATAAAATATACTCACATATAATCCAAAAATGAAGTACATGCATAAAAATGAAACAGCCTTGGCATAATCTCATGAATGGAATGCTATGGCATTAGATAGTAACATCAACTTCTCTTTTTCTTTAAAGGTATGATTTTCCCATGCTTTCTCTAGATCATTTAGGACTTTCACGGGTTATAATGAGGCATTGGGGTGCTATGGAGGTGAGTGAAACAACATATAGAGGATAACAAAGAGGGTTGTTTCGAGTGAAAGACCTTTATTTCAAAAATAACTCCTTTTTCATGGGGTTTTCAGTCTAATACCATCACTTCACTCTTTATTTCTTTTTCTTAACATTTTCCTTTACTTTTCTCATTCTTTTTTTCTTTCATCCCCTTTTTTCTCTCCTTTTTCTTGGATTTTTCATTCTTTTCCATTCAACATTTTGAATTCCACTTCATTCATCCTTTTTGTTGAGTTCCCACACCACAAGTCCTTCTCTTTTATGATCAATCATAGTTAGCTCTCGGAACAACCAAGGTATGGTAAATTTTTATCATTTTTACACTAGCTTGGTCATTTATGTGGCATGGAAACGAATTCTCAAAGAAGGCTCAATCACGGCACTAGGTATAATTTGACAAGAAGAAGGTTAAGGCTCAAAATAAATCAAAGATAGCCTATGATCATTTCTAGATAGGCATAAAGGAGCATTGTGAATATCAAGACAAATCAATCAACTACCCAAATGCACCTAACCAAAACGAGCATAATGAGATTATTGAAAACAATTGGAATTTAAAAAATTGTTCCTTGAGTGAATGTAAGTTCCCTCGAACAAGGGTTGACAATAAAGCTCTCATGAGTTTTTACTCATCTCCACTATTCTTGTCAAGCACTAAAATGTGAATCAAATTTGTAAATTACCAAAATTATAAGTTCATGGTGCACTTATGGTTGAGTTCAAAAACAAACAAGTATGTGATACTCTTAGGATAGGATAAACTTCTATAATTTGCTTATGAATTAACAATTCAAAGCAAAGATCAAAATATCAAAAAATCTATAACACTCTAAATAGGGGAATATATGTCAACATTCAGATATTTTTCACACAAAATTTCAAAATTTTCACATATTTCTCAACTATTCTTCAACAAAAATCTGCTGAACATGTGAAAGGTGAATTTCACCACAAAAATTGGTATTTTCAACAAAACATTTCCACAAACATTGGTGTATCATACAAATGGTGCACCTCACCCCCAACTTGATTCATGCATTTTCCTCAATGTTACAAAAGGATATGATGTGCAAAAAAGAACTTTAAAAAGATGAGTAGGGTTTGAGAACACCTCGCACTTGAGCTTTGACAAAAAACACCAATATCTGCAACTAAGAAAGACAGCACTATATGCAAAGATAAAGTAAGTAAACAAATGAACTTGCAAGATAAATGATAAAAGAAAATGATTGTACACTAAAAACTATATGAACAAATATTCCTCCAAAAGGTCCGAGTAAGCTGGATCCACCAACTCCTCCTCTACCTTTTGACCTTCAAAACCCTCGGCTTAAGTCTTTAGTCATTGACCTTGAATTTCTTGCCATCCTTGGGGTTGGTGATTTCCACGGCTCCACTAGGGTAGGCCACTTTGACAAGATAGGGGCCATCCCAACAAGATCAAAGTTTTCCTTGAAAGATAGAGAGATGAGAATTGTACAAGAGCACTTTTTATCCAGGCTCAAATATCTTTCTTAAAATGGATTTCTCATGAAAAATCTTAGCCCTTTTTTTTGAAAATTTTGAGCTCTCATACACATCTCTACGGATCTCCTCTAATTCATGCATATCCAACTTCCTATTCTCTCCGCCCATTCTCAAGTTGAAGTTCAAAGTTTTGATGGCCTAATAAGCTTGGTGCTCCATTTCAACAGGCAAATGGAAAGCCTTGCCATAGACTAGCCTATAGGGTGACATGCCTAGAATGCTCTTATAAGCAGTGCGGTAAGCCTATAAGGCATCGGTCAACCTAAATGACTAATCCTTCCTATTAGGGTTCACCATTTTCTCTAGGATGTTCTTGATTTTCCTAATGGCAACCTCGGCTTGGCCATTGTTTTATGGGTAATAAATGGTGGACACCTTGTGTGTGACACCATACTTAAGCATTAAGGATGCAAATGACCTATTACAGAAATGAGAACCATCGTCACTTATCATTTGGACTGTGCTCATTGGTCTTGGTTGGGAGAGTTTCCACCCATTTGGACATATAGTCCACTGCCAATAATATATAGAGTTAGCCAAAAGACATAAGTAAGGGACCCATAAAGTCGATGTCCCAACGGTCAAATATCTCGATTACAAGTACATGGGAGAAGGGCATCATGTTCCTCCGGGTCACACTACCCAAACGTTGGCACCTATCACATTCTTTACAAAAGGAAATACAATCTTTGATTAATAAGGGCCAATAAAAACCTGATTGTAAAACCTTTGCCGAAGTCTTCTTTGAAGAGAAATGGCCACCGCACGCTTTGAAGTGGCAGAATGCAAGGACATTCCATTGTACATTTTCAGGAATGCACCTCCTCGTGACTTGATTGGGGTAGTACTTGAACAAGTAAGGGTTGTCGAAGTAAAAGTACTTCACATCCACCATAAATCTCCGTCCATCCTCCGGGCTCCAGTGCGGTGGTATTTGTCTTGCAGTAAGATAATTGCAAATGTCAACATATCAAGGACAAACATAATGAATAGAAAGTAAATGCCAATTAGGGAAAGAGTTAGGAATAGGAATATGTTCATCGGCATCTTGAACCATAAGTCAGGATAAATGGTCTACCACCACATTTTCTACTCCCTTTTTGTCTATGATTGTCAAGTTGAACTCTTGTAGTAGGAGGATTCACCTGATGAGTCTCGATTTTGCATCCTACTTAGACAAAAAATACTTTAAAGCAGAGTGACTGGTATATGCTTGACTTTTTTCCATTGTAGTATCCTAACCTCCGAACATCGTCCCCCAATGTGTTATGCTGTATATGTGAAGGGGAGTGTTGCTCTCCCTTGGAATGATGTCAAAAGAAAGGGCAATAGAATGGTGGATGAAATGAATGAAGATGTGTGTGTGTGTGGAATGAACAAAAATGGCTTATGTTCTTGACGGTTTCTACAACTTGTTTTACGCTTCAAGAGGTAGGGTTCTTTACTAACTAGATTTTTTTTCAACCTAGGGTTGTTATATCGAATGAGTAGAGTGTTAGAGGTGTAATCACTTATGTGACACTTACCTATGATAGTTGAGATGTGAAAAATGGGTATAGAAATGGGTAAAATCAATTCTAGCTTGAATTGAGTATGTAAACATTACTAGGTGTGATGTCTTGAGAAATTTGATATATGTGGATTTTCGATAAAATACCGTGAATGATATATGTGGGTATTGATAAAATGCCTTAAATGATGTATGTGGGTGTTTGATAAAATGCCTTGAATGATTGAAGTATGTTGTTTTGATGAAATTGAAGTAACATACTTGGATGATGTTGTAAATTGTAATTATATGCTTATGATATAACTAAAAATTGGAAACGTAGAATGAGATAGAATGTTGTTCATTATGTGCACATGAGATATGGAACATGATGTGAAATTGCAATTGAGATCTTAGTTGCATAAAGATATGAAATGCAAATTATTCATTTACATTGCATATGCACGGGAAACATTGCATTCATGGGCATTGACATGAGTGTGGGAGTGTGTGCATGGTTTAATCAAACACCATTTCTTGGTGGATGAGGCGTGGGCTCTGGATAGTTGGGCCGATGGTTCGATTAAGTCGCATGGTTTGCATTGAAAATAAGGTAGGGGTGCAAGAAGTGCTAGATTATCCCTTGGGTGCAAGACTTGGTAATTGAATATGCACTCCGTTAGTGTAGAGTCCACAAAGTATGTCAGTGTACGCGGAGCCGTTGGTATAAGTCCATTAATGTTGTGTCTGTTTGGTGCCCGTTGGTGTGAGCCCATAAATACACCACCCCAAGAAATACCAGGGATTTATAATGGCTATTGGATGTGCAACATCAATGCTGGGGGCTTGGAATGTCTGGATTCATACGTATGGCATTTTATGTGTTGAGGTTGCCGATAAAGGCTCGAGTTGAGTTGCATTGTGAGTCACATCTTGTATCATGGCATGACAAAGAGGATTCCATTGTTCAATTGTACATTCTTGAATGGAGTGATTATTGCTTGTGAATTGCATATGAACATTTCATATGCATATAGGTTGGGGGAGTAGCCTCTTTAGGAGATATCCTATTGAGTGTGGCTCACCCTTTATGGGGACAATATTTTAGGTGCAAAGCATGCACCAGTGGATGGCTCTCACACTGGCCCTCATTGATGAGGAAAAGCCAAAATGTGGCTTTTAAACTATGTTTTTTTTGTAAAATAAGATGTAATCTAGTTTTTGGAACATGTATGTGTTATGTAAATAATTGTAATATAACTTATATAAACTTTATTTTGTTTAAAATGGATGTTATATGAGTTTGGGTTGATGTTGTATAATGTTGGAATGGATTGGAATTGAAAAAGGATGGAATTGGGGGAAAAATTGAGAAGACTTGCCAGTAGAATGATGAGCTCTTCTACCAATAGAACTTTTCCCGTAGGCATTTCCTACTGGTAGAACTTCAAGTTTTGCGGTAGAAAAATTCCAGTGTGTCTTCCTACCGATAGAACTTTTCCAGTAGCATTTCTCTACCAGTAGAACTTGTACATCTACTACCAGTAGGTTTTGTTAAAATCTCAAATTTTGAAATGCTTTTGCTAGGCCTTTAGATATTAAGTTCTTTTATTCAAACTATGTAAATGGATAATAATTAAGTATGAATTGAGATATATTGGACCTTGGGAGGGTCATTTGATTGAATGGTACAAAGGTTATGCGTGTGGGAGTGCCCGGTACAAGGGAGACTTTGTCCAAACTCCGTGTTGTTTGTGATGCTGATAAGGGGGATGTTGTTCCGTGATGTTGGATTATATGGCATTGATTGGTATTTTCATTGGTTGATGGATGATCAACAGATTGACAAAGGATCCTCAATTTTAGGGGCGTCACATATGTTGATATTGGACTCGGTGTGTGATTGGGGTTACTTAGGTTCAGGTTGTGTTTTGGGTAGAACTCCCTACACAAAGTATACTCCGCCCAGATTTTGTTAAAGTTATGGACCCCGATAAATGGGCTATCACTACATGTTATCAAGTTAAGTGGTAGCACGGGTACGGGTTAATTATGGACACCTGAATTTAGAGGCTTCACACTATTTTTAGGGTTTCCTGAGTTGATTATTCCAAAATAGTTAGGTTCATCGTTTGTTTAGCATGACTACCATCTTCTAAGATGAATTTCCAAGTTGGCAAGTTATTTGGAATGTTCGAAAATACTAGTAATGTGTCGTGTGTGTTACATTCTTATTGATGTGATCTTATGTGGGATAGTTTCCAAATATCGAATGTTTAAGACAATTATTCACGCTGGTTTTTGAATTACATACTTGAGTTAAGGTTACTACAAATTGATTGGATGTACATTTTGTGGAGATATTTGCCTACCCCGGGTAGCATGGTATTTGCAATTTGAATTTGAAATTGAAAAAAATAAGTTTATGGTTCATACAATTTCTTAAATTTTGATTTCAAGACCACACTTCCCTAATTTCAAATACATGATTGGTTTTCCTTTAGAATTATAGATGCAAAGTTTTTAATAGTTGTTAGGCATATGATAGTTTTAGATTGTGTTCTATGAATTTTGTTGGTGGGAGATTCTCGCGTTATAAAGGTATATATTATTCATGTGCTTCTTCCTATCCTTCTTATGTAGGATGCTTGAGATTATTGTAGAAAACTATTATTTGATCTCTATTTCTTTTACTTAATATTTGAATTTGATATATTTACTCATTTTTGGACTTTTGATGTTCAGGGAAAGAAAAGAAAAGATACAACATGCATTGCCCTGCTGATGAGAAATGTGATGAACCAATGAATGGGATGAACAAGGTTGTTGTCGAGTACACAATTTTACATAATTTTATATCTTAAACCAAGCATCTTAGCTTTGTTTGTTAATTATATATTTCAATTTAGTTGAGTTTATGTTTTGTTAGTAAATTGTGTAGTTGTAGGTAAACAAGGCGAAGAAGGGATGATTCATATTTATTTTGTTGTCATGGAAAGCTTCGCAAAGGAGTGGAATTGAAGGAGGAGACATTGTAGCAAAAAATTTAGAAAAACGCTAGTTGTACCTATTCATTAGTCATCCGATAGTAGAGTTCTACCGATTCTTTCCTAACATTTTATTGGTTCATCCAAAGCAACAACTATGCCACCGATTCATTCCTGTTTCCTACTAGTAGATCGTGAACAGAATATTTTCTATCAGTTTACCCTTACTATTGTATCGGTTCATTAGACTTCAAGTTCAACAAGGAGTCAATTGGCCAACTCTTAGAGATATTTTCGGAGATTTTATAGGAATGAAATATGTGTATAGAAAGAGGATCTCTATCATTAGTCTATTTCGCATTTCCTTTAAATACTAAACTTGGAATGAAATATATTATTCTTGTGCTTTTTCCATCGGTTGGGTTCTCTTCTTGGAGGCAAAACTTCTAGGGCAGAGGGGGATCTTCATCTTCTTTTACCAGTTTTTCTAGGGCTTTTTCTTTTCAATTTGTTTTCTTATTTAGTTTAATTGCAAAAGACTATAAATTTCATGTCTTGCTTTAATTTTCAGTTCTTGTTTAAATATTAAGTCTTGAATTTTATTTCTCCATCAATATTAATTTCTTTCTCGTTAATTGCAATGTCTTTAATATTTGTTTTTAATTCAATTTATGTTTTGTTTGAATAGTTTAATTTCAGTATAATTGGAGGAGGGATTCTCATCCGTGAATGGGTAATTTTGATCCTAACAAGAGTTTCAACGTTTAAGTTATTTTGTTGATTAAAATAATGGATTTTAGAAACATAGTTAATTTGTAAACATCTTTGCTTATCCGTAGACAATTAAATTTGGCATGGGTAATTCTTAAAGTCTCAACAATCAACATGATACCAATTATTCCATTAATTAGTTTTTTCATCAAAATACATATTTTCTAAATTATTAATTTTTATTGAATATTTTTCATCCCATTGTTGCTTTTTTTTTTTTTTGAATATTTCTTTTGTTTTATAGTTTTGTATAAAATTTTCTTATGATTTTATACTTTATTTAATAATATGTTAATACTCATTTATGGAGTATATTTGTGGGATTTTTGTTTTGAGTATGAGCGTATCATTGAAGATTGTCCTAGAATGTCATTTAGTTGACAAATTTTGTTGGATCAATTTAATGTTGTACTTGATTTCTAACAACCTTACTTCAATCATGATTATGAATCTTGTTATCATAATTATGGTTGGGGCGATGAATATTATATACCAAGCAATCTTACATTACTGATTGAACCATTTTATTTTTTATCAGATCAATTCTCTTGAGAACACTTTGAATGAATTCATGCAAGCCCAAATGAAAATTAATGCTCAATCAAATTCTAACTGATCTAACCCCTGCTAATCTAACATTTAACCTAACTTCTAATCTAACTGTAAAAGAAAATACACATGATTAATACATTGAGAATATTTTTTTTCTTCCTAAAATGCAATTCAAGTATTGTCCATCCATTCCTACTACCGATATTGTTGAAAATATTAATTTTTGTATTAGTTAACAGGCTCAAGAGCCTAAGAACCACTCATTATCAAGAGATAACAATAAGATGGACAAGATGGAAGTTGATTTCAGTGTTATACTTGAACAACAATCATTTAAAATCTCATTTTTACACTTGCATAAATATGTACATACTTTATTTTTAATAAATTTTTTAAAAGTGTTATGGGATGATGAATGAGTTAATAGAATGAAAAATGCAGTGGAACACCGAAATTATAAAATATAAAATATATATACGAGTTAAAACCAGATTTATAGTCGTTAGAATTATTTTTTTATTGATTTTTTTTTAAAGATTTGCATGCACCCTTTTACTTTCTACCCATTTTTATTTGAAGTGTGATATTAATATCTTTCATTAAGCATAGTGTTTGGACTAAGTTGGAGGGTATACACATCATCTTGAGTGTTTTTTATTTTTTGTTTGTGTTTTATTTATTTGGATAATTTTAGTAGTTTGTTATGTTTATTTATTTTTGTGTATTTTGTTTTATTATTTTGCAACTGGTGGTTTTCTTTTTGGATCTTATTGCCAGGTATTTTCTTTGCCATTGTTGTCTTCATTTTTCTCATTGCATGATTGTTTTTACATTGAGGACAATACATGAATTAAGTTTGGGGTAAGGGTTACACCACTATAACCACCATGCACACCTACCATGTCTATACTTTAAAATAAATTTGAAAATTTTGATTTAAAAAAAAAAATTAATAAAATAACAACAAAAATAAAAACATCTAAATCAGGTTGTATTATGCTCTCTTATTTAGAATGAGATTTTTTATTATTCAACTTGAAGTTTGAGTTGTTTGCGTATTAGCACTCTATAAAAATTTATTCTATGTTTGAGTATGATGTTTGTATTTTCATTTGAAACTCAACTGTATGTGCACTATGATCATATAATTTTTGCAATTTGTTGAATGAGATTCACATCTTAAAAAAATTAATATCTATATAGCAGAGCTGAATGTATAACCTATGAAAGTCTTTTGCCATTCTTTATTGGATGGTTAGAATACATTTACTCAAAATACTATTTCTTTAAATTCAATCTCTTCTAATAATCTCATCAATTTGCTTTGGTTAGTGTAAATGAATTAGTTAGTTGATTATATCTCAAGTCGAGAAATACCTTGCCATACATTTTTGAGAAATGATTTTAGACCATGTTTAAATCAATTTGAGTCTTAGCCTATTTTTTCTTCTTATTATTTGTAGAAGTCGTGATTGAGCTTTAATAAAAATTTCACTTCTTAACCATGTAAATCACCAATCCAATCACAAATGCGTTTATCTTATAACCTTGGTTATCCCAAAATTGATATTGTTTACAATTTGGAAAGGGAATGGTGGCTAAAATATAAATGAACAAGAAGAGAGAAAAGAAGGATGATGAGTATTTAAGTTTATTTCTCTACCGGTAGATCATGAACAAAAATTTTTCTATCGGTTCACCCTTGTTGTATTGGTTTATCATATATAAAGTTCAACGTCCTTTTGAATACTTTGATTGGCCAATCCTCTGGCTATCTCTCTTTCTCTCTATCTCTCGTTTCCTTTAAATATTGAACTTGGAGAAGATTTAAGGCATTTTCCATCAGTTGGGTTCTCTTCTTAGAGGCGAAACTTCTAGGGCATAAGGGGATTTTCATCTTCTTTATCAAATTTCTAGGGTGTTTCTTTATCGTTTGTTTTCTTATTTAGTTAAATGACAAAGTACTTTAAATTTCTTACTTTGCATTAATTTCCAGCTCTTGTTTAAATGCGTAGTCTTGAATTTTATTTCGATTTCAATATTAATTTCATTTTCTCATTAATTGTAATGTCTTTCAAATTTGTTTTTACGTCAATTTACGTTATGTTTGACTAGTTTAATTTTGATATAATTGGATGAGGGATTCTCATCCGTGAATGACTAATTTTTATCCTAACTAGGGTTTCAACATTTAAGGTATTTTTTTGATTAAAATAATTGATTCTGAAAATGTAGTTGATTTGTAAACATCTTTGCTTATCCTAGACAATTAAATTTGGCACGAGTAATTCTTAGAGTCCCTGCAATCAACATGATACCAATTTTTTCTTGAATTGGTTTTGTCATCAAAATGCATATTTTCTAAATTATTGATTTTTATTGAATATTCTCCGTCCAAGTGGGTTTGATTACATTCTTAGATGAGTTACAAAATTTGGTCAAATTTTTTTATTCACAGTGAGATGAACTCTGATGTTTTTATGGTTGTTTCTAATATTATTTTTTAGTTTTTATTAATCATCACTATGACTTTTAAATTAAATATTTTTATTTTTATTTTTATTTTATCACCATTCAAATTTGTTCTCATTTTCCTTGAAGAGACGATCTCAATATTTTCTGAGTTACTATACATTATAATTTCTCATGCTTGGGAAGCAAGTTTTTATTTACAACTTTTGGGATCAATCAGTTATCAAATTAAACTTGAGGTTTAGGCTTGGAGATGTTGTTTTTGTCCATTAATGAATTGATGTCAAATACAGGAAGCGTGTTCATATTCTTCCCATGGATGAAATTAAAACCCGGTAAATTTAAACTTTTTACAAAAAGGGCAAAACGATAATTTACCGCTATAGTACGGGTTGAAAACCTGAATTTTTTCTAAATCTCGAATGATGAAATGAACCTCACTGTCGGATTCATCTCGCGAAATCTAGTTACCCTGTCAAATTTTATCGAATTCTGAATAATCGGATTTTTCATATTTTACGAGACAGTCGAATCTCGGGTGACCCCAAAAACGAAATTTTTAATAAAATTTTGAAATTTGAAAAATTATTTAAGGTAAGTTAAAATAAAAATATTTTAAACTTAAATCGGAACGAAATTTAATCGTTTCTGGATGAAAATAGACCTAGAAAAAATAGGGTTGTGTGGCGAAATGTGGGTCAAGTATCGAGAAATATAAATAGGGAAAAAATTTAAATATCTCCCCCACAAACACACTCAGCCGTTACCCGATAGAGAAGAAAGGGAAAGAGCTTGGATCCTCCACCTTCTCTCTATGATCTACTGAGATCGAGTGCTCGGATTCACTGGGGCCAATAACAAAGGTTGTTTTCCTCGCCAAGGACTATGCGACCACACCAAAAGCGACGGATTTTACCGAAAATCAAGATACAAGATTTTTGGAAGCTTGGGATTTGGGTTAGAAGTGGATTCTTAGAACTTTCTATGGTCGTTCCCTACACTTCAAGAGGTACTTCCTACTTGAGTTTATTTTACAACTTAGGGTGTTTTCTGTGATGGGTAGGTTGATAAAGATATATATCACTTGCCTATGGATGTGGAATTGATAGAATTAATTGATTTGGTGAATTAGGTATGGAAAATTGACCTAATTTCAATTAGATTCCTAGGTTGAAATTGATATGTCATAATTACTTGTGTAATTCCTTGATATTATGTGGGCATGCTATGTGCTTAACTTATGCCTTGTGAACAAAGTGTGTTATTGGTATATATATGAGGAAATAACATACTTGTGAATTATTATTGGAAATAAAATGTTGATATATGTTCATTGATATATTGACATTGTTATGAAATTGGTGATGATATGCATGATATACGTATACATGTGTTAAAGTTTCTCATATGACATTTATTATATGTGGGCATGACATTGAAATGACAATGGTATATTACATTGCATATGCACAGAGACATCGCAATTTATAGGTGTGGGTGCATGGTTGGCATCAAACACCAAGTAGGTGAATGATGGGTGGACTCAAGAAAGTTGGATTGAATATCCCGCTGAGTCGCAAGGTTGCGTGAAAAGAATTGGGTCGGGGTAGCAAGAAGGGCTAGACTATCCCTCGGGTGAGAGTCCCGGTACTCGGATACGCACTTTAGTTGGTATAAGAGCCCATAAAATGTCTTGGTATACGCAAAATCATTGGTAAAAGTCCATGAATCTTGTGTCAGTTGGGTGACCGTTGGTGTAAGTCCATAAATACCCACTTCAAGAAAGACTCAAAAAATTTTAAAATGGTTATTGGATGAGTGAAACCAATGGCGGAGGTTGGAGAGCCCGGTCTTAATACTTATGGCATTGTATGGAGGAAAGGAGCCGGTGAGAGCTCGGGTTGAGTTGCATGAGTGGGTATCATCTCATATCATGGCACGGCATGTTAGATTCCAACATAGGTTGATTAGTCTTAATTGGAACGGTTGTTGTTTGTGAAATGTTGCATATGAATATTGCATATGCACATAGGTTGGGGAGTAGCCTCTATAGCAAATACTCTAATGTGTGTAGCTCACCCTATACGGGAAAATATTTCAGGTACAGGATATACACCGATGGAGGGCCCTTACATGAAGCCTCAGAAATGAAGAAAGCCGACTTGTGGCTTATATAACACATTTTGTGTAATTTTTGGATTTTGTAATATTATTGTGAAAAAATTATGTAAATGAATGATAATGAATTTGTATAAGTGTGCTTTAATGTAGAAAACTTCATTATGCATGTTTGGGATGAAAATGAGGTGATTTGGAATGGATTGGAAATGAAGAAGGGAGGATTTACAGAAAAACAGGTAAAACCTTCTGGAAGGTTAGGTTGATAACAACCTTCCGAAAGGTTAATGTAAATTTTTATTCAGCAGGCAAAACCTTCCGGAAGGTTGAAGAAAACCTTCTGGAAGGTTAATGTAATTTGTTATCCAGTAGGCAAAACCTTCCGAAAGGTTGATGAAAACTTTCCAGAAGAACTTTTTCAATAAGTAAAACCTTCCGGAAGGTCGAGCAAAAACTTTCCGGAAGGTTTTTCAAAAATTTGAAATTTTAAGAATACATTGTCAAACCTTCGGCCTATGAGTTCTTGGGTTCCAAGGATGTAAATGGACTATAATGGAGTATGAATAGTGATACTTTATACCATGGTTGGATCCAATGATAAAGCGAACACGGGTTATATGTATGGTTGAAATCCCGGTAAAAGGGATGTTATTAACGTGGAGTCAAGTTGTGCGACTATCACCCGTATTTTTTTGCAGGTTGGCGTTATAGAAGGGCTCACTGGGAATCTGTTTGATGCCTATCTAAAACGTAAGTGTTTAGAATTACAAATTTAAGTTCTATTTTTGTAGTGAATTATTTTTTTATCCATTTTCTACTTTAATTATTTCTATCCCTTTTCGTGCATCAAGTTACAAAGAGTAGCTACTAATATTTTCAGTGTGATAGGAAATGATGGGACTCATATCACTCTTTGGTTCTCATCTATGAGTGCAGACATCCCTTTGATATGTGTGTTGTTAAACATAATTAGTTATGTTCCTCATTTATTAATATGGATAAGTGATTGCCCTCAAATGGGTAGATTTTCATGTAGCTCCCAAACATAAGAGAAGTTATTGTGTAGTAACTTGGAACAAAATTCCAATGTCGTCTCTTGGGAAAATCTTTGGTAACTAAGGATGATGAAAGAAAATAAAAATAAAAATTTCTTTGAAATTGAGAGTTTTTGGGTAACTAACTAAATTAAAAGGTAAATTCAATAAGGGAAAGAACCAGATAATCTTCGAATTTCATTCCACCTATAAACATGAATTTACACTCTAAATCTATAACTCATTTGAGTTTGTAATTAAACTCCCTCGGATGGATAATATTCAGTAAAAATCTTAATTAGTGAAAATAGTGGTTTTGGGGACAAATATATTGATGGAAGAATTTGTATCCAATTGATTGTAGTGACGCCAATAATCATTTATACCAAAACCAATTGTCTACAAATGATACAGGATATAACCAATCAATTTGGTTCCGAAAACAATTATTCAATCAGTAAATCACATACATCATAAAAATCCTAGTTCATAGGTAGGGAATCCCTCCTCGATTATCCGAAAAAGAAACTACTTACTCATTACTATGAAATTAAATCAAAATATTGAAAAAAACATAATTGAATTCAAGAAATAAAGATTGACTAAAAAGTAAATAAGAAATTTTCTATAAAAGTACCTTGTATTGAATTAACTATAAGAACATCAATTACACTGAATCAAATAGAAGAACAATACTCTTAAACCAAAAAACATAGGAAAAAAATAAAGTATGATTGCTAGAGAACAAAGAAGAAACTAGAGAGAACAAAAGTAAAACAATGAAGAACAAAACTACCCAAGCAAATAATGATTTCCAAAACTCCCTTCCTCTCTCCCAACGCCTTTATTTATTGTGTATGGAAGGTAGGTCATCAATATCTTCGTGCATATCTTCTCCAAAAATTTCTCCTCTTCTTATTAGTAGAGAATCCCCTAAAGATTTGGCAAAATTAGACTTAAATTAAAGTTTCCCGTCAAAATCTGTCTCGACCTATCGGTAGAACATTGATACCTATCAGTAAAACCACATGTTGTTACATGACCTACTAGTAGAACATTGATCAACATCTTCAAATCCTCCTAGCTACTTCTACTGGTAGAATCCTAGATCACCTATCGGTACAACCTATTCTAGAAAGTTTTGATAACGGTAAAAACACGTTCAACATACTAGTAGAACCTATTCCAGAGAACCTTTCTTCCGATAGAACCTAGCTTCTCCTACTGCTACCTTACACACTATCTTCTTTCCTATCAGTACAACCCAACTTCTACTGGTAGATTCTTCATTTTAGCACCCTCCTGCCAGTAGGTTTACTACCGGTTGAACCTATATTTTATGAATTTCTTCTCTAAGGCCTTCGCCTTCTTCTAATGGATCATCCTCAACTCTAACTTGTCCAAAGCCATCGTCATCATGCTCCATATAAACCTTTACACCTAGACTACCTGCAAGATAGTGAATATGTTAACTATGAAATATGTCAACTCCAAATCAAGCTAAGCAAGGCAAGATAGTCTACTAGCAAGCCTAAAGTGAATATGTTAGCTATGAAATAATGCAAGAATGAGCACCAACAATTGCTAAATTTTATCTATTCATCAAAACTCCTCAGTCCTCACCAACTTAAGCATAGTTTTCAATCAGATTGAGATTTTTTCCCTCATATGGTGGACACTCTGACACATATGTCACTTTTTCTACCTTTTGAGACAATTTTGTTGCGATATGTTCTAACACAATTGGATTTTTTTTTTCCAATACATTTACTTTTATTTATGAGTCATGGTTGTGGTTGAGTTGAGCACTCTTCTTTAGTATTTGTAGCTTATTTTTTGGATGCATACCTTCTTGTAAGCAAGGGTGACCTCTTTCTTATAGGGGGAGGTATGAGAAGTGTGGAATCTAAGGTTATTGAGACTAACGCTTCAGAGTACTGTTTTGTTTCTGACACTGAGATCTTCCATGAAGGAGAGCCTGTGAGAAAAGGAGCATGCAGATAGGTTGGATGGGGCTGGATACGATGATGCTAGTGGTGTTCGTAAAAAAATGGCTCAAATTCGGGAATTAGTAGAGCTTCCATCAAGGCATCCATAGCTTTTTAAATCAATTGGTGTGAAGTCACCAAAAATAATTCTACTTTATGGACCTCTTGGTCCTGGAAAAACTCTAATAGCCTAGTTGTTTCTAAGGAAGTGTATGCTTTCTTTTTCTGTATCAATGGACTAGAGATTATTTCAAAATTGGCTGAAGATAGTGAAAGAAATCTTAGGAAAGCATTTGAGGATGTAGAGAAGAATGCACCATCCATTATCTTTACTGGTGAGATTGATTTAATTGCTCCCAATTGATAGAAGACTAATGGAGAAGTTGTGAGGAGAATAGTTTCCCAGCTTTTGACACTTATGGACAGACTTAAATCCTATGCCCATGTTATTGTTATTGGTATACAAATCATCCCAATAAAATTGACCTTTTGAGAGATTTGATAAGGAAATTGATATTGGTGTTCCATATGAAGTTGGGCGTCTTGAGGTTCTACATATCCACACAAAGAACATGAAGCTTTCCAAAGATGTAAGATTAAATGCTTCAAAACTTCCACCTTAGTTTCATTGTTCTTTTTATAGATGACTTGTGTAAAATCACTTCTAGGCTTTTCTCATGTGCAGGTTGATTTAGGAAGAATTTCCAAGGACATGCATGGTTATGTTGGTGCTAATTTAGAAACTTTTTTCACGGAGGTTGCACTCCAATGCATCAGAGAGAAAATGGACATGATTGACTTGGAAGATGAATCCATAGATACAGAGATATTCAACTCCATGGCTATTACCAATGAAAATTTCTAGAGTGATCTTGGAAAACGCAATCCCTCTACTCTTTGTGAAATAGTAAAAGAGTTCTCATATTGTTTTAATTTTTGAGATGCAGATTTTGTTGGCTGGGCTTAATGATGAATGTTTGATGAGCTCGGTTATTGAAGTGCCCAATATTAGCAGAGAAGATATTGGAAGCCTTGAGAATGTGAAGACGAAGCTTCAAGAGGTAATCATAGCTACTGAACTATATTGTAGATATGCGCCAGTTTTCTCTCATAGTACTCTTTTTTCTTGCTTGACGCTACATGTTCGTTTACTCATAATATTTTTTCTTGTAGATGGTCCAATATCTTGTGGAGCATCTTGAGAAGTTCGAGAAGTTTGGTATGTCACCTTAAAAGGGAGTTCTTTTCTACAACCCACTTGGTTGTGGTAAAACTAGGCTATTGCCAATAAATGTCAAGTAAATTTCGTAAGTGTTAAGGCTCCTGAATTGCTTACATGTGGTTTGGAGAGAGTAAGACCAATGTATGAGAAATATTCAACAAATCTCAGGGATCTACTCCCTATATGTTGTTATTTGATAAACTAAACTCGATTTCTACTTAGGTCCAGATTATAGTTTTCAATCAAAAAGATAGGCAAATTTGTATTTTCTTGAATGTGATTCACAATCACTATTGTACCTACTGTGACAACATGACTAAGTATCCCTTCATTTCTACTACATTTGTTCTTGCCATCAACTTATCCCATTTTTCTACTTCTTGCAGAGGGGAACTAGTGTAGGAGATGCAATTGAATCAACTTTTGACGAAAATGGATGGAATGTCTTCCCAGTAAATTGTTTTCATTTTTGGCACCACTAACAGACCTAATATAATTGATCCTACACTTTTGTGACTTGGTTGTCTTGATCAATTGATATATATTTCTCTGCTTTATGAAGAGTCTTGCTATTGTATTTTCAAGGCATGTTTGAGGAAAAGTCATGTTTCCAAACATATTAACCTAAGAGCCCTTCCTAAGTACACACAAGGCTTCAGTGGTGCTAACATTACTAAAATTTGTCAACGTGCATGCATATATGCCAACAGAGAAAATATTGAGAAAGTAAGAATATATGCATCATTTTTTCTCCTTTTTCCTCTTTCCACCTTTCCTACTATCCTTCTCTCCTAATTCACATTATATTGGTGATCTGATGTGTCCATGAGGACAATGGTCTTGTACCTTGTCAAGAAGGCGGGTGACTACCATGGTATTAGTGTTTGAGAAGTATTCTTCTTTTTGACACACAACACCATTGGTGCCTTGTGAGGATGTACTAGAAATGTGGATGGAGTAACATTGAAGTTGCTTGTTGCATTTGGTAGTGATTGTTGCTTTCCCTTATAATGTGTTAAAGCTTCTATGGGATAATTATTAGCCCAAAACTTTTCTTTCTCACATTGGATCACCCATATGCTCATTCAAAGTTTCATTTACATGTTGCAGTTTTGAAGATTATAGTTGATATTGTGGACCTATATAGGTTTCAAGTTAATCTTGGTTCTTGTCAACTCCTTTTTTCTTATTTCTCAACGTCGTGTTACCTTGGTGATGTAGTATGGGTAACGAGATTTTTGGTATTTTAGTGAACGTGGTCAATGCCATTCTATTATTTAATTCTTGACAATTTTAGTTTATTTCCTAATTTAAGTGTGAAATTATGTTATTTTATTTTCTGATGTAATTAAAATTTATATTTATTTTTGTTTCCTAATTTAATTAGGATTCTAGTTTCCTAGTTAATTTTGGGTTTCAGTACTATTTATACGCTTGGGCTAAGTAGCTTTGAATTATTTAATATAATGGAAAGAGTTTCTCTTTTCTTTCCAATTCTTTAGGTATTCTTAGAAATCAATAGATTTATTGAAGCTTTTAGGACTGTTATTCTTTGTTAATCAACAGACCTAGAGCAGAATTAAAACACATATTTGTGCGCAAATCAATGGTTTATTTTTATTATCCCTTTTGTCCCTCACTTGGATTCTTTGATGGTGACGAGGTAGGCTGATGTTTTGAGTTACTTGATGATGCTTGTGATAGAGTTATATACTAAAAGCTTACTTTTGTAATGAAACTAAGTTTAATATTTAATAAAAGTTCTTCATTCGCTATTGAGAATCTCTATGGGTAAGATGTTTCTATTATATTAAATATATGATATGCATGCGTGCCTTTTATTTTACACTGTAATAATCTGGTGTGTAGAGTTTGGTTTATACATAGAAGATTAGATTATCATATATACTTATATAATATAAGTAAAGGTTCACAGTTTTAGATGGAATTGAATACACCATCAGTAGATTGTAATGCAATCTTCTGGCACAGTTTGTCTTCACTATCAGAGGTTGTCTAATGTCTCAGATTGTTGCACTAGTACACTTTATGTATTGGACATGACCATTATTGAGATTATTTTTTTTACTGACTAAAGAAGAAAATAAATGCCTCACGGTTATTATGATTACTTAAACTTTTAATCCTGAGATATTTAATTGTCACGTGCATTTAATGATCGTTATTTTAATTCATTAAATAATGAGATTCATATTTGAGTCAATAAACTCAGTGAATTGAGAGATGACATTATTTGTATGGTGAAAATTAATTATTAAAGGAAGTGATGTTCTGGTATTTAAATGGGTTGATGATATCCTCTTGAAGACGCTAATAAGATTTGTCCATATCAAATCCTATAGGTGCATTTAATTATCCAACATAAAAAATAAGTTGAGTGGTAATATATCAAGGATAAAAAGAAGTCAACTAAATATAATTTTCAGTAATTTAATTAATTGACAGACATTTATAATCTTAAATGTGGGGAGATTATTAAGCATATAATAACGAGGAGCTCGAAATATAGTTTTGAGATAAGGCCCAGGATATTAACAATAAGTTTTTAGTATACTAACTTATTATTAATGGGTCAGAGGATGTTTATTCTGGGTTGGACATAGATTCTTAGGCCTATTGGAAGCCCGATCCTTATTTCTCCTTAGGGTCTCAACTGTAGCCTATAAATAAATGCACTATCTGGTTATCTCAAACATAACCTTTACCTTCACATTTAGAAGAGGTAGAGAGAGAGAGAGAGAGAGAGAGAGATTTTGGAGGATTACAATCCACATTGCATTTGAATTTTGATGTGGAAAGACATACGGTAGAAGATCGTGAGGTCTAACGAGCTGGCTATTTGATCTGCATCAGTCTTTGTTTGTGTTGTTTATGCTATAAGAGGTAAACCCTAATTCCATCTTGTAGGGTTAATAAACGAATATATTTTTGTAACCAATTATACGCTCCATAAATGATACTTGATACTTGATACAAGTGTTTCTACAAGGCATCCAACCATGTCATTAATGTTCTATTCTTTAGATAAAATACAATAATAGTGAAGATTGAAATGTGTCATGCAGATATCGCCTAGGTACTTGCCTTGAACCAACAGGTTTTTTCATGCAAGAGTCATCCGTGACATAGAAAGAAACCATGGTTATACAAAGTACCTTAGCTTTGCTAGATACATTCAACCATTCAATGAACAAGTGAAATGTAAAGCATTAAAGCATAAATGGATTGCACGAATATAACTTCCGAATAATCAATACAAGTTCATCACCTCTTACTAAGGAGTGAATGAGAAACTACTCACTCTTCATGGCTTGAGTAAAGCTAAAAAAATGAGTGATACTCATCCCTCCAAGTAGAGAACTTACAAGGTAAAGTGCAATAAACGAAGAGCCAATCTTCACCAAAGAATAAGTGAATCACGTTCCACCCTTCACGGCTTTGGTAAAGCTCTAGAAAAGTGGAAGAGTTTCACTCCTCTAAGGAAGAAGGAAGTGAAAGAAATGGAAGTGAAAGAAATAAAGAAAATAGAAGAAAGCTAGTTACTTTTGGAGGGTTTTCACCACAACCAAAAGATGAGCTATCTTTCTTGATACTTGTAAATAAAAGGAAGTACAACTACAAGGGGAGTCTAAGCCTCCATTATGGTTGTCACAACATGAATGTAAAAATTTAGCACAAATAAATAAAAGGCTTCAACTACAAGGGGAGTCTAAGCCTCCATCATGGTTGATACAAATGCAAAATGAAAACATAAACAAGAAATGTACAAGAAATAGCTATCTACTCTACTTTACAAGAGAAAAAAATCTCCTCCTTGAAGCTCCCATAATGGGAGTATTTATAGGCAAGGAAGGAGAGGGGGTGCAGGAATAGTGTTTGCTGCCCAAGTCCAAGTGAAAAGCCAACAACTCTGCAGCCAGTCAGTGTAACGTTCGAACGTGATCTGTCGTTCAAACGTTATGTCTATTTGTGCTTTAAGGGCGTTCGAATGTGGTAAGTCGTTCGAACGTTGTGTCTGTCTTTGTTTTAAGGGCGTTCAAACATCAGATAGGGTCTTAACCCCCCTACTCAAGTGGCCTATGGTCTCTGTGATGGTTACTTTCATATGTCTTGAACAACTCTAGCCCTACACTCAACAACTTGGTCCTTAGTAACTCATGACAACGTTCGAACGTGGAGTGGCATTTCAAACGTTGTACTCATGTACTTCTATGGTTCTGCTTTCTTTGCTGCAATACTCCAGCAGGTCTCAGTAGTCTAGTCTTCTCAGGTTTCCAGAGCACGTTCAAACGGGAGTGGGTGTTCGAATGTGGTACTCAAGTACCTCAACATTTTCCCTTTTTGACTGTAACACATCATGTCTCAGCAGCCTGGTCCTCAATCACTTCAGGGGAACGTTCGAACGTTGATCCACGTTCGAACGTTCTTGCTTTGTGCCAAGCTATTCCAATTTTTCCCCTTTATCCACTGGTGTTACAACCAATTGTGATTTTTGTTGTCCTTGAGCTTTTGTTCACTTTAGGACCTAAAAATGTCATTACTTAAACTCCATCAAAGCACAATTAGTCCCAAAAAGGCATAGTAAAATGCTATATTTAAGCACTAATCAATTATCTCACTATTATGCTCACAAATTTTTTATTATCATTTTATGTGATTGTATCCTATAATGATTTATTTGTTTTTAATATTATTGAAATGATTTACACAATGGTTATTCATGTTGTAATGTTGATGATAGTATGTGAACTCCCTCATGGGGGCATAGAGTCATGCATTATTCTTGTTGTTTTTTTATATGAGATTTTCTATGATAAGATCGCATAAGCTTCTCCTAATGTACCCCCGACCACTCTGCATAGCACAATATGGAGGTGGCTGGATTTCATCAAGGATTGTTATAGACTCCTTATTGCATTGAAATTGAAGACACGATCATAATAGTTGAGACTCTTTGTTTATGCAGTTTCCTAATAGTTAGGACTCTTTGTTTAAGCAGTTTTCTTATTTATGTTGATCTTGTATTATCCGTATTTTGATTGTATGGCTAGTTAATTATATGACAAGTACCCTAACATGTGGACAACATAGATAATTGACCAGCTTAGATTATTTTTCATGCCTTAGTATCTAATTTACGTTGATTTAAAATAAGGATGTTTAAAGTATGTAAGTACTTAGAAAAATTAAATAAAACTCTCAATTTTTGTATGGAGAGTTGTGTGAATTTGATATTTTATTTATTACATGTGTATATACTATATATAAAGATGGGGTAACTCAGTATCTTTACAAATATGTCAAACATCATTGTATTTTATTCTAATAAAAGTTAGATAAATGTTTTTTGATAACCATCACAAAGTATTAAATAATTAAGTGAGAGATGGAATATATTTTATATAAATTCCATAGTGTCCATTACTAGATTGTAGGTGATGTAATTAATTTTGCATGTTGGCTTTAGTGCCTTCCTTTCCATTGGATGAAAATTAATTATAGAATCACCATTACAAACTTCCTAAAAAGGATAATTTTGGGTAATTCCTAGTATGAACTCACTTTTTCATCTGAAGGGACTTATTATGAAACAATTGACACAAAATTAAGTAATGGTACACACTTAGGAGTGTTTAGGAACTACTTTGAAGCGTTAAGTAAATACCTCTTAGGAGATTTTAGGAACTACTTATCATATGTAGGGATTACACCCTAGATGTCTGCACCTGGAACACTACAACAACATGATATGGCAAAAATAAGGAATATGACACTTACGGATATAGTGAGATCTATGATGAATTATTCAATTTTACCTAATTCTTTTTGGGGGATATGCCTTGGAAACCATGGTATGTATTATGAACTTGGTACCATCTACGTGAGTACCTACTACTCCCACAGAACTATGGACTGGGCTTAAATGTAGCCTACGGTATGTTCAAATTTGGGGGAGTCTAGCATAGGTGCTGAAAAGGAACACGGATAAGCTGGAATCGAGAACAGAAGACTGGTTGTTTATAGGGTATCCAAGAGGAACAAAAGGTGGTCTTTTCTATAGTTCTAAGGATCAGAAGGTCATTGTTAATAACAATGCCCGATTCTTAGAGCAAGACTACGTGATGGATGACAAGTCCAAGAGTAGAATAATTCTTGAAGATTTGAGAGGAGATAGATCAAGGAATAGTTCTTCAATACTGATTAGCATAAAACACATGACATATATTGTGCACTAATATGTCTCTTATACTTGCTTTTGTCATGAAATTGTGGAGAATTGGGTTTAACTTGCATTTTGATGGAATCTTGTGTGAACGCAGGTAAAACAATGTAAATGATATGAGTTAAACTCCCATTGAAGTGGGTGAGGTCAATGATGAGGAAGGGGTCGCTTAAAGGAAGGTTTGGAGGGATAAGAGACCAAGAAAAACCAAGAAAATTCAAGTTGGTCAAAAACCTTCCCGAAGGTTTTGTCTATTGGAATGAATTGAAGGTTTTGCCTGCTAACCCCTTCATTTAATTGTTCCTGCACAAACCTTCCGGAAGGTTTATGTAGACCTTTCGGAAGGTTTTTGCTAGATTTCCCAGACAGCCTATAACTCAACTCTGCAGCTTGGGGATCCTACTTATAGTACTCCATCAAGTCTCCTGACATTCCTTACATGTACAAGAGGCCTCCCTCACCCCTACTTGGTCTTGATGATGCTTGGACATTAATGAGGAGGAGAGAGAAAAAGCTTGGAAGAGAGAAGAGCGGAGGCTGGTCCTAGTCTACACCATGCAGTCCCTATGAGGGGGATCACATCACTCAAATGAGGGAGCAGACTATGGACGTTTTTAGGGGGGGAAATGACTCCATTATTCAAATGGCATACATTACACAGAGAGATAGAAGGAGGGAGTCTAGAGAAGAAGATGAATAGTATTCTAGAGAGATAAATTGAGATTTTTACATACATTGTCTTATAATCTCCAAGAAGAATCTTTAGTGCTTCATTTAATGTCATTAATGCTAGTTCCTACAAGTTCATTGCAAGTTTAATTCCCTTTTAAAGCTTTCACCATTAATGCATTTATGTTCTTTATTCTTCCTAGCTGTAAAATGGGTATTCATTGCTTTCTCTTATAGCTTATGTTTGCTTGCATTTAGTTACTCAAGAATTTCATTCCTTTGCAGTGCATTTTCATTTCATTGTAAATTTCATCCCAAGCATGAGTAGCTAAATCCTTTAGTTGGCAAAACCAAGGGGAACCTCCACTTGGAGATGCCATTTCAACTCATTCTCCTCCCTTCTTTCAGAGTTCAATGGTTCGGTTTGACTAGGTTGAGGGTGGATAAGTTGGTGAGTCTTTGATATTCCGTAGGCCACAGTTTATGCTTAGATACTCACTTATCTTATCCCTAACTTCCCACGAATCAATCGTACATTTATACTCTATTGGAGGAGGGATTCGAGTTGAGATGGTATCCCTATTGGAGTGACCTCTTGGATTAGCCAACGTTTGTTTCTCATTTCATTTTCACCAAAACACACTTCATCGAACAACTTTCAACAACAAAAGATTTTACACTTTCTTTCACCCAAAATCACCTTCCCTTTGGTTCACGTCCTTCCCCGTGGAAATAACCTTGGAATTCCTCCAAATAAAACACGATCCACAAAAATCTCCTTGCGCTTGGGGAGCATTTTTGTTCATAAACATAACACATTTGCACCATCCCATTTTTCCATCTCCTTGCCCTTTCTTTTGACAGGGAGAGTGACACTCCCCTCCATCCATATAAAATACATTTTGAGGGATGATATTTATGGGTTAGGGATAACAAGGAAAATAACCAAGCAAATACCAAATGTACAAAAGGAAATATCCCATGGAAGCATAAACGATATCCTGATGTGAACCCCAATAGTCTTGCTTTGAGACCCAACAACAATATTGGAAATACAACCCAAGAAAGCCAAACTCGGGTCTATGGATAGAGAATCTAGACCCGTTGAGATCTCGTTTCAAGAACCTAGATTATATTAAAATCTAGACCCGTTGAAGAACCTGTCTCAAGAACCCAAATTACAAGGAGGAACGCCACAAAGGTTGTGATTTACCTTTGATAAGTTCAAAAATTCAATCAAGAACAAGAGGAGTAAACTCAACTCAACTCACAATCAAAATGCATTCTTTATTGTCTCCTTTATTTCATTGATAGAACACCTATTTATAGGCTAGTTATTACAAGGATTAGGAAACTTCCTAAAATAGCTATCCTATTTAAGAAATATCTCTTACTTGTTGGTAAAGAAATATCTCTTACTTTCCTAAAATTCTTGAAGAAAAAGAAAGACATTCAGCCCTTTAATTGGCTGATCACATACCTAAATAGAAAAAGGAAAGTACTTGGCATACAAGCCTTACAATTAGACCCTAAAAAGAGTGAATAGTGCAGCACTACAGTAACTACGAAAACCCTAATTCCTAAGAAATAAAACATGTGTGGGCTAAGCATCCTCAAACCCACTTATTCTAAACTAATAATAAAAATTCTTTAAACAAATTGAAAGCCTTAACAACAAAAACCCCTATCTCTAAGCTTGGATCAAGTGGATCAAAATTGGTTCTCCTTCTTTCAAGCCCAACTTGAGTGTTGGACTCTTGCTAGCTTCATCCCACCAATCCTTGCATTGCTTCCTTGATCTTCTTGACTCTTGATCTTGTAATTGGCCCATCGGGACATGCCAAGGATCTTTAAGACTAGGCCCACTTTGGCTCTCATCATATCCCAATGGCTCGTCATAGTGGGAGCAATATCGATACTCGTGTAGAATCTATACAACATGTTATTAATGATAGTCAAATGCAGATAGTGCCTCGTTGTAGTGGGAGGGTTATTCCTCAACCCGAAATAGTATACATTATCGGGAGACTCTATTGATAGGATCCCTAAGGAACAGAATTCCGATCCCCAGACCTACAACAAACCACTCCAAGATAAGGATGCAGAACTTTGGCAAAAGGCTATGATGTCTGAGATGGAGTCCATGTACTCTAATCAGGTATGGTAACTGATAGAACCACCCGATGGGATAAAACCCATTGGATGCAAGTGAGTCTATAAGAGGAAGATAGAATCAAACGGTGAGGTGAAAAATTTTAAGACAAGACTTATTGTGAAGGGGTTTACTCAGAAAGAGGGAATCAATTATGAGGAGAATTTTTCAGCAGTAGCTATGCTAAAGTCAATTCGAATTCTCTTATCTATTGTGGCTAATTTCGATTACGAGATTTGACAAATGGATGTCAAAACAAAATTTCTTAATGGGAATCTTTACGAGTGCATCTATATCAGAGAGCCAAGAGGCCCGTTTATGGACTTAAAAAGACATCTAGGTCTTGGAACATTCATTTTGATTAGACTATAAAATCTTATGGTTTTGATCAATGCCTGGATGATTCTTGTGTGTATAAAAAGCGTGACGGAAACGTGGTGGTGTTCCTAGTACTTTACGTGGATGATATCTTGCACATCAAAAATGATGTGGGGTGTTATCTTCCATTAGGGTATGGTTATACAATTAGTCCGATATGAAGGATTTGGGAGAAGCTTGCCACATCCTTGGGATCAAGCTTATGCGAGATTGCAAGTTTAAGATGTTAGGTGTGCCTCAGGCCCTCTATATTGATACAATTCTAGCCCGTTTTAGCATGCAAAATTCCAATAAGGAATTTTTTCCTTTCAGACATAGAGTTTTCTTGTCAAAAGAGCAGTGTCCTAGGACACCTAACGAGATAGAGAGCATGAAGGTGGTTCCTTATGTTTTGGAAATGGGAAGTCTCATGTATGTTATGCTTTGTACTAGACTTGATATTTGTTTTATCGTTGGCATGATTAGTAGATATTAGTCTAATTTTGGGCAAGAACATTGGATTGCGGTAAAACAAATTATCAAGTACCTAAAAAGGATGAGAGATTACATGTTGGTTTACCAGACATATAGTCTAGTACCCATTGGGTATATAGACTTTGATTTTTTAGTTAGATAAAGATTCCAGGAAGTGTACCTCAAGATATGTGTTTACTCTAAGAGGTGGAGCCATATGTTGGAGTATCAAACAATCTTGTATTTTTTATTCTTCCATGGAGTCCGAGTACGTGGCAGTCTCTAAGGCAACCAAAGAGGCAAATTTACTCAAAAAATTTATGAATTTTGAAGTGATACCGTCAATAAGATCAACTATTACACTTTATTGTGACAATATCAGAATGATTACTAATTCAAATGAGTCACGAACCCATAAGAAGCAGAAACACATTTAGCATAAGTATTACCTTATACAAGACATTGTAGGAAGATGTGATGTACTAATGATTAAGATTGCATTAACAACACTACTTGGCATATCCCTTCAAAAATAGCTTACCGACAAAGATTTTTGATAGTCACGTGGAAAGAATGAGAGTTAGATGCATGGTAGAATGATTTTGAGTATAAGCATGAGAATTGATAGCGTTATATATGAAAAGCTTACTTTTTGTAATGAAACTGAGTTTATTATTTAATAAAATTTCTTCATTTTGTATTTAGAAGTTGTTTGAGTACAACTTTTGCATTATATTAAATATATGATATACATGTGTGTCTTTTATTTTACATTGTAGTTAATCTAGTGTGTAGAGTTCGACTTATACACCTAAAATCAAATTATAAGATCCTTATATTATATAAGTAAAGGTTCACAGTCTTAGATAGAAGTTGACTCACCATCAGTACAATTGTAGTGCAATCTTCTAACATAATGTTTCTTGGCTGTAGAAGACTGTCTTATATCTCGTATTGTTGCACTAGTATATTTTGTGAATTGGACATGACCAAAGTTATTTTTTTTACTCACTAAATAAAATAAATAAATACCTCATAATTATTATGATTGTTTAAGATCTTAATCCTAAGATATTTAATTGACACGTGCATATAATGATTGTTATTTTAATTAATCAAATAGTGAAATTCATATTTGAGTTAACAAACTCAGTGAATTGAGAGATAACATTATTTGTATGATAAAAATTAATTATTAAAGGAAACCAAGTTTCGATATTTAAATGGGTTGATGATATCCTCTTGAGGAAGCTTATAAGTTTTGTCGACGTCAAACCCTGCAAGTGGATTTAATTATCTGACATGACAAATAAATTGAGTAATAAGATCTCAAGAATAAAAAGAAATCCATTAAATATAATTGTAAGAAATTTAATTAATTGACGAATATCCGTTATCTTAAACAAGGAACTCAAAATATAATTTTAAGATAACACCCAGGAGATCAATAATAAATTTACAGTGGATTAACTTATTATTAATGAATCATAGGATACTTGTTTTGATTTGGACATAGGATTCCTAGGCCCATGGGAAACTCAACTCTTATTTCTCTATAGGGTTTCTACCATAACCTATAAATAAATGTACTCTCTAGTTCTCCTAGTCATAACCTTTACTTTCACGTTTAGAAGAGACATAGAGAAAGAAAATAGAGAGAATTCAGAGGATTGCAGCCTACACTGCATTCAGATTTTGGCGTGGAAGGACATGCAGTAGAAAATCGTGAGGTCCATCAAGTCGGCTGTTTGATCTGCATCAGTCTTTGTTCGTATTGTTCACACCTCAAGATGTAAACCCAAATTCTGCCTTATACGGTTAATAAACGAATAAATTTTTATAATCAATTATACGCGCCATCAACAATTCTTGGGACTGTTTTTCCAATAGCTTGCTACGCCATTGTCGTCCACTTTTGATTTATTTTTTATTCTAAATTTTAACTTGTTGGACTTTCAGGTTTGTAACTAGAACGCTAGTAGCTTGGATGGTAAACTTTTTACTGATTTTTTGGGGCCCCAAAGCAAATTAGTAACAATTTTGTGCTGGTTGACGGATATAAGATGGTGTTGGTTTTGATTAGTGGAATTGTAAATGTCCTATTGATTCGATACAGTCTATTTATCTAGTTGTATACTTTTATTAGCCCTAAGTTCTTCAATCCATTTGTGGTCCTGAGCTAGTTTTAACTTTCTTCAGGTACATATTAAAGTGAAAAAAATACTAAAATGTCTTTGATGCTTCGACCTTTGGGGGGTCGGAGAGAGAAAAAGTGGGTTTTGGGGGTGGGGGGGGGGCCTCAGCTAAGTTTTTTGCCACAAGGATGGCATGTATCCCGTCTCACAACTTTGTACTAAGGAAAAGGTATAATAGATAAAGCAAGATTACACATATAACTTGTTTCTCTTCACGGATTATCAAGGCATAATTTGTTTTCATTTTACGTTTGTTGTCGGATTGAGATGACTGCCGAAACAATATTTTTCAATTTTACTAAATATTAGATCATCTATGTTAATACACATCAGACTCACTATGTATAAGTAGACCTTCATCCGTATACAACTGAGTGACTATCTTTCAAAAAAATTAAATGAAAGTATAATTAAAGAATTTTAGATCCTTTGTTAATAATTTTCTCCAAACGAGGAACCAATCACATGCAATGCAAAAAAAAATCAGCGACAAGCATCATTATTCTAAGGAATATAACAGCTCAAATTGGCTCCGGTTGGACGATGCTCCATCAACCAATAGAAAAATTAGAAGAGGCACAGTGAATTCAACACAAAAAAACAACTTATTTGTCATATGTGCATTCTATCACCTAACCAGTAACAGTAGCTCTTGAGATAGAAATCATCTTACCCACATTCTGTGAATTTAGGGGTGACAATTAAATTGTATTTAGTCGTGTTTAAGTCATGTTATTTCGATTTTGTATTAAATTTTAATCAATTTTAACTTAATTTAGTTAATGAATTATAAGTTAACCTAACTTAATTATTATCACATCTTGTTTGGGTAAACTTGTATCACATATATGAACCAAAAATCCAAATATAACACTTCTTTGTGTCTTAATTAGATGCACACTCGTAATTTTCCAATTAACTAAAAATTACTAGAAAAAAGTTTTTTAAAAAAATTATTTTTACAAAAAATTCATGTCAGCCTTCAGAGGGCAACCATCAGGTACAAGTGCAACAGAGGGTCTGGTCATCTTCTGTATATATAAAATTATTAAAAATAGGTCCCACTATTTGAAATGATGACACTTAAGAATCACATCAGATCGTACGGTTGAGGAGCATCCTAAGGCGGATTTCTTTTTTTAGTAAAAATATAATTAGGGCGGAAATTTAGATACGTGGAATTCCTTTTTTTATTTATTTACAGATTATGGTGATAAAATTCGAATCCCAATTTTTTCTTTATCATTAGATATAGATTTTAGTTAATAAAAAAATCTGTTTATCATAACAATATGGGAGTGTGATGGGCCAATCGACCAACCTCATCAACTTACAAATTCATGTAAAAATTGTTAATTCTAATTTATTAATTCCGCAACTCAACAATTTTATGATACAATCAGCAAGAAATAACACTTTAATTTGACGATCCATAACTTCTCTAAAATTCTATGGAGTACCACACTATTATTCTTTAAGGTACACAGGAGTTTGCTAATAAAGCCCTCCATCTCATTCTATTTATTTTTTTCTCTATTATCAGCTGCATATTTTAGTTGTAAATTGGTGATAGAAAGTATTGGTTAGTCTTTACCTCTTAGTTCTCCAATGCGAGTAAAACATAGTTCTTTCTTACTTTTATTTTAAGTCTTACTTATCCTTCTAACATTAAGTTTTAAGATTTTTATCTCTCTTAACCTTAAGCGGCATGGTCAAGTGACCAACAAACTAATTATTGCTGTCAAATAGTTTCATATAGTTTTATTAATGTGGGTGGGTTATACCTTCTCCACATAAACCTTGCCCAGAGAAAAACAAAATTTTTTGGTAAACAAGCAACTTGGGAGCGTCATGACATATAATGATTCTTTTTAAATTTCGAACACAATCCAATGAACTATGAGCTTCGTGGTATAATATTCTCATGGCTTCCCTTGTAGTTGGAAGATTGGAGGCCATGTGCAATTGAAAATTGATTTCATTAAAAACTTCACTCTAATTGTTTTTGGTGAAGGACGTGGTAGCGGTCTATGGTTGTTCCTGCACAAAAATCCCTGGTTTTTTGGCCACATCTTGATCCTTTCTTTAGCCAAAATTTAAAGCAAAAAAATTCAAAACTAATATAAATATGTATAATTCATGCACTTCAACAGCTATATGGGCCACCAAGGAATCAAATCAACCACATAGCAGGATGTTTTACATGCATCTGTTTCATGTGGAAGGTAAGAAGCTCTAACCATCAGAGCAGATAATATTTTCTTTAATTTGTTTCTTTAATTTGTTTGTTTGCCTAACTAGTTTTTTGTAACTATTCCCAAACAAAAGGAAATGGATAAAACCCATAGGGTCCTTTTGGGTAATAGTTTAAAGTGGGATAACACCAATAAGGACAATCTAATAAGACAATAGGTCTCATATATCCCTTGTTTGGAAAGCCAAAATAATGGTTGGATAGAAATTTCAGGTCTAAGCTTGACCCGGTTGTTATAGTACATTTTAAACCTTCTAGTTAAAATTAACTCACCTCTCCCATGGGTTACAAACCCAACCAATGGGATATATTGTCTAATTACTATAATACCCTTCTTTACCATTTGACCCTAGATCACTTCTACACTTCTACACGTCTCAGCCGCTTCTATCTATTGCCCAGGAACATCCATATTCAGGCTATCACATCCTGAGACTCGGTAACTGAGTGATGTTTGAAATAATGCAACGCCACTGATTTAAGCAGGCAATATATTGCTTTTTAATGTGATTTATTGCAGGTATTGCTATCATCTTTGAAGAATGAAGAGACAGAGACAGAGAGGGGGAGAGCGAATGAGGAAGAACATGCCCTCGTTTGGGGTGGGTTTCGTCAAAATCTTGGGTTTAATATATAATTTTTTTTTATTGACAATTTGGAGACTAGATTACAATAATAGCATACATTTATGTGTATTTTATGGAGAAATTTGATCTGGGGATTAGTTAATATTTGAAATACAAACATAAGCTTGGATTGAATATGTCCATGGGTAGAATAGTAAAATTATATAAAAATAATGGTCTAATCCATGGGTCCTATGAAATTGCAAAATTGCTAAGCAAAAAAGGAGTTGGATATGATATGACATATGTCACATCCAATTTAAGTGGCTGAATTGATTTGGGTTAGATGGAGTAGGATATAAAAAAAAAACATATACAATCCAACCCGGTGATCCAAACACACCCGGGATTGGTTCTACGGTTGAATAAGAACGAAACGTAAATTTGTACATCCTAAATTGAGTTTTCCTAGCCATATAAAGCTCGGGTTTGATCGATGCATATAATTTGTGTTTACAACCAATAATTAAAAGAATTTGTGATTGAGATGATTACCCATTATAATAAAACACAATATTTTCAATATAAATATTTGAAATTTACAAGCACCTAAAGAATTCTTACAAGAAACAAGGTTATATGGCTAGCAAAAAGTTTGATAAATAGTGAGCTTATTCATAACATATAAAGATTCTTTATTTTCTTTTCTGATAAAGAATTCTTACCAGAAAAAATCACAATAAATAAATGCCTCTTTCTCCTAAAATTAATTTTTTTGGTCCTCCTTTCTTTGGAAGTTGCTTATTATTATTTCTTTCGTTGAATGTGATTTCAATGGAGAAGCTGAAGGACCCCACCGTATGAACCAGATGTAAACCCAAACTCTTATATATATTGGTGTCTAAGCGTTCTAAACTCTTGTACCTCCCTCTTTCTCTCTCTCTCTCCAAAACATAAGTTGGTATCTTATAGTTGGCGGCAGTTTGCTCTTTTTTTCCTCTTCGATGTCCTTACTTCTTAGCTTGATTTTCATGCTTATGCTTTTGATCGCCACTGCGTCATTTTGAAAAAGGATTATTATACCTACTACTTGATACCATTTTTTTTCTTTTATTTTTTATTCTTTTCACAATTTCTTCATTACTTCATTTATAAACCACTACAATGTTATATTCTCGCTCTGATCTAATATATTTTTGTGATGTAAGACTTATTAGTTAAGCTGCAGTTTTGACCTAAGTAGTATATATAACACCGTATATAGAACTATATAATATGCATCGACATTGTCTTACTGTTTAGGTTTTTGTGCTCAAGTACTGACTTTATTATAACTTGTATACTTCAGAACTATTTGGCCACTTTCTAACGTCCCAACTCAGCAGAGATTCTTTTTGGTTATGAGTTGGATGATTTACTTTAAATCATGATTTTGGTTTTGTATTCATCTTGAATATTATTATTTCTTACATTTTGTTCTTATTTTTTGTACTTTATTTAAAAAATTGCAGTTTCAAAGTTTTTTCTTCAAATTTAAATTAAGTTACAAAAGTATGAGCCCTTCCCTATACTTTACTTGTGTTTGGTTAACTACTTTACTCACTTGAGGTTCTTTCTTATAAGTAATATACCTACAGCCCGCAAACACACTCACTATATCTATATACATAAACGTTGATATTCTTTCAAAAAAGTCTTTTTCTCTACTAATACTATATACAGTTTTTGGTGTTTCTTAAACTCATACGCAGCTATCCATCAACAGTTGTTGTTTGCAAATGCAGCATCATCAAGATTCACATTCAATGTGCAATTTGTAATGAGAATCTTGATGATGCTGCATTAGCAATAAACGACTAACACAAGGCACTTGGTCTGCTATTTTTCTCATTCATCATGGTGAGATTACTCGTTCTCTCTCTCTCTCTCAATGTGTAAATTTGAATGGTTATCCAACATTTTAGTGCTTGTATTTTGTAATCAAAGTTGACAAACTACTGTCGAATATGGTATTTCAAGCAATGTTATTGAAATCTAATTTTGACCCTTAATTTGAGCACCTAATGCATTGTAACTATTGGATTAGTAGTTAGTTTCGATATTGAATGAAATCCACTACATATCAGAAGACTACAATACTTAAATTCCTAAATTAGGTATAAGAAACATTATTTTTCACGCTTGACACTTTTGCATTCAGTTGCAGGCACTCTAAACGTCGAAGAAATTATATTGTTAAACTGAATGCTATTATAAAATCATATGCTGCTGAATTTAGGACCACAGGGAAATGTTCATGGGTTTTTTAGCATATCAGCAATAGCGTAATATATAATTCTGCGAACTACTCGAAACAGCTCTATGTTTTATTCTCTCCAAAGAGTGGGATGGGTAGTATTAGAAAAGTTGCAAAAACTAGATGCCGTCCTGGGGGACAATAATAGCAAAAGAAATAGAGATATAGATCATGCCCTCAATTTTTCATCTCTAAAAATTGGAAAGATGTCCGAGAGTTTATATATCCCCCACATTTAAATTCATGTTTAACTCGTATAACCAACATCCACTACAAGAAAAATCACTTTTAGCCGCTAGATTTAAATTGCAGCTACAAATATTGTCACTGAATGAATATACTTAGTGGAAAAAAATTATTATCACCACTAAAGGTATGATATTAAAATTATTTAATGGCCATAATTATTTGTCACCACTTAAGATATATAATTAGTGGTGAAAAAATATTGTTGTCACTGAAGATATGTTCGTGAATCTAATTAGTGACAATTTAAATGTTGCAACAAAAATATATTATTAATTCATCATTAATTCCAAATATTTAATGACAATAATTAAATTTAGTCACTAATAATATAAAATTTTAGTGATAAAATTTTTTAGTTGCAACAAATATGCTCTGTTTTAAGCTGCAATTTTTTTTTTTTTTGCCACTGAATATCAATTTTAGTATGCTATAAGAAATTTGGGCGTTTAGTAGAAGAACGTTGCCTCTTACTAGGCAAAAATTTATAGATTACCGGTGTCTATAAATAACTTAACAAATTTAACGACCACAACATTGTTTCACATTCACCCCCACCATGTCACTTCTTCACACGTTAAATCTTTCCCCTAAAATTAGTCGCACCGTCTATAATGTCCCAAAACCCACATTGGACGACATTACAATCTAAAAATCATTCACAACACGAGAGCAACTAATAATATCCATAATTAAGATAATTCCATTCATCATTCATAATATCTACAACGTTATCCAAAAGAATATGTCGAATTATGACATTTACATCCCAAAATAATATATCAAACTATGACAATTACATCTCAAAAAGATCAAGCTTAATCTTGCAGCGAAATAAACAAAATACATATATTAGTGTACCAAAATATATCCCCTAATCTAAAACATGAAGAGATCAATTCTAGACATCCCCCTCGGGATCCACACTTTCCTCCAATTGTGCTTCCCAAGCCACCTGCTCGTCAACTCCAAGCTCTTCATCTAAACTGACATCTAAGAATGAATAATATTGTAGGGGGTGAGCACTAAGCTCTATAGCAATATCCTCTCAAACTTGAACAAGATTTAGAAATCATATAAAACAGTCAGTCTCATTTCGTAAATATCATACATAACATTTGAAATAAAATAAGGACATTTCAATGGATCTCAAGTTTAAACAAGAGCAATAATTTAAATGAAAGGAATAAACATGTCGAAGTGATAGAAATCAAACAATCACTATCACACAATCATTCAACAACGTAATTCCACATTCTTATGTATGTTGGTTGTTTCCCATGAATCTACACAACGACTTTTACCTCGTACACCCATCACAACCACACAATCCCAAACATTTTAGGAAGGGCGTATACCGTCTCTCACGGCATTGACGAATTCTTCCCAGGAAAGGTATACCCTCCCTCAGCCTCGAACGTACGTGAACAATAGTGGTTGCTCTCACAAACAACAATCCACTACAAGTGTTAGGCAACCATCTCACCCCCCATTGGAATATACTAACCTCTAACACTCTACGGCAATGCTCGAATGCAATTCAAGTCCATTACAACAACCATACAAAAGATGCAATAACAGACATTTTCTCAAATCACAAGGAAATCCAAAATCCCCAACTTTCACAATTTATATTACAAGAGAACAATTTAAGAAAATAAGCAAGAGATCATCAACAATCCATTTTTATTGTTCATTACAAAACACTAAAGTTTTTAAATCAAGAACAACGGAATATTAAGAAGAAAAATCTATTTTTCTCTAAAACTAGAGTTTTCAAGTAAAGAGGAGAAATTTCTTGGCTATATAACCATAGCTTTGTTTAAAACATAGTAATAAGTGTAAAAGCATCAAGAAATAGGGATTTCTTAGCATATACTTAGGATTGAGAATTAAAACATACATACATATAAATGCCCTAACCTCAATGTACAACAATGGAAGAAAACCCCAACCTTGGTGTTCTTCAAAAAAATTAGGGTTTTGATCCAATCCAATGTGCAAATCCCCTTTGATCTTGTGTTTTTCCCTCTCTTTCATCTTCTCTAAGGTTTCCTAGGGTTAGAAATGTTGAAATGGGGCTAATGGAGGCGTCATTATGTATTTATAGGGTGAAAAATGGACCTCATATCGTGACTTAAATTTTTGGAATTTACAGAGCGTACCAGTACGATAAACTCTCGGGACAGTAGCATACCAGTACGTTGTACCGATACGGTAACTTCTGGGCATATCGGTACGTAGTACCGGTATGGTCTGTTCAGTTTTTCCTGTTTCCTTTGTTTTTCATTTCCAATCCATTTCAAACCCTTCCAAAACCAATCCAAACTTATACAACATACATTTGGACATTAAACATAGTTGGTAAAAGTTTGATTACAAAAAAAAAATTCATATATTTACTTGCTACATATTAAAATAAAAGTGTGGGGGTTTACACCGTCTTTCTTTCTCTCTCTCATGATCGATCAATCACTATCTCTCAACTCCTTTGTCGTCACAATTCCCACTGGTTTGAAGACTCCCTCGAAGACAACTCCATCGCCACCAATGCCCTAGTTGTTGAGAAGGCTGAGTTCATTTCAAAAATCGCCGAGAAGAAGATTAAGGTGCCATCATCGTTCTCACTGCTTAGCTTAGTTTATTTTTGTTCCATTTTTTCAAATAGAGTATTCTTGCTATGTTTTGACTAGATTTCGTTCTTTGGATATCGTATATGTTTGATTTAATTAATCTCAGTTGGATTTACTCATGTTTGGATCTATCGAAGTTCCTATTATGCAATGCATAATGGGAAATTTTCTAGAACTGTGAGGTAAATTTTCTAGAATTTATATAATACTCATTTATTTGATTGATAAAGCCCGTCCACTTCATTAATTTTAGTGAAGATCTTGTTTGATTCGTCGAATTTTGTTTATTTTGGCGTTTTAGTTTGATCTAGGGTTTGTGATTTGGACATCTTTCTTGTATGGAAAAGTGCGGGTGTATATTTTGTTTGTCAAATGAATACCTAGTTTTATTGACAAACATTAGAGGAAGAATGTTGTCATGTTGAAACTCGTAAGAACAAGCTTTTGGTTCCATACATGGAGCTCTGCATTCTTGTATACAAGAACTAGTCATTTAGAGGATTTAAATAGGTACCGACTCGATCTTTTTCTTGAAGTTTCTTTGGGCAGAATCAATGTTACTTGCACCTTAATGGTGCATTTCCTTTATCTAGTTACCATTATAATTTTCTTGTCTTTTTATTTTAAATCCGGTACTAAAATCTCATACGCTCATGTTCCAAGTTTGCCTAACCCCTACAATTGAATTCTTGTGGAATTTTTTGTATAGTCATTAACAACAATATGTTTGGCCTAATAAACTTAACGTTACTGTTTTGAAAATCATACATGTCTTTTGGTAAGCATTTTTGTTTGCAGTAGATAATTTCATTCATATATACTTGCAGCTTAATGTCTAGTGACTTGATCTGAAATGTGTACACCCAAGTGCAGGCAGTCAAGCTATAATAATAATCCGGTGAAGTCTAGAGTCGAATCCACAGGAAACTATGATTAGTGTTTCTAAAGTAAGCAATAATAAAGACTAAGTAACTTTGGAAATTTCGAGTGTTTGGAGTGGTGGAGCTTTCTTGATTAGAATAGAAGATTCTTTTCAAGAGTTTTCTAGACAAAATATAAGATTCTCAAAATGTAACAGCCACCCTTTAGCTCGAGGATTAGAACATGTAATGGATTATCCGGTTTATTATGTTTATGCATTATGACTCAATTAACTCCCGTGTCAACAGCAAGTTAATCGGAGGATAAAAATGGACTGTAAGGATTAAGCACATGATTCCGATCCCTTTCTAGAAGTTTACAAAAATTGTCTGTGCCGAGACTTAACCCGTCTACAAACAAGCAAATATTTTTACAAGGCATCCAACTATGACAGTAATGGTCCATTCTTTGAATAAAGCACAATATTATTGGAGATTGAAAAGATGTCATGAAGAGCTAGTCGAGGTGCTTGCCTTGAACCACTAGGTCTTTCTATGTAGGAGTCATCCGTATCATAGAAAGAACCCTTGGTTATACAAAATAGCTTAGCTTTTCTAGATGCATTCAATCATCCAATAAACAAGTGGAATATAATTCATTAAAGCATAAAGAAGTTGCACAAACATAACTTTCGGGTAATCTTTACATATTCATAACCTCTTACTAAAGAGTGAATGTGGAACTACTCACTTTTCATGTCCTTGGCAAAGTTAGAAAAGTGAGTGCTACTCATCCCTCTAAGTAGAGATGTTACTAAGTAAAAAAACTAAACAAAGAACTTTTCTTCAATCAAGAATAAGTTAATCACTTTCCACCCTTACGGCTTTGGTAAAACTCTAGAAAAGTGGAAGAGTTTCACTCTTCTAAGAAAGAAGGATGCTCAAGCAATGGAAGTGAAACACATGAACAAGAAAAGTAGAAGAAAGCTAGTTGCTTTTGGAGAGTTTCCACCACAACTAAAAGATGAACTACCTCTTTTGATACTTTGTAAGTAAAAGCAAGTACAACTACAAGGGGAGTCTAAGCCTCCATCATGGTTGTCACAACGTGAATGTAATGACTTAGCATAAGTAAATGAAAGACTTCAACTACAAAGGGAGTCTAAGGCCCCAACATGGTTGATATAAATGGAAAATGAAAGCATAAACATGAAATATTCAAGAACTAGATTACTAAACACTCTTACTTTACAAGAATAAAGATTGTTCCCTCCTTTCTCTCCAAGAGGAAGAATGCCCTTTAAGCTCCCAACAAAGGAGTATTTATAGGCAAGGAAGGGGAGGGGGTAAAAGATAGGTGAGGATGAGTGAATAGTATTTGCCTCCCATGGGAGTCAACTATTCTGCAGGCAGTTTTTAGGGGGACGTTCGAATGTTATCTGGCGTTTGAACGTCAAGTCTGCCTTTGCTTTGAAGGCGTTCGAACGTCAGATGACGTTTGATTCTTCCACTCAAGTGGCCTGTGGTCACTGACTTGGTCTCTGACTTAGTCACTTCCATACGCCTTGACATCATTGAATGTACACTCAGCAACTCCTTAGTCACTCAAGACAACGTTCGAACGTGGAGCGACGTTTGAACGTTGTACTCAAGTGCTTCTGGTTCTTCTCTTTTTATTGATTGCAACACGCCATGTCTCAGCAGCTGGTCTTTGCAGGGTTTCAGATGACGTTCGATGACGTTCGAACGTCCTTGCTTTGTTCCAACCTTCTGCATTTTTTCTCTCTTTTGTGCTGGTGTTACATTCAAGTGTGATTTTTGTTGTTCTTGGGCCTTTGTTCACTTTAGGACCTGAAATGTCATTACTTAAACTCCGTTAAAGCACAATTAGTCCAAAAAGGCATAGTAAAATTTGTTACTTTTACGCATGAATCACACCCCCCCAACCTAAATATTGTTAGTCTCTAGTTATAAAATGACAATGAAAGGTAAATCTATTCCTAATACCATTTTCTTTGGTCATCCGGTTGCATTTAGCTTATGCAACAAGCCGTTGAACTGCTAGGTTTACCCTAGTGGACGAATATTACCTCGTGTGGGTTTTCAGTGAAGCTATCCACAAACTTCAGTCGAACAAATGTGTGTGCAAGATTACTGACTAAAATAATGAATTAGCATCATGGTCGTTGGGACACTCAACCCTCAATAGTGACTTATCACCTACATTTTCCTTTCATTGGTACTCACTTTATGCAAAAATTAGCACTTGTTGCATTAGCATTTGAGATTCTCTAAATAGTAGGATGGTCATACTGGAAACAAGAATTGGTATATAACAATCATTCCTTTTTTCCACCTTGCATGGATAGCTTTGATTACACAAGTCTCTCTAGGAATGCTCTTAGCAAAACAAATCACTCCGATTGTAGTGACATAACTCTCAAAGGTGGCATGTGATCAAAAGATGGCCAGTCGAAAAATCTCATGCATCATTAGTATAAGAGTGAAGTTTTGAGGAAACCAGTTTTAACCTTGGCATAATCTCATGAATGAATATTGATGCAAATAAAGAGATTCTAGTTAACACACCCCACTTGTAGTAGATAATACACATATGCATTACACTTGAGATCACCTAGGGCTTTTTGTAGGTTGTAATGGGGCCAGAGGTCAATGGCTAATGAAATAACGTCAATGGTGATCAAAGGCTATCTTTTTATGCAATGTTGCACACTCTTTCTAAATTTCTTGATATTTTGCCTGGAAATGGGATTTCTTTCTTTTATTTGTCCCATTTTTCACTTTCTTGGCAATTCTTTGTCTCACAGTGTCTTTGCTCTTTTGCCTGCTTCTACTGATTTTCCTTGTATTGAACAGTAGCCACCATTTTCTTTACTATTTTTTTCTTGCCTTTTGTTTTCATATTGATTTTCAAGAGGGTTTGAGAAATTCGATAGCAAGGGAATGGTAAATGTGTGCTTTTGTGGCTTGGGTCATTGCACGGGCAAAAAAGAATTCATTTATTTTGAGGCTCAAGCATGGTTGACTAGGGATAAACTTTTGTAAAAGAATTAGCTAAGGCTCAAAGTCGATCCAAAGATGGCCTAAGATCCTTTCTCAAGTATGTGCCTATGTATGTATGCAAAAGTTCCTTGTTTATGAAAAATAGATCTTTTTGCATCAATCAAAGCAAGTTTAATGAGATTATTGAAAAAGATCAGAAGTGAAAGAGCTTACTTTGAGTAATTGTTGGTATCCTCTCAAAAAAGCAGTGTAAAGCTCAAGACCTACCATGGTTTTCTTTGTCATCTCCACTGGTCATGTTGGGTGTTTCAAGGAATGTTAGTTATATAACGATTCCGTTTTCGAGTCTGATCACCTTGTACTTTAAGAATAACAAATACTTATGTACATTTGACAATTTAAGCATAAAGATAGCATCGATGTTCCAAAAAAATAAGGTTTTATGTCATGGGTGTTAAGTTGAGGTGTCAAACCGATCATGTGCTTAGTCATTTTCACACGTAATCTTAACATCCACATGTGTTTCGTTATTAACAAGAATTAGAGTGCTAACCCTATACATGCATTTTAAACAAATAAAAGTAATAAACTGAATCATTCATTGCATAAAAGATACTTGTTTACAATAATGTCAATGATGCAATTTATCCATTCAAAATATCAATTCAACTATCCATAATCATATACAAGTGTCCACAATAAGCACAAAACTACCACAAGAATTATCAAAAGAAACTCCTTCATAATGGTACAGAAATCTCCTAAAGACTATACAAAGAAGAATTAACAACCAATTCAGAACAAAAATCATCTACTCCCCCTCAAGAATAGAAATGATCAATCCTCTCCTCTAGCTCCACTCGCACTACCAGCTCCACCAGTACCACCAACTCCACTAGTACCACCCCTCAAAAGCCTCAGGATCTCATCTTGCTTTACTTCAATGCTAAGCATGACGTCCATTAATGTCCGCCTAGGTGTCGTGCTGGGGCCTGCTTGATCATGCTGCTCTTGAGTCTGCATGTACTCTCTCTCTAGCTCCCTCTCTTCCTCTCGATCTAATTCTTCTTGCACCTCATCAACACCTTGGGGAGGGGGCACTTCTTGCCTAGCAGCCGGGGTACTACTATGCCCATGGATTTTGTTGAAAGATCCCTTATTGAGTGGCCCCATTGGCATTTGCACCTCCATCTCAGGTTTTACCTTCACCCCACTGTCCATGCACATCTCCGTCACCAAAGTGCCAAACGAAAGTGCACTTCTTTTCACATCACATCCTTTTTTTATTTCACTCAAAATGAGGGAGGGAAGATCAATACTATGGCCCCTTCCAATTGCATAGAACAAGCGAGCCATTTTTGACAAAATTTCATTTGATCTTTTTATGGGAGAGAAGTTAAAGACAACAATCAGGTGTAGCATTTTATATCATATGTCAACTCCCTTTGTTTCAGAAAATTCCTCCCAGTCCAAGAAAAGTTGGCTACTCCAGTCAATTCTTTTCCTACGCTATCCATTGGTACATCTTTCTTTGGAGGGTATGTGGGTTTTTCTACCCGAGGCAACTCTATTCTTATCTCTTTTATGTATGCCTCGTCCACGTCAATGTGGATACCTCTCACGTAAGTGCGGATCGCGACGTTGATGATTTCGACGTTGGAGTAAAACTCCCGCACCAAATCGACAACAGCTTCCCCACCATTTCTTAAACACCAAACCCATTCCCTCCTTTCTATTTCCTCCTCTATTCCCAATTCAACAAAATCAGAAAGTACAACGTCCCTTTCGCAAACAACAGAATGCTTATGGTAGAAGTTTTCATATCTTTCAACCCTTAAGGCACTTGGGAATCGGGTACGATCGTATCTTTTTGTTCTTTGCCTTCCCTCTCTCTCCACTATCACTTCCTTAACAAAGTTTGGCTCCTGACTTGCTGGTGGATCGCGTCTGCCAGGAAGTTTCACCCTAGGCATGGCGTTCGAACGTCTTTGAGGTTGAGAGGGTGCTGAAAACTTGGAAATTTCTGTGTGGGATTGAAGTTTTTTTGAGGTGGAAATGAGTTGGGGAGGGTCAAATTTAAGTTTTCTTGGGTTCTGAGGGTGGATTGAGGTTTGAGGAGTGAAAAATGAGCTCTAGGGTTTCGAAGATTTAGAGGGATTTTGGGGATTTCAAAATGAATCAGACGTTCAGGCTTTTATACTCTGAGTCGCGACGTTCGAACGTCACCAACGTTCGAAAGTTTGTAGAAGGATTTTTGAAATATCGTTCGAACGGGGTTGTTCGTTCGAACATTAGGAGCTCCCAGTACTTTTGAGTTCTATTAGAGGCCAAAGTACTGTAAGCTCTCTTCGTTCGAACGTTCTATTATCGTCCGAACGTTGAGTCATGTTCGAACGGTCTATTGCCATTCGAACTTGCTGAGCTCCTAGTACTTTTGGTTTCATCAGAGAGTTCATCAGAAGCAAAGTACTGTAAGCAGTCAACTTTCGAATGTCAGTTGGCGTTCAAACATTGAACCAAAACTAAAACATTTCTACACTACACTATGTACAATTACAAAATTTTATTCACAAAAATTTGAACCAAATTTCATGGCATCTCAGAACAAATCCCTACCCACGCTTTTGGTTGGTATATCCGGATGTTCCTTTACTCGGCCCATGTTTTTCATTTCAAAAGATTTTGTACAAAACAAAAAGATTTTCACACTTTTTACTAAAATTCGGACTCTTGGCTTTCATCCCAACTACTCTAATCTGAGTCTTCATCTGTGTCCATGCCATTTGAACAACCAGTAACTCTCTCAATTTCATGTCTCACGAACCGGTTAAACAAAGTACCGGAATAGGATGACGTGTCAGGATAATCCTTATTCTGCCCATTTACTATCCAGTCTAATCGATCGAGTGTGCGACCAAAAATTGGTTCAGAACACTAATTATATCTCTTCTCATGAAAGTATCTACCACATTGTTTACAGACACCAAGTCTTTTGGCACGATGGCGTTTAGCATAGGTGCTTCGGCCGCACAGAGGTTTCGCTTGTTGTTCTCGGATCTCATTCTTTCTTACCCATCTTGCTTTTCTCATGATCACAGTGTGCACATCAGAAGGGAAAGTTCGTAGAACTCCTAGACTAAACCAAAAAAGTTTAACATCCATACTTTCTATATTTTTAAGACTCACTATCTGGTTCTTTAACGTCTACCAGTCACAAAAGACGATCAGAGATGACCCACAAATATAATCATCAAAATATAAAACATGGTAAAACTACGGTACACAATCTAGTCAAGAACAACAACAACAAAAATTTTAAAAATTTTCTAACAGGCTCAGGCTCATATAAACTGTAGTTTTCTCCCCCCAGCCTAAACTGAACATTGTCCCCAATGTTTTGAATTTACTGATTAGGTGAGCTTTGAATGGTAGAGATCTGGTTTATTAGCCGAAACCTATAAGCAAAATACACAAATCAACCATCTCATTGCAGATCTGGGTTAGGGTGATAACCCTTGATTCTGAGTGCAGACAGAAAAAGCATAGCCATGTACAAATAAAGTAAACACACGTAGATTATGAGACAAAGGATGGGATCTTCCAGTAGTATGGTCATGGTGTTGTTGGGTCCAGAGTATCGTAACAGCGGAGAAAAAGAAGAAAAACAGAAGAACAAGAACAAGAAAGAAAAGAAAAGAAAGGGGAAAGGAGCCGAGGTGCGTGGACAGGGAGAAAAATGGGGTAAGGCCTTATAAAGGCGGTGGTGTGGTTCGAGTTGGACCGGGTTCTCCCTGACCCGTCCCTTTTTTGTGTCGGCAGGCGCTTTTCTCGAAGCGCTATTCTAGATCCATTAAAAGAATGGTCTCCACATTTTTTGACAAAGTCCTCCACAAAGGGTTTTAATCTTTGACCATTGACGGTAAAGATATTACCATTTGATGGGTTCTCCACTTCCATTGCCCCATGTTCAAACATTTTTTTGACAATGTAAGGTCCAGTCCATCTTGATTTCAACTTTCCAGGAAAAAGGCAGAGTCTTGAATTGAAAAGTAGAATTTTTTGATCTGGTTCAAAAGACTTTTGCTCTGTGTTCTTGTCATGAAAAATTTTCATCTTGGATTTTGCAATCTTAGCATTTTCATATGCTTCATTTCTTAATTCCTCAAATTCATTAATCTAAAGTTTTCTTGTTAGTCTAGCTTTGTTCATGTCAAAGTTCATTGCCTTTATGGCCCAGTATGCCCTATGTTCCAATTCCACAGGTAGGTGACACGGCTTTCCCTAGACTAATCGATAAGAAGACAAGCTCAAAATTGTTTTAAAAGCAGTACGATACACCCAAAGTGCATCAGTTAGTCTTGACAATCAATCTTTACGGTCTAGATTTATCATCTTTTCTAAAATTAATTTGATCTCCCGATTAGCTCATTAAGCCTGTCCACTAGTTTATGGATGGTATGGAGTTGCAATTTTGTGAAAAATCAAGTATTTTTTCATTAGATTCCAGAAAGGTCGATTACAAAAATGAGCACCTCCATCACTTATGATGGATTTTGGGATTCCAAATCGGGATAAAATATTTTCTTTTAGAAACTTGATCACTGTTTGATGATCATTATTCCGACATGGAATTGCCTCTACCCATTTGGATACATAGTCTACGGCTACCAAAATGTATAGATAGCCAAAGGAATGGGGAAATGGTCCCATAAAATCAATGCCTCAACAGTCAAAAACTTAAATTATCAGAATGGGGTTTAGAGGCATCATGTTTCTCTTTGAAATATTTCCCCATCTTTTAGCAATATCAGCGCACCATGAGGTCTCATCAATTATGAACAGTTGTTCATTAGGAAATTTTTCATTAATTGGTATTTCATCCTCATGAAATTCGTAAGTCAACCTGGAAAGATGGTCTGCTACCACATTCTCAACATCTTTTTTGTCTTTAATAACCAAGTCAAACTCTTGAAATAAAAGTATCCATCGCAAGAGCCTAGGTTTAGCATCCTTCTTTGTGAGCAAAAATTTTAATGCTACATGGTCAGTGAACACAGTAACAAAAGAACCAATATGATAAGAAGAAAATTTTTTCAAAGCAAATACTACGGCAAGTAATTCTTTTTCAGTTGTCGAATAGTTCATTTGAGCATCATTCAAAGTTTTACATGCATAGTAAATCACATGTGGTTTTTTATCTTTTCGTTGACCCAACACAGCACCTATAGCATAGTCACTTGCATCACACATTAGCTCAAAGGGTAAAGTCCAGTCAAGGGGTTGCATTATTGGGGCAGAAATTAACATGCCTTTAAGCTTGTCAAAAACTTTTTGACACATTTCACTCCAATTAAAGATTACGTCCTGATTCAAGAGATGACACATGGGTTTAGCTATGGTGCTGAAATCTTTTATGAATCTCCTGTAAAACCTTGCATGTCCCAGAAATGATCAGACATCGTTTACAGTCTTGGGAGCCGGTAAGTTTTCAATCAGATCTAATTTAGCCTTGTCAACTTTTATGCCCTCAAATGACACAATGTGACCTAAGATAATGCCTTGTGTTACCATGAAATGACATTTTTCCCAATTAAGCACTAGATTGGCTTCTGGACATCTTATCAACACTTTTTCTAGATTGGTCAGACACAAATCAAATGAGTCACCAAACATAAAGAAGTCATCCATGAAGACTTTTAAAAATTTCTCGACCATGTCACTAAACAGACTCAACATGCATCTTTAGAACGTTGGAGGAGCGTTACAAAGTCTGAATGACATCCCAAAAGTGCCAAAGGGGCATGTAAATGTGGTTTTCTCTTGATCATTGAGTGTTACTTCAATTTGATTTTATCCGGAATACCCAACCAGGAAACAGTAGAATTCATGGCTTGCAATTCTTTCTAGAACCTGGTCAAGAAATGGAAGCGAAAAATGGTCTTTCCTAGTTACCAAATTTAGTTTTCGATAGTCAATACACATCCGCCATCCTGTGATGACTTGAGTTGGTACTAGTTCATTTGCTTCATTTTTTACCACTGTGACCCTAGAATTTTTGGACACACCTTGGGTTGGACTAACCCATTTGCTATCGGAGATGGGGAAGATTATCCCGACGTCTAAGAGCTTTAAAACCTCTGCCTTTACTATTTCCTTCATGTGAGGGTTCAATTGTCGCTGCATTTGACGAGAGGATTTTGAGTCTTCTTCAAGGTATATAGCATGATTGCAGATTAATGGGCTTATACCTTTCAAGTCAGCGATGGTCCATCCAATGGTGCTTTTGTGATTTTTAAGAACTTCAATCAGTTTATACTCTTGCAAGTCTGTGAGTTTAGACGAAATTACCACTGGGAATGACTCATCCTTTCCTAGGAATGCATATTTGAGGTCAAATGGGAGAAATTTCAATTCAGGTTTTGGTGACTTTTCACTTGATGAGAGTGGCTTTGTGTCACTTGGTGAAAGTTCCTCGAATTTGGGGGCCCATGAATTAACAGCATGAATTGGGCAATTCTGTGGTTCATTATCCATGGTTTCAGATGTGATGGATTCTGACAAAGAAAGTTCAGTGAAATTTTCACAGAATGTGTTGTTGAGATGGTCCTAGACAATAGACTCAATGGAATTTATTTCTCTTTCTTCTCTGTCCTCTCCTGGGTGTTTGGTAACATTGAAAATATTCAGCTCAAGTGTCATATTTCCAAAGGTTAATTTCATGACCCCATTCCTATAATTGATTAGTGTATTTGAAGTTGCTAGGAAGGGTCGACCTAGAATAACAGGAATTGGATTCTCTGAATATTGTGCTGGCTGAGTATCTAAGACGATGAAGTCAACAGGGAATACAAAGTTGTCCACTTGAACAAGTACATCTTTAACAATACCCCTAGGAATTTTGACAGACCTGTCTGCCAACTGAAGTGTTACACTTATGGGTTTGAGTTCCCCCAGATCCATCTGTTGGTAAACAGAGAATGGGAGCAAATTTACACTTGCTCCAAGGTCTAATAGTGCTTGTTCGATTCTTAAATTTTTAATGACACACGACATAATTGGACACCCTGGATCTTTGTATTTTGGAGGGGTTTTGTGTTGAAGCAACGCACTGGCATGGTCTGTCAAGAATGCTCTTTTTTGAACATTTTGGCTTCTCCTTGATTGTGCATAAGTTTTTCAAAAACTTGGCATAAGATGGAACCTGTTTGATTGCATCCAGAAGTGGGATGTTGATTTTTACTTGCTTGAAGAGCTAGTAAATTTTTGGTTGATTATTCAACTTCTGTGCAGTTTTGAGTCTATGAGAAAAAGGAGCAGGAATAGAACACGAGGGTTCTTCTTTCTGTGATGGTTCTGGTTCTTGTTCAATCATGGGCTCGGGTTCCATTTCTCTCAGAAGTTCAGGCTCATTTGATTCAGGTTCGATTGGTGAGTTAACTGGGATGGATTTTGGCTTTGGAATTAGCTTGTCTCGGATGGTTTTGTCAATCACTTTGCCACTTCTTAGTGTAGTGACAACTTGGGCTTGACCTTGTGGATTTTCCATGGATGAAGGATTTCCCACCTGAAATTGGCCTTGTGGTGGTTTTGGTTGGGCAGGAAACTTGTCATTTTCATGTGTGGTCATGGATTGGGTGGGTCAACTTTTGAATGTGACTTTTAAGATCCTCGAAAGATTGAGTGGTTTGGGTTTTGAAGTCAGTGAAAGCCTGAGTGGAACTATGGTTGTAGTTCATTTGGCTTTGCATGAATTGGTTCAGTGTGTCCTCAAGGTTCCTCTTTTGTGGTGGTTGGTATGGTTGGTATACGGGAGGTCCTTGAGGTGGGTGGGTGTGAACCTTGTTGGTTCATTGGAGTTGGCTGTGTGTTCCTCCAACTGAAGTTTGGGTGGTTCCGCCACCTTGGATTGTATGTTTCAGAGTATGAGTTGAAGTAAGGCTTTTTAAAATTAGAGACAACATTTGTTTGTTCCAACAAAACCTCTTTGAATGCGGGAATTGTGGGACACTCCCCAGTAGGGTGTCCTGTTAGCGCACAGATCCCACACACTTGTTCTGTGAGAGAGCTAACATCAACTTGATGAACTTTTTTCATCTCTAAAGCTTCAACCTTTCGAGATAGGGTGGACATTTTTGCTCTAAGGTCATCATTATCTTTCAAGTGGACATTTTTGCTCTAAGGTCATCATTATCTTTCAAGACATACTTACCCCCTTGAGAAGTAGATGGTTTGGCTTCAATAGTTGTGGGAGAGGCGGTGTCCCACATCTGAGGACTGTCAGATATGGTATCAAAGAAATCGAATGCCTCCTCTGGACTTTTTCCTATAAACTCTGCTTGAGCCATCATTTCGACAAACTGACGTAGACTACTGGACAGGGAGTCATAGAAAAATCCTACCAAGGTCCAATTCTCAAAAGCATGGTGTGGGCAAGACTGGAGTAAATCCTTGAATCTCTCCCAACTTTGGTAAAAGGTTTCTCTTTCTTTGACCAAAAAATTCATGATTTGCCTTTTCAATGCATTAGTGCGATGTAGAGGAAAAAACTTTCTGAAAAATTCATTTTGTAATGCCTGTTACTCAGGTATTGAAATAGCTTTTAAAGAATTTAGTCATTGTTTAGCTTTATCTCTTAGGAGAAAAGAGAAAAGTTTCATCTTGGCTAGTTCATAATTGTCTTGAAAATTTCCACATACTTCCTCAAAATCTTTTATATGCATATATGGATTTTTTGTTTCGAGTCCACGAAACTGAGGGAGTAGTTGAACTGTCTCCGTCTTTACAGTAAAGGGGGGTGTATCTTCAAGAAAAATAAAACAAGAGGGGACACTATTCCTTGTGGGATTCAAGTAATCCCTCAGAGTTCGAATGTTAGGTACTTCCCCTTCCCTTACAGGAATTTCCTCTTCTCTCTCACCATTTGTCATTTTGCTTTCACTAGAGTCTACAACTGATCTAGGTAAAAGTGGTTCAGATTGATTCACAGATCCAGAGGATTCCGTTGGCAAATTTTGATAGTGAGCGACGTTTTCAGACATAAAAGTAATGAGCACAACTTTATATATAGTAAAGCAAAGTTATACACAAAAATGAGGTCTTTTTACCTTTTACCATAAAACACCTTTTATGGCTCCCCGGCAACGACATCAAAAACTTGACTTAATCCGACATGTGTACACCTAAGTGCAGCTGGTCAAACTGTAGTAATAATCTGATGAAATCCAGAGTCAAATCCACTGGGAACTATGATTGGTGTTTCTGAAGTAAGTAATAATAAAGACCAAGTAACTTTGGAAATTTCAAGTGTTTGGAGTGGTGGGGTTTTCTTGATTAGAATAGAAGATTCTTTTCAAGAGTTTTCTAGAATAAATATAAGATTCTAAAAATGTAACAGCCACTCTTTAGCTCGAGGATTAGAACATGTAATTGATTATCCGGTTTATTATATTTGTGTTTTATGACTCAATTAACTCCCATGTCAATAGCAAGTTAATCGAAGGATAAAAATGGACTGTAAGGATTAAGCACATGATTCCGATCCCTTCCTAGAAGTTTACAAGAATTGTCTGTGCCGAGACTTAACCCGTCTACAAACAAGCAAGTGTTTCTATAAGGCATCCAACCATGGAATTAATGGTTCATTCTTTGAATAAAGCGCAATAATATTGGAGATTGAAAAGATGTCATGAAGAGCTAGTCAGGGTGCATGTCTTGAATCACTGGGTCTTTCTATGCAGGAGTCATCCGTATCATAGAAGGAACCCTTGGTTATACAAAGTACCTTAGCTTTTCTAGATGCATTCAATCATCCAATGAATAAGTGAAATATAATTCATTAAAGCATAAAGGAGTTGCACAAACATAACTTTCGGGTAATCTTTACATATTCATCGCCTCTTACTAAAGAGTGAATGTGGAACTACTCACTTTTCATGTCCTTGGCAAAGCTAGAAAAGTGAGTGCTACTCATCCCTCTAAGTATAGACGCTACTAAGTAAAACAACAAAACAAAGAGTTTTTCTTCAATCAAGAATAAGTTAATCACTTTCCACCCTTCACGGCTTTGGTAAAGCTCTAGAAAAGTGGAAGAGTTTCACTCTTCTAAGAAAGAAGGATGCTCAAGCAATGGAAGTGAAACACATGAACAAGAAAAGTAGAAGAAAGCTAGTTGCTTTTGGAGGGTTTCCACCACAACCAAAAGATGAACTACCTCTCTTGATACTTTGTAAGTAAAAGCAAGTTCAACTACAAGGGGAGTCTAAGCCTCCATCATGGTTGTCACAACGTGAATGTAAAGACTTAGCATAAGTAAATGAAAGACTTCAACTACAAGGGGAGTCTAAGCCTCCAACATGGTTGATATAAATGGAAAATGAAAACATAAACATGAAATATTCAAGAACTAGATTACTAAACACTCTTACTTTACAAGAATAAAGATTGCTCCCTCCTTTCTCTCCAAGAGGAAGAATGCCCTTTAAGCTCCCAACAAGGGAGTATTTATAGGCAAGGAAGGGGAGGGGGTAGGAGATAGGTGTGGATGAGTGAATAGTGTTTGCCGCCCATGGGAGTCAACTATTCTGCAGGCAGTCTATAGGGGGACGTTCGAAAGTTATCTGGTGTTCGAACGTCAAGTCTGCCTTTGCTTTGAAGGCGTTCGAACGTCAGATGACGTTTGATTCTTCCACTCAAGTGGCCTGTGGTCACTGACTTGGTCTCTGACTTAGTTACTTCCATACTCCTTGACATCATTGATTGTACACTCAGCAACTCCTTAGTCACTCAAGACAACGTTCGAACGTGGAGCGACGTTCGAACGTTGTACTCAAGTGCTTCTGGTTCTTCTCTTTTTGTTGAATACAACACGCCATGTCTCAATAGCTAGTCTTGGCATGGTTTCAGATGACGTTCGAACGTTGGTTGACGTTCGAACGTCCTTGCTTTGTTCCAACCTTTTGCATTTTTGCTCCTTTTTGTGCTGGTGTTACATTCAAGTGTGATTTTTGGTTGTTCTTGGACCTTTGTTTACTTTAGGACCTGAAATGTCATTACTTAAACTCTGTCAGAGCACAATTAGTCCAAAAAGGCATAGTAAAATTTGTTAATTTTACGCACGAATCATCTAGTTCTTATTGTTTTTGTATATTTTCATTTTCGCCATGAAAAAATTCTGAGGGATTTATGAGTTGGAAAGGTGGAAACATGGCAATAGGCTTTAGGGATTGAAAAGGCTATGGAATCTGCTGGTTCATCCAGGTGACTTTTTCTTTCCTCTGTCAATGTAACTCTTCATGTATATTTTAGATATGTTCTTCAGCCCTTGTATGTAGCACCCTTGATTTGTTATTTATATGCATTTCGTGTGTGATAAAGCTCTGCTATGAAGTTATAGAAAAGGATTAATACTATGCTTACCAAAACATTTATTAAATAGTATTTTTTATCAAATAAGTTGATAGCTCTACATCCAATCAAAATGTTTTTTATCAACATTTGGTGGGTACAAGAATCGTCCAAGAATCATATGAAGTTGCCAACTCATTTGGTAAAAACACTTTTTGGTAAAAATTTTAATATGCATAACATGTCCCAAAAGGAAAGTTGGTTGGCAGAAAACGGAAGAGTTGTCAAGAAACTATTGTAGTTGTATTTTCCTGGTTAAAAGCAAGAAGTTTTAACATTAAGTCGGTGACCTTGGAAAGTTTTGTGCTTTTTGTATACGAATCCATACTTTGATCTGATGCATAATAAAATATATTATTGTGAACATGCCTATTCATTATAATTTTGTTGATTGAATTGTGATATTAGATTATTAACAATTATTAAATTCTAAAAATTAACCTAATTATATTTCATTTGTCATGTTTGTAGGATGTCACGTGCAATGCATAACTCTTCAAAAGTCAAATGATCATTACATTTATTGCTCATATTATTTTATTTTATGGTAATGCATTGTACACATGTATAGTTGAATGATACCATATCAAAATATTGTTTTCACGTTAATTGATTTGGAAATATATTTTTTTACAGTATCAAGTGTTGATTATACTATTGTTTCTTCATTGCCCATGTAATTTTTTTATTTATGTGAATAGGTGAATCAGAAAATATTCCATAAAAAAAATTTGTTCCAAAAATTTAATAATTTTTTTATTCATTTTAATGTTTTAGTCACAACAATAAGTTGTCACTAAAAGTATGTTTCAAATTTTAGTGGTGATTTTAATTGTGGGTAAAATGTATACTATTAGTTGCAATTAATTGTTGTAACTAAAAGTCAGGTTTTAATCGGACTTTTAGTGGTGATGCAGTACCTTTTAGTGACAAAATCACGTTAACTTGCTACAATAATTATTGCGGTTAAAAATTTCACATTTAGTGACATTTTTCATATTACAGCTAAAAAATTTACTTTTAGTGGCAACAATTAAATATCATAGCTAAATGATTTAGCCACACACATATTGCTGCTGCTAAGTGGAAATAAAAAGTTGTCACTAAACTATATAGTGACAATTTTTATACATTTAGCCGCAAAAATTTTGCGGCTAAAAGACAAATTTCTTGTAGTGACGGTCCACTCCAATACTAGTCCTTTTTGTTTGATGCTTGTATTCACATGCCAGTAACAATGGTCTAGTATTATGCCCATATGTAATATCAAACTATTTTAATCCACCCTATAAAACACTCCTTTATAACTAAACCACAACGAAATGCAACTTATAGTATGTACAATCTCATAATCGACATGGCTACCTCCAATACCAATTGAGATGAACTCATGGATAGATTCACCTTTGAAAAGTTTGGTGCTTATGATGTGTCACGTGGTGGTGTCATATAGTGACTACATCCAATGATGTACTATAGGAGATCTGATTTCTCCTCTCTCGTAATCATACTTATTGTTACATAATTAATAATTATAACTTGATATCTCAGGAGTAGACTACAGTACATCCCACAAGCTTTTTGGTATGGTACAAAAAAGTTGTTGCCTGCAACAAGCTGACTTTTCGTTGCAGAAGGATGTAGTAAAGGCCATGTGTAAAAACAAAAGCAAGGAAACCAGATTGACCTGTTGGTGACTTACATTGTACAAAATTACAACAATGATGGATGGGAGATGTACTACAACAATGGGATAATTACAAAGATAATGGTATAGTCACAATATTTTTTACAGGATTTACAATAGTAATGAGCACCATAACAAAGATAATGGCATTCTTACAAAATCATTGCGAGATTAACGACATTAGTGGGTAAAACAACAGTGAGAAATTTTAAACATTAATGGAAACAACTACAAAGGTAATGGGATATTTACTACATCATTAAGAAATGTACAATAGTAATGGGGATAATTACAAAACTAAAGGTATAATTATAACATAAGTGGGTGGGTAAATTCACTACGACAACATATTTCTGGTCAGTATTGTACATGTTGATTGATCTATGTAAATTATGATCGATATTATATGGTAATTTACTTAAATGTCGTCTAAAAGTAACGTGTATTGCAAGGTAAATGGAATTTTGAAAAAAAAAATAAAGAATTTGATCGAACACGAATATTAGTGATCGATCAAATTGTTACAGGCTGGTAATTTGAATCATAAGTAATAAGTATTGTAGAGGTCTGATCGATCGAGGAAAAAATATAATAGATCAGTAATTAGTAAATTTACTAAAATTCCCTCAAAAAGTAACGTATAGTGTAAAAAAAAAGTAATTGAATTCGATCGATCAAAAAAATATAGTGATCGATCATATAGCTGCATATGCAGATGTATTAATCGAAGTACCAAAACTATATTCTATGGGTTAGTGATCAATCACTAATATTGAATGATCAATCAAGTAGTTACAAATTTAGTATTTGAAGTAGCAGAATTATCTCCTATGGGGTTGTAATTGATCGAGATAAAATATGATCGATCAATTTATGGTGTATGTACTTAAATGCCCGCAAACAATAAGTAATAAAAGTGTTGTAATTAGGGGCTTTATCGTAAATGAAGTTAGTAGGATACCCAAATAAATCCTCAAATCCTTCAAATTAGCCCTAAATCATGGCTTATTCCAATCTCATTCCAAATCGCCCAATTACATAAACCCTAAATCGGCCAACACCCCAAATCTCCATGCGTTTGAATTCGCCAAGACCCCAAATCTCCTTAAGCAAATTAAAAGAACAATAAGATTTCCATTGTGTACAAATTTGTAGCTTTGTTGATGGTGGGCGGAGAGATGAAGAAATAAAAGAAAGTGGATAGCGGGGGGAGTTCTTGCAATGCGAAATTCTTTGTGGATAAACATGCTAAGAAGAGGTATGATACATTCATTGTTAAATGTCCTCTGTTATTTGAGCGTTGTATTTACCTTGATGATCTAGTAGGCAGTGTGGATTATAAAGCATATGTTGATCTGGTTAATTTATTTTATACAAATATTCATGAGTACAAGGAGAATGAGCTAACATATAAGCCATTGGTTAGGAAGAAATCTATCACTGTTGCACCTAATCTTATTTTAAATATATTAAAAATTGATAAACCAAACATTCCTGAGAATTCGATTGTCTTTCCATATGCAACTAAGGAGCAGTTCCCCGAAATGGCGACGGTTATTTGAGTTATTTGTAGTGGGAGTGTCCCACGTTGACCTTACACCAACATTTAGGATCTTAAACCGCATTGTTGCTTGTAATATACATCCGAAGGGACATACTATTGAGATTGGATATAATACATCCCAACTTTTATATGCTCTTGGTGAACGTGGGATTTATATTGATCTACCCATTTACATATTCAACCATGTTCTTGAGGCATCTAAGGTAGAGGATAGTAGGCCATATCTTCTAGTTCCGATCTTAATTTCCAAGATTTTGAAGTATAGTGGAGTTGAATTTCAGCAGAATGATAGTTTTTTATACCCCATGAATGCAATGGGTATGGGTACACTAAATAAAAGTGTGGCAGCTATTTTGGGTGCGAAACAGGGTAAGCGTGTGAAGCAGTGCTTGAATCGGTTCACCCTAATCTCCAAACACGAACCTAGACTATGTGTGTATGGCTTATAGAAGTTGGTGACACTCTCCACTGGGTTTTATGTAAGAAATGGGGAAAATCGTGTGTGTGAACAAAAACTTGTGTGTGTGTGTGTTTGCAAAAGTGCTCCCCAAGCATATAGAGACTTGCAATGTCGTGTTTTACTTGGAATGGATATTCCAAGATCGTCTTCTCAGGGAAGAAAAGGTCAAATGTTTAGGAAGGGTGATTTGTAAAGAAAAGAAAATTGGAAAATCTTGTGGATTTTGTTTTGGTGAGTTGAGTTTTGGTAAAAAGGCAAGAAAGAAAGGTTGGCTAATCCATAGAGGTCATTCTAATGAGAATGCAAAATCGACTCAATTCATTCGACCACTAGTGTCTCGGTGTTTGATTGATTCGTAGGAAGTGAGAACTAATGTAGAGGTGTTGGCCCAAGCATAACTCGTGACAAGTCTACAATGTATCAAGAGCTCACAACCACGTCCACACTCAACCTAGTTAAACCAAACCACTTTACACTATGAGGAAGAATAGAAAAGAGCTGATTTCACATACCCAAGAGGAAATTCCCCTTGGATTAGCCAACTAAAAGTCTAGTTACTCACAGTCAAAGCAAGAACAAACATAATGTAAAGAGACATGGTGATGAAATAAAGCATTGAACTTGTATTGAAGCTAGAAAAGATTTAGACTACAAGAGTAAATTCATTTATACCCAAAATATAAAGCTTGGAAAGAAAAACTCAAATTTAGACATGGAATTACAAGAAATAAATGAGAGTAAAGTGCAAGATATAAAGATTACAAGTAATTTAAAGCTTACTACAATTGAAATGGTGGAGGAAATGCAAAAACCTAACTTTCTCTCTCTAGAACTTTATCTTCTTCCTTGGAGCTTCTCTCTCTAAACTTATGTAAAAACTGAATTATGGTGAATAGCTTGGTCTAAATTCGTCCATTCCCCTTCCATGGTCTATGAGAACTGAGTTGCAATGAGTGGGAAGAGATTGGACACTCAACAAGCAAGGATAAGCTAAGCATGCACCTCTCATACTTTACCAACCACCCCTATTTTCTCTCTTGCCCCTCCCATGCTTTTCTCTTCCAAAATCTGACTTTAGGGTAAGAGACCATCATGGTGTGTCAAAGATATTAGATTATGGTTGGGATGACAAGAGGCGGGCCCCCGGAGTAAGGAGAATCGTGTGAAAAGGTGTCTGGCACTTCTAGGCAAAACCTACCGGTAGAACTTCCAAAGCTACTGGTAGAAAACTTCTAGTAGGTTTTTCTACCAATAGGTTTTAAGGTTCTACTGGTAGGTCATAAGGGGAATGCAAGCTCAGGACCAATTTTTGTAAATATGTCATAACCTTTGGTCCCACTATTTGACTGAACTGAAATTTTGACACAAGATAGAGGACATCCAGCTCTACAACTTCTAGGTTTTACTCTTTTTCTGATTCAAAGTGGATCATGGTCAAAAATGTAAAATACCGGGGTACTACTACCAATTGGTGTGGGTGCTGGTACCTATGTTACCAAGTATAGATACCTCCTTGATTTCTTTCACTTTTAAGCCTCCAAATCCTCATGGAATGTGTCCATATCTTCACAACTCATCCAAACTTAGTTGTAGGGTTTCGAAAGCCATCAATTACTCTATGATTACTTGCAACATCAAAATTTCCACATTAATCACAAATTCGATGAACTCTAAGTAATTAAATGCAAAGTTGAGTTTAAATGCGTGCAATGAGATCGCTAAATATGCAATAATATGCGCTCATCAGACCCCCCACTTAAGTTTTGCTAGCCCCTGGCAAACTAAATATAAAAATAAGGCAAACAAAAATAAATCTATACTAATTCCGCTATTGCATTTAGTATATGTAACAAGCCTTTAAACCCCTAGGTGATCCCTAGTGGACGAGTTTTGTCTCGTGAAAATTTTCAGTGAAGGTACCTACAAACTTCTTTTCCTCATATCCAACATTTGAAACTTATGCATATGTCCTAACTAGCACTGGGGTGTCAAAAATAGCTTTGTCCAATGCACCTGAACTAATCACACATGAATCACATCATAGCCTTAAATACTATTCTAGAGTATCCACATACACATTTCCTTTAAAAGCTCGTGTGTGTGAAATGAATATGTAAATTAAGCATTTACTCAATGGAATTCACATTCACTTAGCTATCCAAATTCAGCTTTGATGCAAAACTCACTAAGGGTTTCTCTAAAAAATGAATAACTCAATGATTATTCGAGCATGCTCCCCAAGTTTATATGTGAGATAGAATCTTATGCACAAACCAAAATGCTCACATATAATCCAAAATGATGTGCATGCATAAAAATTGAAACAAACTTGGCATAATATCATGAATGGAATGTTAGGGCACTAGATAGCAAAACCAACTTTTCTTTTCATTTAAAGAGTGCTCTCACTATGCTTTCTCTAGATCATTTAGGGCTTTCAAGGGCTGTAATGGGCATTGGGGTGATACTTGGTCTGAGTGAAACGAAGGGTAGGGGGAGACAAAAAAGGTTATCCCAAGGGCATGACCTTTATTATCAAAAATTTCCTTTTTGTGGAATTTTCTGCTTTACACCTTCACATCACTTTTTTTTTCTTTTTCTTCTTTCCTAAACATTTTTCTATTTTCTTTTCTTTTCCTTTCTTTTTCTTTTTCAACCCCCTTTTTCTAGGATTTTTCTCTTCCTTTTCATTCATAAATTGAATTCAGCACCATTTATCCCTTTTTGGGGTTTCCTCACAACATTTCCTTTCCTTTATGATCAATCACAATCAGTCTCGGAACAATCAAGGTGTGGTAATTTTAATCATTTTGAACTGGCTTGGTAAAAAATGTGGCAAAGAAAAGAATTTTCAATTAAAGCTCAATCACGACACTAGGGATGATTTTTTCACAAGAAAAAAGCTAAGGCTCAAAGCAATTCAAAGATAGTTTAAGATCATCTCTAGATAAGCATGGGGAGACATATTGGCATTTTAAGACAAAGTCAATCAACTATCCACATGCACTCTAACCAAAAGCAAGCATAATGAGATTATTAAACAAATTTAAATTTGAAAAATTGTTCCTTTGAGTAAATGTAAATTCCCTCCAACAAGGATTGCCACTAAAGATCACACAGATATTTATATCATCTCCACTATGCATATCAAGCTCTAAAATTTGGATCCAATTAGTAAATTGTTGAAATTACACATTCAAGGTGCACTATGGTTGAGTTCAAAAGAAAACACATATGTGATACACATGCATAGAATAAACTTCTATGGTGTACTCATATGTTCAAAGTTCAAAATGAAGATCAAGCAATCACAACTCCCATAACAATTAGGATAGGGAAATATGGTTCAATATTAGATATTTTCCACAAAAAATGTTCAAAATTTTCACATTTTCAACTATTCTATACAAAAAATTGTGGAACATGTAAAAGGTGTACCTCACTCCCCCCCCCTCCCAACTTGAACCATGCATTGTCCTCAATGTACAAGGAATCATGTAATGAGAAAAACGAAAGTAACATAGGAAATAAGATACCCCCTTTTTTATTTTTTCTTTTTCTTTTTTTTATATAAAGATTAAAGTGAAAAAGAAACACAAAAAAGCTTATTTACACCCCTCAACTTAGACTCGAATAGTATACTAAATAAGATTTGTTACGATGATGCTTAAAATGAATTGAGTCCAAATTAGGGAGAGGTAACCAACTTCATGCTGAAATCTACACTACAACATCATGAAAAATAAAAATATTAATAATAAAACAAATCTAACTACTATGTACATGAAAACAAAACAAAAAGGACTCATGTCAAATGTCTTTCCTAACCAATCTATCCAACAATATAAAAGATAATTATTCAAAATTCTCAACAAAACAGAGGTGCAGTTTTTCAAAATCAAGAGTGGTAGGAGATTCAACATCAATTTGCATTCTATAGAAATGATCATCCTCAATACATTGAATATGCTCAAGATGTTCTTCACGCGTAGTAATTATAGCATTAGTCAATGCAATAAAGTCATCTCTAATTTTAGAAAATTGTTGGGCCACTTGGGCATTGACTTCCATTTGGTATAGTATAAACTCACAAAGATTATTGTCCAATTCTTGTTCGGTTGAGTCCTAATATGTTGGATAGTGGCAAATTTTATTTGGTAGTGTGAGATCAGATGAAAAATTATAAGGTTCGTTCTCCCAACCATAACTTGGATAACTCGTCGAAACATAATGGTCAGGGTAAAAAATTTTGGGGGCCAATATTTAAATTGATCATGCACATGCAAAGTCTTAAACCGTTTAATTTAATGGGCACTCACTAGTGATGTGCTTATACTCATCACAAATCTCACACTTTCAAAATTTTGGGCATTTAACACATTTTCATAAAAACTATGAAACATTACATAAAACACAAACTACAACAAACTATTTACAATCGAGACGACATACCTTGGCCCTTGATGAAAATCACGGGACTTACCTATGCCTTCCCAAATCACCTTTGAAAACATGACGCTTAGTCATCCCTGGCAATGACGCTAAAAATGCTTGAATCGGTTCAGCCTAATCTCCAAACATGAACTTCCAATATGTGTGTATGGTTTATAGAAGATGGTGAGTGTCACTCTCCCTCGGATTTCATGCAAGAAATGAGAAAAATGGTGTGTGTGAACAAAAATGTGTGTGTGTGTGTGTGTCCAAAAGTTCTTCCCAGCGTAGAGAGACTTGCAATATCATGTTTTACTTGGAATGGGTATTCCAATGTAATCTCCTCAGGGAAGGAAAGGTCAAATGTTTAATAAGGGTGATTTGTTAAAAAACAAATTGAAACATCTTGTGAATTTTGTTTGGTGAGTTGTGTTTTGGTAAAAATGCAAGAAAGCAAGGTTGGCTAATCCATAGAGGTCATTCCAATGGGAATGCAAAATTGACTCAATTCATTCTACCACTGGTGTCTTAGTATTTGATTGATTTGTAATCAATGAGGGACTAATGTGGAGGTGTTGGTCCAAGCATACTCTGTGACAAGTTTACGGTGTATCAAGAGCTCACAACCACGTCCGCATTCAACCTAGTCAAACCAAACCACTTTACACTATGAGGAAGAATAGAAAATAGTTGATTTCACATACACAAGAGGAAATTCTCCTTGGATTAGCCAACTAAAAGTCTAGCTACTCATAGTCAAAGCAAGAACAAACATAATGTAAAGGAACATGGTGATGAAATGAAGAATTGAACTTGTATTGAAGCTAGAAAAGGTTTAGACTACAAAAGTAAATTCATTCAAACCCAAAATATAAAGCTTGGAAAGAAAAATCCAAATGTAGACATGGAATTACAAGAACATGAAGCTAGAATTGATTACACTTGAAATAAATGAGAGTAAAGTGCAAGATGTAAAGATTACAAGTAATTTAAAGCTTGCTACCATTGAAATGGTGGAGGAAATGCAAAAACCTAACTTTCTCTCTCTAGAACTTCATCTTCTTCCTGAGAGATTCTCTCTCTAAACTTGTGTAAAAACTGAATTATGGTGAATAGCTTGGTCCAAATTCGTCCATATGCCTTCGATGGTCTGTGTGAATTGAATTGCAATGACTAGGAAAAGATTGGACACTTCAACAAGCAAGGACAAGCCAAGCATGCACTTCCCATGCTTCACCAACCACCCCTCTTCTTTATCTTGCCCTTCCCATGCTTTTCTCTTCCAAAATCTAACTTTAGGGTGTAAGAGACCATCATAGTGTGTCAAAGATGTTAGGATAAGGTTGGGATGACAAGAGGTGGCCCCCCATAGTAGGTAGAGTCGTGTGGAAAGGTGTCTGGAACTTCTAGGCAAAACCTATTGGTAGAACGTCCAAAACCTACCGGTAGAAAAATTCCAGTAAGTTTTTCTACCAGTAGATTTTAAGGTTCTACCGATAGTTCATAAAGGGGATGTAAACTCAAGACGAATTTTTGTAAATTTTTCATACCTTTTGATCCCATCGTCTGATTGAGCTTAAATTTTCACACAAGATAGAGGATATCCAGATCTACAACTTTCATGTTTTACTCTTTTTCTGATTCAAAGTGGATGATGGTCAAAAATGCAAAATACAAGGGTACTATTACTAATTGGTGTCGGTGCCTGTACCTATATTATTACCAAGTACTGATACCTCCTTGATTCCTTTCACTTTTAAGCCTCCAAATTCTCATAGAATGTGTCCATATCTTCACAACTCATCCACACTTAGCTGCATGGTTTCAAAAGCCATCAATTACTCTATGATTAACTACAATATCAAAATTTCCACATTATTCACAAATTCGGCAAACTCTAAGTAATTAAATACAAATTTGAGTTAAAATGCATGTAATGAGGCTGTTAAATATGCAATATTATGCGCTCATCAAGCATCCATCAATGGTGTCTCAAGTTATGGGTGATCAAGTTGGTTTTGTCGTTGGTACTAGTGTGGTTGGACAAACACTTCAAAATATAGTTGGAGGCCCGATTTTAAAACTTCAAGGATGAAACTAAGGAGTCTTTCCAGTATCTGGAGACAAATTTAGATTGTTTTTATAAGGACTTTAAAGAGTACATCAACAAATAATACATTGTTTTTTTTTTTTTGGTAAAGTAGAAGAATCTCTTGGCAAGTGTGTTGTAGATATTATGAGTCTGGTTGTTAAATATATTGGCTAGTAGTTATAAATAAATTGTGGTTTTATGGTTTTTGAGTTTGGTGTAGTGAATGTGAGTTTTGTGAGTATGTTCATGTTTATTTGATTTTAACAATGAAATAATGTATAGGCTGCAGATTGATTTTACCCTTGCACATTAGGTGGGATTAGGAGGAAACAACATATTGAGGTGTTTAGACCGCTTCCATGCAACTTAAGAAAGCTGCATTGTATGGTCAGCTGGTGTGGAGCAAAAGGTTGATTATTCTAGATCTGTCCAGTGCTTAGATGTATACATGTTAACACTACAAGAAGTATTCAGTACAATATGATAATGAAATCATGGAATAGTTAGTACCAAATAACTAAAGGCAATGACAAAGTACATGTAGTCATGTTCACCTTGACATTGTTTAAAAAAGCATTAATGTACTACCTGTGCACATTTGAATCAAAATTAGGGATCACTTGTTGTTAAAAAAAATGGATATCAAAACCATGTTGTTATGTACTGAATTTCCCAAATTAATGAAAAGGTGATAGTGTATTAACTTGGTATTGGAGGACACTGTAATTATAAGTAGGATTTTAATGGCCATCTTCTTGAATTGGTGGCATGGGCTGTTGGGAGCCACCAGGTTATGAGAAGGGCATGTCATCGTATAGGTCATCCGCATGGCACGTAAGTTGTGGACACTTACAAATAATATATCTGGTGCCCTGACATTAACTACATCTTTGCGAAGCTATTGGAAGGCTCTTTTCGTACATATCCCGAATTTACTTTAATTGTCACTGTCTTGGGATCGACGACACTACATCTTCGACACAATCTCATTAACTTTGTTGATGATCAAACTTGTGTTGCCTCACATGTATTATGACGTTGTTTCATGTGGTTAGTTACCATAGTTATTGTACTTTGAAGCTCCTCTGCATTCTCAGGCAATTGTGTAGCGTAATAACACATCTGACTACACATTGACATTAATCCAGCATATTAGCAAGAAATTGATAAGATTTTTTACTTTTGAGGAACAGTGGTGGTTGGGCAAGTTGATTTTGAAATTATTATTCATCGCTTTGAAATAGTACTATGAGCGAACTGTTTGATGTGTTTATTTTTCAAAACTGTAATGATGTGTGAGCAAGGAAGCCCAATAGATTCTAATTTCAGGAATTGCATTGAAGTTGTGATTGTGATAATCATAGATCACATTCCAACTAGATGTTGGTTGTGTGTACTTCAGCAGATAATAATTCCAATGAGTTATATGCTCAATTTTTTGGACCACGAAGAAGAGTCCTTTAGCCTTTATGTATCCCGCACTTTAAAAAATATTGATCTGGTATATAGTGAGGCAGTGTGCTTCTCTAAGCAATGTAGTGAAGTGGTCAACATCGGTGTACTGTTTTTAGAATAATGGTCATCATAGGCTTCGGTCTTTCAAATTCTTGCTACCCCCTATCATATTATCTAACAAACTCATACAAACAAAGCCTTGTTTTTGGGAAATTATTCAAATAACCATTCAAGATTTTTTAGCGTTGCATGCATTTTATGCTGCCAAAGATATGACCTTGCAAGATTGCTTCAGCCCATTTTGAATGTTTTGTGTACACATTTGAAATCCAATTGTTATCCTCCAGCCCAAATGAATGTACCATTGATTCCCACATCACGTCAAATTCCTTAGGTGTACATCAAGCACACATATATTTCTTGAACTCTCGTACAAAATTTTTTAGTATGAATATTTTGAAGTGCATTTCTCTCCAAATGCCAACTGCATAGTCTATGTTTTGTACTTGGAAAAATTCTGTCAATTGAGGCGGCCATGGTCTTATCCCCATAGGTGACAACTGATATAGGGTTTTTATTATCCATTGCATCAAGAAATTTCTCCAACACCCACACATATGTGTCCACAGTCTCATTTGAAAGTAATGCACATCCAAAAATGCAAGTAGCATTATGGTGTATTACACCTACAAGTATGACAAATGGCTTTTTGTACGCATTTGTGTTGTATGTTGTATCAAATACTAAAACATCACTGAAACATAAATAGTCCACACATGAAGTTGAATCTGCCCAAAATAGGCAATTCAAGGAATTATCATCATCAACATTGTACCTAAAATAAAATAATGGGTCTGACTCCTCTTTGGCGCTCAAGTACCTTAGTGCCCCTTCAGCATCCCCATCGTCCATTTCCTCTCTTCGTTTGGTTGCAATGGCATTGTACAAATCCTTTCGCGTAAACAATAATTTGGTAGCCAACAGCTTGACACAACATAAAATCTCGTATTTGGTTAATGTGTATTCCAACACTGCGAAGTGTTGTTGCTTGCTCTCTGTCTGGGCTTTTCACACGGCGGTGTGATGAAGGAATGAAACACCACTCGGTGGAATGAATGGATGATTATGATCCTTCACGAATTCCTTTACTACCCATTTTTCTAACTTACTGTCATACTTAATGCGGAATACTGCCAAACTGATAGAGTTGTATGCTAAAAGCTTACTTTTTATAGTGAAACTCGTTTTATTAATTAATAAAATTTTGTTCTTTTCATTTTATTAAGAATCTATGTGGGCAAAATATTTTATTATATTTAATATATGGTATGCATGTGTGTCATATATTTTTACATTGTAAATAATCTGTTATGTAGAGTTTGGCTTATGTACAGAAGACCAGATTATCGGACCCTTATATAATATGAGTATAGGTTCACAATTGTAGATGGAATTGGACACACCAATAGTATGATTGTAATTTAATATTCTGGCATAGTCTGTCTTAACTGTAGGAGACTGTTTGATGTCTCGGATTATTGCACTAGTATACTTTGTGTATTGAACAGACCTATGTTGAGGTTATTATCTTTTACTGATTTAATAAGATAATAAATATTTCATATTATTATGATTGCTTATGCTCTTAATCTCAAAATAATTAATTGTCATGTGCATATAATGTATGTCACTTTAATTTATCAAAGAGTGAGATTCATGTTGAGTCAATAAGCTCGGTGAATTGGAAGACGATAGTATTTGTATGGTAGAAATTAATTATTAAGGGAAACCATGTCCTGGTATTTAAATGGTTTGATGATGTCCTCTTGAGGAAGCTTATAAGTTTTGTCCATGTCAAACTCTGCAGGTAGATTTAATTATTTGACATGACAAATAAGTTGAGTGGTAAGGTCTTAAGGAATAAAAGAAGTCAATTAAATATAATTGTCAGTAATTTATTTAATTGATGGACATCTGTAATCTTAAACATTGAGAGATTATTAAGCATATAATAATAAAAAGCTCGAATATAATTTTTAGATAAGGCACATATGATCAATAATAAGTTTTTAGCGGAGTAACTTATTATTAATAGGCTGTAGGATGTTTGTTTTGGGTTGAACATAGGAATCATAGGCCCATTGGAAGCCCCGTCCTTATTTCTCCTTAGGGTTTCTATCATAGCCTATATATAGACGTCTAGGCTTTCTAAATCAGCATCAATTCATTACTCACGTTTTTGAAAAAGGATGAGAGAGAGCATAAATGCAGAAGTTCAGAGGTTTTTACAGCCCACACTACATCCAGATTTTGACATTGAGGGATATACGACAAAAGGTCGTGAGGTTCATCTAGATGTCTTCCATGTTTGTTGTTAGTTTCTGTATTCTTGTTGAGACGAGATAAATCTAGAGTGATCTTGAAGGTAAACCCTAATTTCGCCTTGTAGGGTTTTAAATAAAATTTTTTGTATTCGATACATACGTGCTTTCAAAGATTCTTGAGATTTTCGTTTCAACAAGTGTTATCAAAGCCATCGTTGACACCGCGTATAGATCAAATACTGTCATGTTGTCCAAGTAAAATGAATAAATGTATAACATGAATAATGGATAGAACGTAGAACTATACTAATCCCTATTCTACAACGTTCTTGTCCCAAAATTATGGTCACATAACTTTATTATCGTTTTATGTGATTGGATCCCATGATGGTTTATTCATGGTTAATATTATTGCAAAGGATTAACATGATGATTTATTCATATTTTTATGTAATAATTATAGTTGTATGTGAACTCTCTCGTTGAGGCATAGGGCCATGTAAAACATTATCTGTTGTAAGGTTACTCAGGAAGATGACTGTTTTAGAAACAGTTTTCATGACAGAAACCCTAGTTTGCAAAGCTGTTTTTAAAATAGTTGTCATGACGAAACCCTAGTATGCAATTTAGAAAATCATTGAGTCGATCACTGCGACATGATCTGGCAGGTCGATCCCCGAAATTCAGTCAAAGTGCAACATGGACGTAGCTGGATTCATCTCAGATTGCTGGAGAGTCCTTTGTTGGATTGAGATTGAAGACATGACCAAAATAGATGGGAGTCCTTATTTAATTTAGTCTCCTTATTTATGTTAATCTATGTGCTTTATTTATGTTCTGATTGTGTGGGTAGTTAACTTGTACAAGAAGTACCACGATATATGGACAACATGGATAATTGACCTGCCTTAGATTTTTTGGTCATGGATTAATATTTAATTATATTTATTTAAAACAAGGAGGTTCAAAGTATGTATGTGTAATTAGAAAATAAAATTAAATCTTCTAATTTTTTTTACAAAAAAATGTTTTATGAGGAATTGAAATTTTATTACTGGTTTGTAGGTGATGTAATTAATTTTGTGTGTTGGCTTTAATGTCTTCCTCTTTATCAGATGAAATTAATTATAGAATCACCGGTACAAACTTCCTATAGAGATAATTTTGGGTAATTGCTAGTATGAACTCATTTCTCCATCTTAAGGGGGTTCGTTACGAAACTATTGACACAACATTAAGTAATGGTATATACTTTGCTATAAATAATAGTATCCTCTCTATCTGAGTCACTACTATTATTTATAGAACTAAAGCTAAGTCAACTATTAAATTTTACTTGTCATGTTATAGTGGGTAGATAGTAAAATTAATAGGCAATGGCCTGCTGGACAAATGATGGATAATATACGTCCTTCCCTATCGAGGTATCCTCTTCACAGTGTTTCAGGCTGTTGGTGAATTCATTTAAATATTAGTAGAGGGAACCAAATTTAAATTTGAATTCGATGTTTTATTTTGCCCATTATAATTTTTAATTATGTGATTTTTCAGGTTTATTTCAAATGGGTGGTTCATTCAATCCTCTTTCTGTTATACTGAAAGAACACAAACTAGATGTATCAAACTATATAGATTGGAAAAGAAATTTGAATATTGTGTTGACTGCTGAGGAGTACAAATTTGTGCTCATTAATCCCTGTCCAAATGAACCAAATGATGGGGCAACCGAAAAGGATGTCCTGGCTTATCGGAGGTGGACAAAGGCTGATGAGATGGTGCAGTGTTACATTTTGGCATCTATGTCAAGTGTGTTGCAACATTAGCATGAATCTATGGCCACCGCCTATGACATGATTTTGAGCCTCAAAAATATATTTGAGGATAAAAATTGTGCTGCTAGGCAAGCGGCGATGAGGGATCTAATGAACACAAATATGGTTGAAGGGACACCAATAAGGGATCATTGTCTGAAGATGATGAGTCTCCTTAATGAGCTGGAGATCCTAGGAGCTGAGATTGATGGGGAAACTCAGGTTGATATCATACTCCAGTCTTTTCCAGAGTCCTTTATGCAGTTTCCCCTAAATTACAATATGAATAAGTGTTCTTATACTTTGGCAAAACTTCTTAAGGAACTGCAGGCAGTTAAAGGTCTGCTTCAGAAGCAGGGTCGCATTTATGTGATTGAGAAAGGTTCTAATTCTAAGCCATGAGACAAGTAGAAGAAGAAAAAGGCTCAAAACCAGTTAAGGCACCTCAAGATGTAGTGAAAAAGCCTAAAGGCAAGTGTTTTCATTGCAAGTAGTCAGGGCAGTGGAAGAAGCAATGTCCGGTCTACCTCTCTAAAATGAACAATCTAGGTAAATCTCATTTACTAGTTGTTGAATCATGTTTAGCAATGTCATCTACTAGTACCTGGTGTGTAGATACATGAGCCACTAATCATGTTTGCAAATACTTGCAAGGGCTTCAGGAAATCAGAGGGCTTCGTGATAGGGAGATTTATCTGCATATGGGCAATGCTATGAGAGTAGCAGCAGTTGCAGTAGGAGATTTTCATTTATGCTTTGGTAGAGATATGATTTTAATTTTAAGAGATTGTCTTTATGCACCAAATATTAGAAGGAACTTAGTTTCGGTTTCTTAATTAGTTAGGGATGGATATAATGCTTATTTTAATGACTCTATGGTTATTAAGCATAATAAGCATTTTATCCGTTCTGGTTCATTGGTGGATGATCTTCATATTGTTAATCCTATCTCACCTACACTACAATTAATTAAATTGAATAATACTAGTACCTTCGTCATGTAAGAGAAATGAATCTTCTAAAATGAACTAAACGTATCTTTGGCACTTACGCCTAGGTCATTTTAACTTAAGGAGGATTCAAAGACTAGTTGCAAATGGACCATTCAGTTCATTGTAAGTGGAGGCACTTCTAGTCTGTGAATCTTGCTTGGAAGGTAAAATGACCAAGAGGCCCTTTACGGCCAAGGGCTATAGAGCAAAAGATCCATTGGAATTGATTCATTCTAATTTGTGTGGACCCATGACTGTCCAAGCTAGAGCAAGCTTTGAATATTTCATCAATTTTATTGATGATTGTTCAAGGTATGGGTACATTTATTTGATGCGTTGTAAGTCCGAATGTTTTGAAAAATTCAAATTGTTTAAGGGTAAAACAGAGAAGTGTCAAGGAAAGTGTATCAAGATAATACGATCTAATCATGGTTGCAAGTACATCTTAGGAGAGTTTAGGGATTACTTATCAGAGGTAGGGATTACATCCTAGTTGTCTGCACCTCACACACTATAACAAAATGGTGAGCCAAAAATAAGGAATAGGACTCTTATGGATATGGTGAGATATATGAGGATTTCTTCAGTTTTACCAGATTCCTTTTGGGGATATGCCTTGGAAACTACGGCATACATTCTGAACTTGGTAGCATCTAAGTCAGCACCTACCACTCCCACAGAATTGTGGACTGGGCATAAGCCAAACAACCCACTCAAGTTAGTCATCTTGGTTCCCTTGCCCTTTCATCTCGATCTAAGTATTTTGCAGCTTGAAACCCTTGTCTTAAACATACCCATTTTCTTGACACCGGAACGTGATTTTTGTCATATTTTAAGTCATCTTTTTTTACGCTGAAACCTACAAACTTAGTGTATGTGTTATAAAAATTACCCATTTCATCTTCTTAGTTAAACTTCATGTCAAGGACTTCTTTAGCTGATAGCTCTTATAATGTACTTTCCAGTATGACGGGTTTCGAGGTAGTCGTAGTTCATTTATCTCTATTTTGATGGAATTTGTTGTGACGATGCCCATATTCATCATTATAGTTACCAAACTTATAAATATCACTCTCTATGGGATCCTCATTCAAGTCTATAATGACATGTTTTCCTTTCTCAAATCTACTACGATCCATTTGATGCATGAAACCTACAGTGAAAATATTTTGAAAAAATTCAAAATAATGGATTATAGTACCAAAAAAAAATTGTTGTTTGCCATACCTTTAAAAATGATTGTATTACAGTAACAAAAACAAACAAAAAAATCATTCTAATTTATTCAAACTGAATGACATTCAAAATAATGGAGATCATGTCTAACATACCTTTACAATTTTCTCTCCTCTTATTTAGGTGTAGACATCTAAGCCTCGAGGTTGTTGGAGTTGGTTTATGGGAATCCACGAACACACTAAGAAGACTTGGATTAGCTACCAAATGGTAATTGACGAGCCCAAATTCAACTGGGTCAGGCCCAATAAGTCAAGCAAGCCCAAGTCAGCTAAAAGGCAGCCCAAGCCCACTTCATTAATCTGACCTAGTCTAAGATCCAAGGAGTCCATGAAGAAAAAGGCACGTGGTGGAGAGATCATCGGGATGGATACACAAGAATTAATTGTACTTATCTTTTGTAGATATCCTCCCCGAAGAATTAGTACTCTCACACTCATGTCACCGCCTCACCATACCTATATATTGTAAGTTCTCTCCACATGAAGAGACACAACATCTCTCCCAACACACATCACTACACCTTGAGCTTTGCCTCTCTACAGCTCCCTACACATAGTTTCTCTCTCCTAATTAGTGTAACTCTCCCGGAGCTCTCTCCCCTTTACTTTATTCATCAATAAAGACATTCGGCCACTGTTGCCATTTTTCGAGAGTGGAGTAGGGCACCTAGACCGAACTACTATATATCTTTGTGTTTGCTTATATTTATTGTTTTGTAATTGGTTATCTTATTTATTATCCATTAATTACACCTCTTCATATACTCAAATGTTGATCTTGCACGAGACCAATTTGTACATCATCAGTAATTACAAGTTGTTGAGGCACATTAAATTGAGGATGAGATTAGGTGGACTGGTTTAATTGCTATGAATTAAGTTAAAAATTTGAGTACGGTATCGCTAATAAAATTGGACGCACCATATCTCACAAACATACCTCTTTAAAGGATGTTTTTACAACTTTTGTGAGTCATTTTATAATAAATATTTAACCACTTTTGTGGTTGATTAACTAATTTTGTGGGTGTTTTTATAACATTGGTTGTCCATTTTTATTTACCACTATATTTCTATACAACACCAATTAAAAATTTTGTGGTTGTTTTACGACATTTTTGTGGGAATTTCATCACTATATTTGTGGATTTTTGTATGACTATAAGATAATTAGTGTTACAATTGATTCGATTAAGCCAATAAAAAATGTATCTTCATGAGTTTTGTAAAATATTTACAATAAATGAGCTCAAATAAACTCATAACATTTGTAAAAACACTCACAAATTCTTTTTAATATATACCCATTGGAATAGTTCACACTTTTTTGTTACAGTTCCAATTTTATTTCATTTTTAATCATGTAGTGAAATTATAAAATATATATATATATATATATATATATATATATATATATATATATATATTAGGTTGAATTAAATTACATGTCATGTTTTTAGGGATATTTTAGTATTTTTTTTCTTAAATTTTTATTACAAGTAAAATTAATAAAACAAATTGTGTAGTATCGGTTTATGCCAAGTCATAATACCCATTTCCAAAAAAAAAAAAAAAAAAACTCTTATTCAAATTCGCTTGAAATTCAGCCCATTTCCCCCACCCAATTTTTCCCAATTTTTAACTTCCCTTTTTCCCTCAACCCCCAAAATCGCACACCGAACTCTTGAAGAACATTCACTCTTTCTCTCTCTTAGATCAGGAAAACTCTCTCCTTCTCTCTCATCATCAATCGTTGTGGGTGTCTTGTTTCGTTCTATGCTTCACTAATCTTTTGCCATCATTGATCGCTCTATTGCAAGAACACCACTCTCCCTTAATCTCATTGAAAGGAAACTAGTTGTTGGTGAAAGGTAATCTTCATTTGCTTGACTTTCTGAGGGATTTGTCAAACTTTGTTGGATATAGTTATGGATGTTGTTGGTGCTAATTTTTTCATTGATTGTTTGGGGGTAATTGTCGATTTTGTTGGTGGATTTGTCTCTCTTTCTCTCTCTGCCTCTCCCTCTCTGTCTCTCTCAATTTGATCTCTATCTCTCCCTATGTCGCTATCTTTGGAATGAATATGCATGATTATGCTAAGTCTTGGCGAAGAGATCACATTTATGTCAAAGTCTAACAGCAACCCAGATGCAAGATGGGTTGTTCGATCCTCATTTGGGTTGACAAATGCTGTTTTGGGTAAAGCATGAGTTCTGAAGTTACAGAGGATCTTTGAGAATGAGACCTAATAGATGTTTCTCTTTAACCAACAAGACCGTACAATATCAATCTAAAAGATTACCCCTTTCAATTATTGAATGGTGACGTTGATAACCATGATAGGTTGCTTTCTAGTGGATGTTTTTTTAAATTTGGTATGAGGTGGAGAGTAATGTGTTTTTCTTGGTAGGAGCATCAATTTTGTATCTACTTTCAGTCAAACTGTAAGAGCGAGTGTTGGTCTTTCCCAAATTATATATTTTTCACTACAATTGTGTCAATATCATACCAAACTCATGGGACACCATTGGATGGATAACATACCTATATGTTCAGGACCTAACATAAACTGATCTAACTGACACTATATATTGATACGTTTGTCACAGATTATGATTGTCAATGGTTGCAAGTTCTTGGCTGAGTTTTTGTGCATTGCCATATTCAAAAATCCTATATGTAACTATGGGACCCCACTTTGAAATATTCATATTGTACATGGTATATGGCTTCAATTAATTGTGTGAATTGAAGATTTACACAGACAATTAACAAATCTCTTGAATGTTGTGTAATGTTATACGATATTTGTAGGTACCGTTGATTCATTTTTGAAGGCCTATTGTGGATAATAAGACAACTTATATCTCAAGCAACAACAATGTAACAAAATTTGATTGGTCTTACATATTTTTCATATGTTATTGGTTCCTAGTTTTCATAAATGAAACAAATTTTAACAGGGTGAAGAGGAAAAAAAAAGAATAATGAGGCCATGACAGTGAAACAATGGGGTTAAAAACAGACCTGTGGTGATAGCGAGACACTTGGACGAGTATATTATACATTCTTACGTTATATTATGTTGAGCATTATTCATACAAATATTCAGTTTATTGATCATGTCACATACACCTATAATAATAGTTCCATTACCTTACATGTATAGCATTTTGTGGTGACAATATGTTCCCCACAAAAACTTGTGAAATTTTTTGCAAAATTAAATACCGCTCAGAAACAAGCCATCAAATCAATTGGTTTGGGTGGATTGTTTAGCATATGCTGCAAGTATATTAGGAGGGATTTGTGTGCATGGTTGGCTAAAATATTTTATCCCCAGAAGTGTGCATTCAACATATATGGAAAATGTGTGAAGTTCAGCCCCCAAGATGTGACGTACATAATGGGGTTGCCATGTATAAAGACAAATGTAGTGACAACTAGAACAAAAGACAACATTAATGATCTTTGTATTCAATATTTAATGGATAGCTGGAGGTGTCTTTGAAACATTTGGAGGACTACATAAGTGCAATCATAGATGAGTTTGACGAATTTATATGTTTGGCTATTTTATATATTATTGGTTGCATGCTTCGCCCAACCATGCAAACTACAGTAAGTACTTTTGCATTGCGTTGTATAGTTAACATCCTTCTTTATGACACACTAATTGGTGTAAGTTTGTATTTGATGGAGTCATTGAAGGCATACAAAATTTTCAATGTTCAGGATGGGGATCAATGGGTGGCTGTCTATTAGTTCTCATGTTAGTTTACTTATAATAAACATGTTTGTTCATGTATATGTGGACTGAGAAGAATTTGTTATAATGGCTCATCTTGATTTTATTTGTTATGTAGGTTTTTTATTTTGAACGAGTAACACCAAGAGAGGAAACAATCATTTCTTTGGTGTATTGCGATGTCCCATGTATTGGAAATTGGGGTGACAATGATGTGAGTAACCAAAGATGTGAGTAACCGAATGAGTGATATATCAAAGTTGGGAGGCTTCAAGCTGGAAGAGGTAAACTTAGGGTTATTATTACATCTTCACTATAGCATGATAATGTCTTAAATATTCTTTGACGCGCATACATTCTTGATGTTATGCATGTAGTTGTCGGTCTTCATTAATGAGGAGCAAATTGATACTACAATTGGTACCACCACCCAGCAAGCATTGTCTGAAGTATGTATATATACCATCTCCTTGTATAATGTTTGCTGAAGTATTTATACATACCATCTCCTTGTAAATATTTTCCAAGTCCTTTTATAAAAGGCCATGGCATGTGGAGGATTTAGTATGCTTTGTTTTTTTTTTTTGTGCGTCAAATTATTACAACCAATCCATTATAATGGCACTTCTATATTAGGATTTGCAGTTAAGCATTGCAAGACTGGAGCTAGTTGTTGAACACATGGAACAAAAGTTTAGTACTTTTTCAATACAATGCACAACATCTTTTTCTGTGATGGAGTGAAAATTGGGTGAGATTGGACATATCGTATCCCAATTTGTTGAGAACTCGAAGGCTAAGAAGGATCAGGGTTATCAAAAAATGTATGACCCCCTACGATCCCCGATCTAGGTCGCACGACCCCAAACGTGGGTCATTCGCAACCTGGATCGCTCAAATCTCTAGCCCCTATCAAACCAACCACTAAATCAAAACTCAGAATCTCAAACTTAGATCCCCAATACAAGCCCTAAACCCATATCAAACCATTGTACATATCAAAAATTGCACAGATTAAGTTATAAGCCAAATCGAGTGAAGAATGAAGATTGTGTTACATACCCGCTGGAACCCACAAAGCTTTTCGGATCGCGTTCTTTTTCTGGGAACCCTAGTTCAATCAATCGACCGTCGACACTCAATTGCGTTTGTTTGGCTCGGTTTGCTATGGATGGTGTTCGTTTGCCTCAATCAACAGTCGCGAGTGAACCCTACTTTTTGTTGGGTTCCCATCGAAGACTGGTTCAAAACTTCGAGTTCGGTGTGGTTCCCATCGAAGACTAGTTCGGAAATTCCCATCACAAATCTCTCTCTCTCTCTCTCTCTCTCTCTCTCTCTCTCTCTCTCAACTGCAAATCTCGCAGAACGGTCGATCAATCGATCGATCTCCATCTCTCTCTCTCTGTGTACTTTGACGTTTGTCTCTTCCTATTTCTCTCTTTCTCTCTCTCTTTTGTATATAGTATTAATATAAATTGGAAGAATCAAAATAGTCTCTGACAAAAAAAAAAGAGGAACCAACTGAGATATAAAAAGATAAAAACGTGTCCAACACTCTAAGTATTTTTTTTGGTAAAAAGATGAAAGAAGCCCTTTATTTTACAAGTCATGTTATCACACACTTTGGATAAAAAAGTAAAAATACTAATAAGTCTACCCATTAGGTAGCTGCCTTATTTTAAGGCTACACCTTTTTGTACGCAACTAGCAGCTAAACTATGTCGCCTCTCTCTCTCGTTTTTTCTCTCTCTTTCTGTTACCCATTATTCATTCAATATCTCTCTAATGTATTGAATTTTTGTTACTTAAAAAAATAGTTTTTGGAAAAAGAAGGAGAAAAGAACAAGACTCTTCACAAGTTGAAGAACAATTTGGAATTAATATTCAGAATTTAGCTGATTATGCTGATGGACAATAAGTCCAACATATTGAAGTAACGGAAGAAGATAACACTAGGCAACTACAAAAAAATTACACACAGGAAGATCAATTACAAGTTGATGCAAAATTGAAACCATTACTCAGTGAAGTCAATTTTGTTGGTGCAGCTCAAGGAAAAAATCCAGGGGGATCAAAGAGTTGGTCATGTAAGCATTGTGGTGGTAAATTTACAAGTTCGTATACTCAAATGCATTTCCACTTTTTAGTGCCCATCCTAGGAAAAAAGCAGAAATTAAACGTTGTCAAGCATTGGTGAATAATTCGAATGAATATGCGAAATTGCAAGAAAAAGTACAAAAGGCAGAAAAAATCTGAGTTTCTTCATCCCTGAGAAATTTTACATTGATGAAGCGACAACCTTCACCGATAACGGGTTTAATTGAAGATGCATTCAAAATAATGGATCGAGACATGGTTGACCTGAATGACATGAGGGGATTATGTGCTAATGGAATCCCATTCAATGTGTTGAGAAATCCTCAATGAGATGAGATGATTTCAGTTATAAATATAGGACCTAAAGGTTACAAGGCTCCCAGCTATGAAAAGGCAAGAACTACATTATTAGATGAGTGCAAAACAAGTGTTGAAAAAGATATGATTTTGATTAAAGATACATGGTATTCTAATGGGGTATCCATTGTATCAGATGGGTGGACTAATGTGAAGCATCAACCACTTATTAATATCATTGCTACAAATAGTCAAGGAGCTATGTTTTTATATGTTGACGATTTTTCAGGGATAGAAAAAACAGATAGAGCAATTGCTATTTTTTGTTGAAAGCCATTGAAGAAGTAGGTCCACTAAATGTCATTCAAGTAGTCATTAATAACGCAGCAAATTGCAAACTTGCAGGGAAAGAGGTGGAAAAGGTACACAAACATATATTTTGGTCTCCTTGTGTTGTTCAAACTCTGAATCTAATTTTTAAAGACTTTGCGAAGGAATTTGAGTGGTTCAAAAATACTTATAAAAGGGGAATGTCTATTGTTAAATATTTCTTGAACCATACAAATGCTTTGGCTATGTTTAGAGCTCAGTCTAAATTGGAGCTATTAAAAGTGGCTAACACTAGATTTGCATCGCATTATATTTTGTTGAAGCGACCTATTAACTATAGAGAGTCCTTTGCAACTACCATTGTTCTCAAGTCATGGAAAGAATTGGTGAAATCTAGGGATCAACACACAAGGAAGTTAGGTGTTTTGGTGATAGAAACCGTTATTAGTGAAGAATTTTGGGAGGATGTAAAGAATATCATAACTATCACAAAGCCTATATTTTTTCTTATTAAATTTTACGACTGGGAAGGTCAAAAAATGGGTGAGATTTATGAAAAGATGGACAATATACTTGGTGAAATAAAAGATATTATGAGGGGTGGAATACACATTGATAAATTTCCCCAGATTGAAAAAATGGTGCTTGACATATGGGAGAAGATGAATATTCATTTGCATTGTCTTGGGTTTGCACTAACACCACGGTTTTATGATACCCAATATCTTTCTAAGCTAACACCGGGAGGTATAGCTAAAAAAACTCCAAATCAAGATAGGAAGGTCATCATAGGTGTTATGGAAGCTTTTGAAAAGATAGCAAAAGATGTAGAAGAAGCAAAATAATTGCGAGAATAGTATGCACACTTTCACTTGCAAAAGGGTCTTTATGCTATGGCGGCAGCTCAAACAGATGCTATGACCATGGATGCTATTGATTGGTGGTCAAAATATGGTCAGAATTAGCAGATGTGGCAAAAAAGGTACTAATTTAAATTGCAAGTTATTTATTTCTATTGTTAATTATCATTATTAATGTGTCTTATTATTTTTTCATAAGTGTTATCATAACCAATTACAAGTTCTTCAGCTGAAAAAAATTGAAGCATGTATTCATTTATTCACAATGTCAAGAGAAACAGATTAGATTCTACCAGAGCTGACAAATTGGTTTGCATCCATTCAAATATTCATCTCCAATCACTTTTCAGTGAAAGCTACAAAGATGGCCCTTTTAAGAAATGGGATATAAATCCAGAACACACATATATAGATGATTCTAGTGTAAGATTGGAGGATTTGCAATGGAAATCATTGGAGGATGACAATACAAATAGTTATACCATTGCTAGAGATGAAGATATGGCCGTCTCTATTGGTTTTCATCCTTACACGCTTCTATGCCCGTCTTTATTGACAAGCCACCTACTAGTTCTATCAGGCCACCACTCCGTCATTTCAGACTACATCAGACTCAAATTAGTAACTTTGGAAGATGAGAGAACACTGCGAAAGATAAAGGGAAAAGAGTTGACAATTAACTCATGTGCTCCAATTTTTTTTTATTATTAAGTAATTTTTATTTGAGACTTGTTAAATGTTTAAGAGTGTTATTTTGGTTTGTGCTTCAAGTAGGAAGCTATTTAATAGCTATCTAGTATATTATTTTTAAAATTTTAAGACTTTAAATTTATATTCTGTCTTTTTTTGATAATAAAATATGTAATCATTACTTTTTTATACGTGATTATTAGTTGATGTGTTGTTGTTAGTCTTGATTTGCATTTTATAATGTATAAATTTATATAATTTTTTGTAATAATGAAAAAGATCCAGATAATAGTTCAGAGCGAGCCGCGACTAAAATAGCATTCCAACTAAGCCTACCCCCACTACACCAGAAAAAGTAACGTACCCCGCACCTGTACTTGTACCACGTACCCAACCGACCCGCAATCCAGGTAACCCTCAGAAGGATGCCCTAGATGACATGGGGGGACATAATGATGAAGAGGGAATTGATATCACGATTGTGAGTACATTAGCCGCTTTTTGTCATCACCATATCTCTTACTAACTACTTCCTTTGTACATTGATTATGATATTTATCTTGTAGGTTAAATTGGATGATCCAAAAGACTTAGACGAATGCCGATCAAAAGAAGTAACTATCAATAGGTTGTGTATTAAAAATACTAGCTTTTCAATTACCTAAATTTTCTAGTGGTTGTGCGATTAGCACAAAACTTTGCATATGTTGTATGTTGTTATGCCCTTTTATACTTACTTTTGTTGTGAATTTGGGGAAAATGCGTTTAATCTTCTCTTTAATGAAGCTTTGTGTAAATGCAGGTGAAAAGATGTAAATGGTTTGAGTTAAACCCCCATTAAAGTGTTTGAAGTCAATGAAGATGAGGGGATAGCTTAAAGGAAGGGTTAGAGGGTGAAGAAACCAAGGAAAATGCAATTTGGATGAAACCTTCTGGAAGGTGTGGCCATAAACCTTCTGGAAGGTTTACACTTGGTCTACCTATTCATTGTCAAAACCTTCCAGAAGGTTTTGTCTACTGGAATGAACCTTTCAGAATGTTTGCATCAACCTTCCGGAAGGTTTTGCTCACTAGAATTCTATTTCAACTGTTCTTGAACAAACCTTCCGGAAGGTTTTGCCCAGAATGCCCAGACAGTCTGCAACTCAAGTTCTACCATTTGGGGGCCCCACCAACACTTCTCCAACTTGTCCCCTGACATTCCTTACACATTTACATGCCTCCCAACACTCATTCTTGGACTTTGGAGGCAATGGCATTAATGAGGAGGAGAGAAAAGAGCCAAGACAAGGGAAATGCAGGCTAGGATTGTCCTAGCCTACCCAAGCCATCAAGTCAGCCTCCTATGGATGGGAGGGTTGTCATACACCTAAAGCAAGCTTCATGGACGAAAATACATGTATCCTTGTACATTATTCAGATATATTGCATTGTAGAGAGAGAAGCTCTAGGGTAGAAGACATATTTTAGAGAGAGAAAGCTTAGATTTTTACATTTTCTCCATCCATTTCACTTGTAATCCTCTGTAAGACTTGTGTAAGCTTCATTTAATATCTTTAATGTCATTTATTACAAGTACATTGCAAGTTTAGTTCTACAATTTGGATTTTACCATTGTTGCATTAAGTTTTCTTCATTTTCAAGTTTTAAAATGGGTATGGAATGTTTTTATTCTTAGTTTAAGTTTTATTGCATTAATACAAGTCCCAATCTTCATTTCATTACAATGTCTCTTCATTACATTTATGTTCTTGCTTTAAATATGAATAGCTAAGCTTTTAGTTGGCTAATCCGAGGGAGAATTCCTCTTGGGTATACTAAATCAACCCTTTTTCATTCCTCCTCGTAGTGTACGATGATTTAGTTTGACTAGGTTGAGTGTGAACGTGGTTGTGAGTTCTTGATACATCGTAGACTTGTCACAAGGTATGCCTGAATCCTCACCTCCATTTTTATCCCTCACCTCCTACGAATCAATCAAACATCTAGGCACCATTGAAGGAAGATCTTTAATTGATTTGGCATTCCCATTTGAATGACCTCTTTGGATTAGCCAACACTTTGTCCATTTCATTTTCATCAAGAACACAATTCACCAAACCTCAAATATCAAAGATTTTTACACTTTTCCTTTTTCACCAAAATCACCTTCAACATAATTCCCTTTCTGCACTGAGGAGACAACCTTGGAATGCGAATTCCAAGTAAAACACGACACTTGAAAGTCTCGCAGCGCTTTGAGAGCACTATTATTCACACACACACACACACAAATATTTCATCCCACACACTCATTTTCCCATTTCTTGCATCGATAAACATATTTATTCTGATTGAGAGGGAGAAACGCACTAGAGTACTGAAGTGTATCATGCACCTGAATTTACATATGGTAATGTTCATCTCTTACCAAAAACTAGTCATTTATGGATATTATTAGGACATCCATGCAGATCAAGTCTACACATATAAGCCATACACACATTAAGGGTTCATGTTCGGAAATTAGGAACAATAAAAAAATAAATCAAGCACTGTGTCTTCCCTATTTAGTAGAGTGATCGAGTCCCAAGGGCAAGATACGGAGATATTGTCCATCAGAGACCAAGTATAGATGGCGAGGTCTGGGTCATTCACTCATATGGTAGCCTTTAGTTTAAGGGAAGGGTTGTAGTTCCCTAGTCTATGAATCTGAGAGAGGAGATACTCGGGGAGTTTCATTGCTCTCATTTTACTGTACATCTAGGTGGCACGAAGATGTACCATGATCTTCACCTTCAGTACTAGTGGAACGAGATAAAGAGACACATTGGAGACTTCGTTAGTAGGTGTTTCACGTGTTAGTAGGTCAAGACTGAGCACTAGAGACCAAAAGGGTTGTTTTAGACTTTGTAGGTGGCTGAGTGGAAGTGGGAATACATTCCTATATATTTTGTGATCCACTTGCCATGGACTTCATGTGGACATGGTTTACGAAGTTGGCACACTTCGTGTGGGTAATAGTGGACCAGTTTACGAAGTTGGAACACATTACAAAAGCTCTCTTTTACTTAGTTTTGCTTTACTCATTTGCTTTGTTCGTTTGGTTTGTTCAACATGTTCTAACATTTGAATGAAGATGGATGAAAAGACACATTTTCATCAATTTGGATAATCATAGAAGAATGATCTGATGTTGAGCATAATAAGTCTTTAACCATAACTTGTAAGTCATCACTCATGTGATTTTCTTTTCCATTTAATGTTAAGTACAATAGTCTTTTCATCTACCAACTTTAGTCTCTCTATTACTTTATATTCCAGTTATCTTTCTACATTCTAGTTCATTCTAGTACTAGTTGGAAATTATTCAAGTCCTTCATCCCTAAGGCATAGAAAAGAGCTTAGAGGTAACCTTATGCCTCGCTACAATCGCCTGAATAGTCACAATTTAAAAATTTCACACCAATTCAAATAGGTAAGGTCGTATATTTTTGGATCTTAAGTCCAATCGGACATTGGTATGCTCGCAATCTGAAAATACTCTAAATATATTTGTTGGCACTCCCAGTGGGTCCCCAAGTAGCAGCATGCTAAAATCCTATGGAAAGGCCGAAATTGGCACAACAGAAGTGCCTCCAACACCTGAAGTGAGACACCCCTAAAATCAGGGATCCTTTTTCAACCGCTGACCACCGGTCAAACTGCGGAAGTACCCGTGGTTATCGCACAACCCCGACATCACGTCAATAACATCCCCTTAACTGGGATCATCATCCACACGTGTAACCCGTGTATATTATACCATTTGACCAACCAAGATCCAAAACACCTCTATTTATCCTCATTTTATGCCCATTTATATCTTTGGAACCAAAGTTCAAAAGCATAGCAAAAAAGTTTTTAAAATTTCAGATTTTCGGAGGACTTACAGGTAGATTGTGCTCACTGGAAAAGTCCTACCGGTAGGTTTTGCCTGATATACGAAATTCTGTCTGTACAAGATCCTACCGATAGGTGTTGCCCACTGGACAGCGATCTACCGGTAGGTCCTACTTGGTAGGTCTAGCCCAGATTTGCCTGTTTCATCTATTTTTCATTTCCAATTCATTTCAAAACACATTATTTCCATCCAACCTATGTATAATGAAGATTACACAAGGTCCATACCAACTCTATTACATTCAACTCCATCAATTTACATATCAAAAACAAAGTTTTCATAATCATTTACAAAAATTCAAAATAAAGCCACATCTCGGCTTCTTCATCCTTGAGGTCCCATGTGAGGGCCTTCCTCCGGTGTGTATCCCACACCTGAAATATTTTTCTATATAGCGTGAGCCACGCTTAGTAGAGTATTTCCTACAGAGACTACTCCCCAACCTAAGTTTAGATGAAATGTCCATGCAACCTTGAACAAGCTATAATTGTTCCAATCAAGATCAAGCAAGTCTATGATGGAATCTAACACGTTATGTCATGATATGAGATGACACTCACTCATGCAACTCTACCCGAGCCCTCTTTGGCTCCTTTCACCCATGCAATACTATGAGAATAAAATTGGGCTTTCCTTGCCCCCGCCATTGGCGTTACACACCCAATGACAATTTTAAATAAAAATCTCTGAGTCTTTCTTGGGGGTGGGTATTTATGGACTTACACCAATGGCACCCAACCCGACACGGAATTTATAGACTTCCACCAACGGTTTTGCGTATACTGACACACTTTATGGGCTCTTATACCCACGGAGTGTGTATCCAATCACCGAGTCTCTCACCCGAGGGATAGTCTAGCCCTTCTTGCTAACCTCTACCCAATTCTCTTTTCCCTACAACAGTGTGACTCAGTCGGATCGTTGATCCAACTTTCCTGAGCCCATCCATCATCCACCTATGTGGTGTATGATGTCAACCATTCACACTCACACTGACACTCATGTCCATGGATGCGGTTCCTCCGTGCAAATGCAATGTAATGCATCATTGCTATATCAATATCATGCCCATATGTAATGAATGTCACATGACCAAATTTAAATACATATTTACATATTCCATGGCCAATTATATCATATGCATATAATCACCAAACCTTATCACAATGTTAATATATCAATAAACATATATCAACATTTTATATCCAACAATATATCTGAAGCATGTTATTACATAATACGTACCCATAACACACTTCAATCACAAAGGCATAATATAAACACATAGCATGCCCACATAATATCAAATTCCACGGAATTACACAAGTAATTTCCACATTTTAATTCCAAGCTAGAAAATTTATGTCAAACCATTTCAATACCCATTTTCATTCCTATTTTCATCAATTTCACAAACACGGTAAGTGTTAAGTCTCTAACAACCTACCCATCTCATATAACACCCTAGGTTAGAAAATAAACCAAAGTAGAAAGGAACCCTACCTCTTGAAGCGTGAAATCCACTTAGAAGACCTTCAAGAACACCAAAAACGAGCTAGAATCTCTAGCTTCCAAAATTCAGTTCCTTGATCTTCAGTGAAACCCATCGTTTTTGGTGTGGTCGCGTAACTCTCGACGTGTAGAACAATCTTTGTTCTTGGCCTGAGCGGATTCGAGCACTCAATTCTCGTAGATCGTAGAGAGAAGTGCAAAAGCCCTCTCTTTTCTGTCTCTTCCTCTCTATCGGGTGAATGGCTGATGAATAGGGGGAGAAATCAAAATTTTCCCCCTATTTATACCCTTTATTTACTTGGCCCACAATGCGCCACACGGCCCTCTTTTTTCAAGTTCGTTTTCGCCCCGAAACGATTAAATTTCATCCCGGTTTAAATTTAAAATATTTTTATTTTAAATTGTCTCAAATTACTTTCTAAATTTTAATATTTTATTAAAAATCTCATTTTTGGGTTACCCGAGACTCAACTGCCACGAAAAATCTGACTATCTCGAAATCCGATAAAATTTGACGGGGTAGCTATATTTCGCGAGACAAATTCAACAGTGAGGTCCATTTTTTCATCCGAGATCTAGAAATTTTTAGGTTTTCAACCTGTTCCATAGCGGTAAATTACTGTTTTACCCATTTTTTGAAAACGTCAAATTTACCCGGGTTTTACATTCTTCACCCCTTAAAAGAATTTCGTCCCCGAAATTCACATACACATACACACTTAACCGCATGCATATGCCACATTAATATTACACTTAAAATTTTAGAAATGTACCTTCATCCTCTAACAGGAACAGATAATTGGTACGTATAGTGTCCTCATACTCCGCCTCCTCTACACCTCGGTGCTGTCATAGCACCTTCACTAGTCTCATAGTCTTGCTTCACAAAACTTGCTCTTGGCTATCCATGATATGCATCGGTCCCTTCTCGAAGGTTGCATCAGCATCAACAATCAATTCATCCCAATCCACTACATGTGTTGGATCTAGAGTATACTTCCGGAGTATAGAGACATGGAACACTACGTGAACACCCGATAAATTTGGCAGTAACGCCAATCTGTAAGCCACTGTACCCACCCTCTCGAGTACCTCAAAGGGCCCAATAAACCTCGGCGACAGCTTTTCCTATTTTTTGAATCTGACCACTCCGCTCTTAAGCATAATCTTCAAGAAGACGTGATCTCCCACCTCAAACTTCAGAGGTCGCCGTCGTCTATCGGCGTAGCTCTTCTGCCGACTCTGAGCCATGAGAAGATGCTTCCATATCAGGTTCACCTTCTTTGAGGTGTCTCTGATCAAATTCAGACCCGTAGAGGGTTTCTCTCCCACCTCTGTCTAGCACACTGGAGAACTACAAGGCCTCCTATATAGTGCCTTATTAGGTGTCATCTGAATGCTAGTCTGATAACTGTTATTGTAGGCAAACTCCACTAAGGGTAAATGCTCTTCTCAGCTACCCTTGAGATCTAGGACACATGCCCATAGCATGTCCTCTAATATTTGGAAGGTCCTCTCAGACTGATCGTCTGTCTAAGGATGAAAAATTATGTTCATCATCAATTGTGTCCTCATGGCCCGTTGAAAACTCTCCTAAAAGTGAGTCATAAACCTGAGATCCCAATCCGATACTATAAGCCCCCACGTTCTTATTTGTTTATAGCTCCGTAATTATTTTTGAAATGCTAATAAATGTAATGAGTATGCATGAACTATGTAAAGGATAAGAGTAGAAATAAAAAAATGTTAGTGGAGGTAATAGGGTATGTTGTAGAAAGTTGGAAATATTTCGGAGTGAAATCGCATTTTAGAGATAGTTTGGGTAAGATGGATTTTTTGACATTGTCTTAGTGTTTTGATTACAACTTTTTATTTTGATATCCATTTGACCTATAATTTTGACAGTAGACTCTAAACTTCTAGGGATACAAAATAGTATTTCACAAAACTCTTCCAAATCGACCTCTAAATAGGTCAAAACTCCACTAGAAGTTTCAACGGAAACTTGGAGGACGTTCGAGCGTGAATGGACATTCGAATGACAGTAAGTCCCAGAACTTTGATGTCTGCAGAGCTCTAATGGAAATGTAAAAGTACTAGGAGCAACTAACGTTCGACGCCAAGTGACGTTCGAACGTGAATCAATAATTTACACTATTGACTTTCGAACACCAAAGCGACGTTCAAACGTGAGTTACGAAATCTGGGTTTCAGAATCGCGTATGGGAGGTCATTTCTTCCCTATAAATACATAAGGGCGCCTCCTTTAGCCTCCATACACCATTTACAACCCTGGAAAGCCTTGAAAAACAAGAAAGAAGGGTAGAAAACACAAGATCAAGAGGGATTTGCACCTTGAAGTGGATCAAAATCTCAAGTTTTTCAAGAACACTAAGGAACAAGAAGGTAGGGGTTTTCTTCCATTCTTGTTCATTGATGCTAGGGCTTATATATACATATGTTTTGACTCTTAATCATATCTATTTGTTATGAAATCCTTGTTTCTTGATTTTCTTGCAAACCTTACTATGTTTTGAAGGAATTTATAGTTTGATAACCATAGAAATTCATGTTCTTGATGTCAAAACCTAGTTTTAAAAAAGTGGATTTTTCTTCTTGATATTCTTGTGTTCTTGATTCAAAAACTATAGTGCTTTATTTTGAACAATAAAAGTATGTCTTTTGATGATCTCTTGCTTATTTTCTTGAATTGTTATGTTGAAAAAATAACTATGGAATTGGGGGTTTATGATTTACTTGTGATTTTGAGAAATACCTATGGAATTAGGGGTTTTGAATTTACTTGTGATTTGAGAAAATGGTTGGTATTGCATCTCTTGTATGGTTTGTTGTGATAGACTTGAATTACCTTCGAGAACTGCCGTAGAGTGTTAGAGGTTAGTCTATCCCAGTGGGGGTGAGATGGTTTCCTAACACTTGTAGTGGATTGTTGTTTATGAGAGCAACCACTTTTCTTCACGTAAGTACGAGGCTGAGGGATGGTATACTTTTCTTTGGAAGAATTTGTCAATGTCGTGGGAGACGGTATATGCCCTTCCTAAAGTGGTTTGTGTGGTTATGATAGGTGAACAGGTAGAATCGTTATATAGATTCATGGGAAGCAACCAACATACATGAGAATATGGGATGATGCTATTGAATGATTAATTGATTTCTTCACATGTTTATTCCTTTCATTTAACTTATTGTTATTGCATTAACTTGAGATCCATTGAAATGTCTCTGTTTTCCTTCAAAAGCTATATATGATATTTTGGAAAGTGAGACCGAACTGTTTTATATGTTTCTAAACCTTGTTCAAGTTTGGGAGGATGTTGCTACAAAGCTTAGTGCTCAACCCCTACAAATACTATTTATTCTCAGATGTCGTTTTATATGAAGAGCTCAGAATTGATGGGCAGGTAGCTTGGGAAGTGTAATTGCATGGAAGCGTGGATCCCGAGGGGAATGTCTAGAGTTGATCTCTTCATGTCCTAGACTAGGAGATGCATTTTGATACAATGGATAGATGTTATTTTGTTTATTCCGCTGCAAGATTGAGTTTGATTTTGAGATGTAATTGTTATAGTTTGACATATTCTTTTTGGACATAGATGTCATAGTTTGGCATATTCTTTTGGATAATGTTGTAGATATTATATACAATGAATGAAATTTGCCTTATTTATGGACTTTATTAGTTTCTCTCATGATGTGAATGGTTTTAAATAGTAATGTCATCCAAGGTGAATTTTCGGGCATTACAGATACAATATGCAAAGAATTCTTCCAGTGCGAAGGTCATCCGCACTGCCAAAAAGTGTGCCGACTTCGTAAGTGAGTCCACTATCACCCACACCACGTCATGTCTGCGCGATGTTCGTGGCAAGTGAGTCACAAAATTCATCGTGACATGCTCCCACTTCCACTCAGCTACCTTCAAGGGTTGGAGCAACCCCGTTGATCTTTGGTGCTCAGCCTTAACCTGCTGACATATGAGACATCATCTGACAAAGTACCCAACATGTCTCTTCATTCTGCTCCAATAATATTAGCGACAAAGATCATAGTACATCTTCGTGCCACCTAGATGCACAGCAAATCGGGAGCAATGGAACTCCCTAAGGATCTCCTCTCTCAGATCCGCTAACTGAGGAACTACAACCCTTCCCCTATACTGAAGACTGTCATCCGAATGAATGGCCCAGCCCTCGTCACCGATACCTGCCTGCACTTGGTCCCTGATGGATAATAACTCTAGGTCTTGTCCCTGGGACTCGATCACCCTGCTCAATAAGGAAAGCATAGCCACCAAGCTCCCTAAAACACCCCGAGTTTGATCCTTGTAGTATAACCTGAACTGTCCCACAGTCTCGAGCATCTGCCACTCCCGAAAAGCCACACTTGCCAAGACTCCCCGTGACTTCCGGCTGAGTGCATCAGCTACCACGTTTGCTTTACCTGGATGGTAATGCAAAGTGAAGTCGTAGTCCTCCAAATACTTCATCCACTTGTGTTGCCTCATGTTGAGGTCCCGCTGTGTAAAGATGTACTTCAGACTCTTATGGTCCAAAAATACCTCGAACAACTCACCATACAGATAGTGGCGCCAAGCCTTTAACGCAAAAACAATGGCCGCCAACTCCATATCATGCGTAGGGTAATTCTTCTCATGGTTCTTTAGTTGGCGACAACCATAAGCCACCACCCTCCTGAACTACATTAAAACACATTCAAGTCCGTCTCTAGAGGCATCACAGTACACCATGTACATCTGTCCCCTCTCCAGGACTATCAAAATAGGAGCTGAAGTAAGCCTCTTCTTTAACTCCTGGAATGCCTTCTCGCACGATTCATTCCACTCAAACTTAACCTCTTTCTGAGTCAACTTGGTCATAGGTGCGGCTAGTCGGGAGAAGTCCTTGATGAATCTCCAATAGTAACCTGCCAGTCCCAAGAAACTGCATATCTTGAAGACTGACTTCGGCCTCTCCCAACTCATGATTGCCTCCGCCTTCTCGGGTCCACGGATACACCCGAAGCCGACACCATGTATCCCAAAAACTTCACCTCCGTAAGCCAAAATTCACACTTGCTGTACTTGGCGTATAACTGATGATCTCTCAAAATCTAAAGAACAACCCTTAAGTGACCCTCATGCTCCTCCTCAGACTTGGAGAAGATAAGAATGTCATCAACAAACACCATAACGAAGTGATCTAAATAGGGTTGGAACACTCAATGCATGAGATCCATGAATGCTGCCAGAGCATTCGTCAATCCAAATGGCATCACGATGAACTCAAAATTCCCGTACCGCATTCTGAACGCCGTCTTAGGGATATCTGCCTCCCTAATCCTCAACTGATGGTAGCCAGTGCGAAGATCTATTTTGGAGTAAACCCGCGCTCCCCTCAACTAATCAAACAAATCATTGATCCTCGACAAAGGGTATCTATTCTTGATAGTGGCCCACTTCAACTGCCGATAGTCTATACACAACCGAAGGCTTTTGTCCTTTTTCTTGGCAATTAGTACCGGAATGCCCTAAGGTGAAGTGTTTGGTCTAATAAAGCCCTTGTCCAACAATTCTTGCAATTGAACCTTAAGTTCTTGCAACTCTACCGATGTCATTCTATTTGGAGTCATAAAAATAGGCGATGTACCCGGATGAAACTCAATGCTAAAGTCTACATCCTTTTGTTTAGGTAATCCCGGTAGCTCGTCTAGGAAAACGTCCTCATACTCACAGGTGACCCAAGGTAAACCCAACTCCTGTATCACCTCGTCCTCCAAAGTAAGGCCCGCAAGCCAACCCATCAACTGCCCGTGTCATCTAGAGCCATACACGGCTTGGGATAAGGCATCGTGTTTTTCCCCCTCAAACTTGAAACAAACACTGTCCAGTGTGTAGGCGGTTACCCTTTTTCGATAACAATAGATGACGACGCAATGTGCCGCCAACCAATTCATCCCAAAGATTACATCAAACTCTGACATGTCCATAACCCTAAGGTCTACGATGAGTAGAATTCCCGAGATCTCTAACTCACAACCCCGACATATCTGATCAACACACACCCTAGCTCCTAGGGGTGAATTTACATACAATGGCTCTTCTAAGGTCTCAACCTCTAAGCCCAAATCTCTCACACAAGATACAGATATAAATGAATGCGATGCACTCGAGTCAAATAATACCCTAGCCTATAAGCGAGAGAGTAAAAATGTACCCTGAATGATCGACTAATGCACTGGCTTAGTCTAAGGTGTGATGGGGTAGACATGCCCCTGGGTCCCCGAAGTCCCGGCCTGCATGCCCTGTCCTCGGCCTCGACCCATGCCCTGGCCCATTTGGCCTGATTGCGGAGTCCCCGCTCATGAAATGGTAGGGGTCTGAGTAGCACCCTAGAACTGATACTGGCTTCCCTGGCCCATTATGGGCTAAGGAGGAATAAAATATGTCTGTGCATACCCCACCGACAACTGGGACTAAGATGACCCGTAGCTTTGAGATCCCTGCCTCTGAGGGCAATCCCGTTTCATATGACCCGGTTGGTGGCAATGGAAACAAGTCCTCTAACTTGCCTGATATGTTGTCCTCAGGTTTCCCCCGTCTTGTAAGGATCGACCTTGGCCTTGATTTTGATAGTCGCGGCCCTGTTCTTGATGTCCCTAAGGAGTAAAAGTCATCTACCTCTTTCCTGAGCTAGAAGAAAAGGATTGACCCTCCTTCTTCTTGTCCTTAACACCCGACTCCCAGATGCTCCTTGCATCATCAACCTCTCTCTCAATGGCCATAGCTGTCTCAACCATCGAGTCTAAGTCTTGTAGGCGGAGACCCACAATTTTTTCTTGGATGGACAATTTCAGCCCATCCTCAAACTTCCTCACCTTAGCCATGTCCATGGCCACGTAGTCATCGGCAAAATAGGCTAACTCATTGAACTTAGCCACGTATTCCATCACCATCATGGTTCCTTGTTTCAAATCCAAAAATTCCCTGGCTTTTAGCATGTCGAACAGCCGCGAGGAAATACTTGCCCATGAAGAGCTCCTGAAACTCTCCCCATGTCATTGCCCCAAGTCCTTGGAGTTCTTTGCCCAATCCCACTACAGTTGGGCTTCTCCCTCCAGCTGTAACGCAAGTAGCCTTATCTTCATGGCATCGGAGGTGATCTCCATTGCCTATAAAATCTTGTCAGAACCAATGGTATGCTACCATTGGATCCACCCCTCCCTTAAAAATTAGAAGCTTATGTGCCTTAAACCATTGGAGGTTACTTGAGCATCCTTGTCCAACATTTGCACTGGCCTGTGCAATAGTGGCAGCCGCAGTACCAATAGCCTCCATGAAGGCTTGTTGGTCAAAGGCTGGTGGAGGTTGGTTATTGTTCCGCCCACCACCTCGGCACCCTCTTCCTCTACTTGCCATCTACACACATGTCAAATAGCAATAGAGTACCAATTTAGTATCCCTAAGTTGGGACCAACTTTAAAACTCTGAGGTTCATCCCCTTGTCTCCCTAGTAGAGCTTATGTCACCCACTAGTAGACATTTACACCTTGAGCTATCCCATTCCTTTGTTTTCTGACCCCCAAGATTATCTTTTCTAACCCTAGTGTCTCTTTTCCATATACATTTTACTGTGTATATCATTCACATAACATATAGCACATAACATGCATCATATTAAAGCACATACCATGAAATACACAATTAATGCAATGGTCTACACCCATGCTCCATGAAACCCTAGGTAAATCGTATACCTATGCTCTGATACCAAGCTGTGACACCCCTAAAATCAGGGATTCTTTTTCAACCGTTGACCACCTGTCAACCCGCGGAAGTACCTGTGATTGTCACACAACCCCGACATCACGTCAATAGCATCCCCTTAACCGGAATCATCATCCACACGTGTAATCCATGTACATTATACTATTTGATCAACCAAGATCCAATACACCACTATTTATCCTCATTTTATACCCATTTATATTCTTGGAACCAAAGAAACCAAAGTCCAAAAGCATGGCAAAGTAGTTTTTAAAATATCAAATTTTTGGAGGACCTACCAGTAGGTGTTGCCCACTGGATAGCGATCTACCGGTAGGTCCTACTAGTAGGTCTTGCCCAGATTTGCTTATTTCATCTATTTTTCATTTACAATTCATTTCAAAACACATTATTTCCATCCAACCTATGTATAATGAAGATTTTTATATTACACAAGGTCCATACCAACTCTATTACATTCAATTCCATGAATTTACATATCAAAAATAAAATTTTCATAATCATTTACAAAAATTCAAAATAAAGCCACATCCTAGCTTCTTCATCCTTGAGGTCCCATGTGAGGGCCTTCCTCTGGCGTGTATCCCGCACCTGAAATATTTTTCCGTATAGGGTGAGCCACGCCCAGTAGAGTATTTCCTACAGAAGCTACTCCCCAACCTAAGTGCATATGAAATGTTCATGCAACCTTTAACAAGCTACAACCGTTCCAATCAAGATCAAGCAAGTCTATGATGGAATCTAACATGTCATGCCATGATATGAGATGACACTCACTCATGCTCACTCATGCAATTCTACCCGAGCCCTCCCTAGCTCCTTTCATCCATGCAATGCTATAATTATATCGTCATTGGCATTACACACCCAATGACTATTTTAAATAAAAATCTATGGGTCTTTCTTGGGGGTGGGTATTTATGGACTTACACCAACAGCACCCAACCGACACGAAATTTATGGACTTCCACCAACGGTTCCGCGCACACCGACACACTTTATGGGCTCTTATACCAACAGAGTGTGTATCCGATCACCGGATCTCTCACCCGAGGGATAGTCTAGCCCTTCTTGCTAACCCCAACCCAATTTTTTTCCCATGCAACCGTGCGACTCAGTCGGATCTTCAATTCAACTTTCCCGAGCCCATCCATCATCCACCTATGTGGTGTATGATGTCAACCATGCACACTCACACCCACACTCATGTCCATGGATGCAGTTCCTCAATGCAAATGCAATGTAATGCATCATTGCTATATCAATGTTATGTCCATATGTAATGAATGCCACATAAGCAAATTTAACTACATATCTACATATTCCATGGTCAATTATATCATATACATATAATCACCAAACCTTATCACAATGTTAATATATCAATAAACATATATCCACATTTTATATCCAACAATATATCTGAAGCATGTTATTACATAATACGTAGCCATAACACACTTCAATCACAAAGGCATAATATAAACACATAGTATGCCCACATAATATCAAATTCCATGGAATTACACAAGTAATTTCCACATTTTAATTCCAAGTAAGGAAATTTATTTCAAACCATTTCAATACCCATTTTCATTCCTATTTTCATCAATTTCACAAACATGGTAAGTGATAAGCCTCTAACAACCTACCCATCTCATATAACACCCTAGGTTAGAAAATAAACCAAAGTAGAAAGGAACCCTACCTCTTGAAGCGTGAAATCCACTTAGAAGACCTTCAAGAACACCAAAAATGAGCTAGAATCCCTAGCTTCAAAAATCACATTCCTTGATCTTTGGTGAAACCCGTCGTTTTTGTTGTGGTTGCGTAGCTCTTGATGTGTAGAACAATATTTGTTCTTGGCCCGAGCGGATTCGACACTCAATTCTTCTAGATCGTACAGAAAGGTGGAGAAGCCCTCTATTTTCCCTCTCTTCCTCTCTATCGGGTGAACGACTAATGAATAAGGGGAGAAATCTGATTTTCTCCCTTATTTATACCCTTTATTTACTTGGCCCATAACGCGCCACACGGCTATCTTTTTCCGGGTCCGTTTTTGCCCCGGAACGATTTAAATTTCATCCCGATTTAAGTTCAAAATATTTTTATTTTAACTTGCCTCAAATTATTTTCCAACTTTCAAATTTTTTTAAAAATCTCACTTTTGGGTCACCCGAGACTTGACCACCTCGAAAAACACCAAAAATCTAACTATCTCAGAATTCGATAAAATTTGACGGGGTAGATAGATTTCACAAGAAGAATTCAATGGTGATGTCTGTTTCATCATCCAAGATCTAGTTTTTAACCCGTTCCGTAGCGACAAATTACCGTTTTGCCCTTTTTTTGAAAAGTTCAAATTTACCCGAGTTTTACATGAAGTTTTAGAAAAAATAGGTCTAGTGTTCCCAATCTATAAGAAGAATTACATCCACTCAGAGGGCCAGAAAATCGAGAATCCGACTTAGTGCCGAAGGCTTCGATTAAAGCATTGTTGCCAAAGTCTCCCAACTAGTGTCCAGGTTCAACAATGACCTAGGGGACTTGAGTAGAGAAGAATCTTGTCGCACCAAACATGCAGTAGAGCAGTTGTTTGATAGTATGAACTGTCAATGGGGCACAAGATAGCCATGGTTTCCCTTATACAAGAAGTACCAATGGAAGCAGCACAACCAATGCTTCTTCCATATATGATGCCCCCTTGGGTGCAAAGACTAGAAATAGCCATTAGAGAAACAAAAATCCTTTGTTCTAGGAGGATATAGCCCCTAATTCTAAGTTCAGGGGGCAAAGAAGGCAGTTGCCAATAGTTCTACCATCGATGCCCCAAGTGGTCATGAATAGGGATCAATTGGAAAAATTTATCTAGGAACATGTTGACCCTTCGATGTGTATCCTTAGGGGTACAAGGTCCCGATATTTGTAACTTTCTCAGGAGAAGACTATTAGTCAATTGTGGAGCATATTGGCCACTTTGACGTACAATGTTGCGAGGACGGGGGCCAATAAGTGTTTGAAGTTGAAGTTGTTTCCTAATGCCTTGACCAGGACAACCTTTAGATGGTATAATGACTTGTTTCCTAACTCCATGCTAAGTTGGCAGCAATTGGAGGACAAGTTTCTCACTCATTTTTACCGCACTACGTCAGAAGTGACAATAGTTGATTTGGCTAGATTGTACCAAATAAAAGGGGAAATCGCAGAGCAATACATATCACATTTTAAAAAGGCCAAGAACAGGTGTAGGTTGGCCTTGCCCAAAATGGAGTATGAGCGCATTGTGCAGAACGGTCTAAGTTTTGAACTCCAGAAGAAATTTGTGGGGATGACAATGACTTGTTCGAATTGGCAAACCAGGTTATATGACATGAGCAAATCCTGTGAGAGGAGTTGGATCGAAGAAATGTGTCCAAGGGTACGTATTATCAAAACCCCAACATAGAGATCCTCATGGTTGAGCTAGACTAAGAGTTGGTGGTAGACATGGCAGAGATAGTGGTTAGACGGCCATACGTGTGCAAGGCCTTAGCCAGGGCCTTAGAGTATCATACGCAAGCTTCGTTGAGCACTGATAAGGGAGCTGGTATAGCAATAATCGAAAATATGACTTCAATACTTTGAAGGTTAACCAAATCTTTGACCATGTGCTTGTAAACAGTGTTATCAAGCTATCATTTGGTCACAAGGTTCCTTTAACCATTGAGTTGAAGAGTAAGACATACTGCAAATGACACAATATATGGGTCTACAAGGACCTTTTTCGGAAGACCGCCACCATTAACATGGTGGAGGTTAGACAATCAAAAAACCTGCAAAGAAGGTAGACTTGAGCTTTGGCGATGCGATTGGTAGAGAAAAGCTCAGTGACAAGAAGAACACCTCCCTTGAAGATAAATCTTCGGAAGAAGATCCCCAGAAAATTTTTTGGCTACTATGTTGCGATTCAAGAGCAGCTTGACATGGTCAAGAAAGGCTTACTATAAACTCACTCCAGAATAAGAGGAGTGGGAGAAAGTAAGCGAAAGGCCGTGAAAAAATATGACATTATATAGGCACCCATTAGGAGAAGCCAGTAGAATGGTTGCTGCCTAAGTGGGACAATGAAGATCGGTCAGACAAGTTCTTGCATCTGAGTTACTAAAAACATGATAGGTATTTGTCAGAGCCTCCACAAGGACATCCAATGCCAAGATATTAAGGGTTTGTCATGATATAACTCATGAGAAGCCCATCAGAGTTGAGGGTTGAGATCGGCCAAGAATGATCTAGTCAATAGAGCCCTTGGAAGGTTTTTGGTATGTAGTTGAGGTCCTAGAAAAGGCAATGGCAGCGCATTCTGGCAGGGATGCAAAGGTAGGAGGAACAATAGGCATAGGAAGCCCATGAGGCACGAGCGGCTCTCCACTGGAAATATCCCCAAACAATGGTGATCAAGTCACGATTTGGTATTTTTCTGCATCCACAGCACGCTATGGCTCCAAAGAAGGCCATGACCGTGAAGAAAGGGAAAAAGAAAGTATAGCCCAATTCCTCGCCAAAGAAGGACATTGAGGATAGAATGGTGCCAAAGGTGGTGGAGAAGCTTAAAGCCACACTAAACATTCCTCCAAAAACTTGCAAAGCAATCAAGAAAGATGACTCTACTAATGAAAATGATAGTAATGGAGGTGATTCCATCCAGTTTGACACTTTGGAGCATTCAGTTTTTGCTAACTCCCTAGGACTGTTGCCGATGTCTTTCAAAACTTCAGGCTAGTTGTCACACCCCACCTCTCCAAGGCAGAGTGCAATTGACCACACCAACCATGCATTAATAATATATGGAATGCAAATGAATTTTACACTCAAAACATTTTTTTATTAAATTTACAAAACTCTAACAACCTCATACCACAACATATTGACAAAACCTTGCATTACAATATGTCTTTTTGCATAACTCACCCTACAACACCTTAAAAAATTCTTATGTAACCTTTATACATAAGACATAACATTCTTAAAATTACATTCAACCCTCTTTCCTTAGACATGACCTTGTAGTGGACAAATTCTTATTTTTGCACCTGAAAAGACAATATCTGTGGGAGTGTGAGCTAAATCACATGCTTAGTGATGTATACTAGAATTATAAGCATAGAAACCACTTAAAAAATAGTCATGGGAACAACATTAAAATTTAAGAAAAAAATTCTTCAAACTTATATCACATAAATATTTTTTTATGCATGTACTTCAAATATAACATTCTACACACCATAGCTACTCATCCAAAAATCAACGTAGGGTTGCAGCTTGATCCATACGACTTATAAAATATTTCATTCAATAAATAATTCTTTTTTGCATACATAACTTACAATAAAATACGTACATGCATTTGTATTTTTTGTACTTATAAGTCCGTTTACCCACTTGTACCCCGACTCAGACTAGAAATCACTTGACTCAGTTCTAACTTACAACATAAATCACTCAAAGTCATGAGTATCATTCATAATTATATGTAATTCATTTTATTAAAAATTGACTATACAAAGAACTGACAGTCTTCTACTGAAATGTTTAACCCAATTGTGTTCAGTCAAGCTATTCTCACCACATACATTGAATTTCATCACAAAACAGATTCTATTAAAAATTAGACTTATCTAGCTTCCTATCCAATGGTCATGATCTAAAAATACTTCCCGCGGCTATTATATTTATTTATTTTTCCATAGGATACCAAAGCTTTCCAATATTATCACTACATATTTTTATACCAAATTTAAATGATAAATTGTATTTCATGTTACATACCTTCTTACCCTACCCTTTACCGCCACGAAGCTCTCTGAGTCTAGCTCTAGCACTGCAAATAGTATTGATCTAGACAAAACCAATCCATTTTATACCACTTCCAAATCATAATCATTCGATGAACTTCCATAAATCCAAATCCAAATCATTTAGTAGAAAATCTATCAAATACCCAACTGAATTCTAGCATTCCATAATGATATATGTTATTTCTTTATCCAAAGAACTATCAACTGAAAAATACCAAACTAGCATCATTTGAAAGAACTTAAACTGGCAGATATGAAGTACAAGCCTTCACAAATAACATACTAAAATTTGATAAAGATCAGAGTTAGTTTCACCGCTAGATTCGAGTTGGAAATGCACCTTTTTTTCTTCTTCTCCATTCTTCTCCTTCCTTCTTATAATTTCTATTTTTTTTTTTCTTTTGTTTGGTCTTCACCCATCAAACACACTCTTATCCTTCTCTTCTTTCCTTATCATTAAGCAAAACTACACTTCCTTCCCCCTTTATTCCAATGAATTAAATTGTAGCCCAAATCTTTATACAATTTTCTTTTTTATTCCCAAATTTTTTATAAATATAAATTTGAGTCTTCCAACTCTCTCCCACTTAAAGAATTTTGTCCTTGAAATTAATCAACACTCTCCAATGATGCTATGGTAACTTTCTTGTAAAATTCTGAATGTCAAAACCAATAGTTATCCCAACATCAATCCAATACTCCATTTTCCAATTCTTCTTTTTCAACACCCAACATTATATAATTTGGAATAAAAATTAACATAGCTACTACACTTCCATTGTATGAGTCTAATTCACATTATAGTTTATAGTCATAAAGTATCCATCTAGCAGAGATTACCAAATAAGAAAAGGTTTTTAAAAATCTAAGTGTATAACAGACAGTTCATATTCAAAGCATCTAATCATAAATCCATGTACTACATCCATGCTAAAACTCCATAGATATACCCATCCTAGAAAGCATAGGTAAATAAATTAGGTTTACCTGGTCCTTCACCTAGTGCATTTTCTCTTTGTGTTATAATAGAAAATTTCCTTGGTTGTCCAACCATCCTACTTGCTGATCCTCTTCCTAGTCCCCACAGACCTTTTATCACCATTTGATTACTAGTTCTATTGTTACCAACCATTGAACTTTAATTTTTTGCCTTGGAACAATACGTAGTTATGTGTCCCCGTTCCCTACATTTTAAAACATACACGTGAATCATTTGGCAATTTCTACGTACATCTTCGGGTTGCCCACAACGGTAACAAGTGTTCAAATCTGTTCTACATTCACTTGAATGCAAATTCCCACATTGATCACAACCCTTAAGAGTGGCTGAGGAGTACACTCTAGTTGACTAACTACTACCTGATTGTTCTGACATATTCACATGTTGCTCATTTTTTTTGCGAGGGTTCCTTTCCATGTCTTTCTAACTACCTTGATCCACTTCCATATTTTTCTGATTGACTAACACTGAATTTACTTTCCTTTTGCTTCTCTTCTTCACCTAACATTTCCTGAGCATTTCTTTCTGTAATCCTTTATGTATTAACTAATTCCCTCTAGGTACCAATATCCAAAACTAAAATCTATGTTTTAAGTGATCGTTCTAAACTTTTCAAGAATTGTCGACATTTAGCATCCTCAGCTTAAACTAAATTTGGTGCAAAACACGATAATGTAGTAAACTGAGATTCATAATCTGCAACTAACATATTTTCTTGTGTTAACTCTAAGAATTCCTACTCTATCTGATATTGATACGCTCTAGGAAAGTAGTGATCTTCAAATTTTTTGACAAATTGATTCTATCTAACTTTTGGTGGAATAGAATCTGCAGTTCCCTCCTCCAATGTGATCAAAAGTCATTTGGTAGGTTCCACCAATCATAGGCTTCACTAGCGAGCATAAATGTAGCCAAAAGCACATTTCCTGATCTGTCGCTTTCAATACCTCAAAGATCTGTTCCATATTTTTTAACCAATTTTCTGCCTTAACAGGATTTGTAGACCCTACAAAATTTAACGGCCCTAGCTTCTTGAAACACGCATATAGAGTACCTCTTGATCCTTCTAAATTGATCTGCCCCATTTGCCAATTAAATCTTTTATAATTGGCTTGGTTTTTGTTTGTGACAAAGGAACAATATTTCATTTTGGCTCAAACATGACTTCTAAAGATAATGAGAAGAAAGAATAGGCCAAGGCTTAAATGAATTCAATCATGGTCTAAAATCATTTCCCAAGAATACATGGTAAGGTACTTCTAGCATTGAGATATAATCAACTAATCACCTCATTTGCACTAACCAAAGCAAGAATGATGAGAATATTGAAATAGATTGAAATTCCTTAAGGGAAAGAATGTGAAACCTGAGAAAATTAAAATCTTAATAAAAAGGGTAAATGGTAATTAACCATTAAAGCACGGGTCAAAACTCAAAATTTCATATGACTTGAATGACAAAACAGACCTCACCATTGAATTCATCTCATGCAATCTAACTATCTAGCCAATTTTTATTGAATTCTGAGATAGTCAAATTTTTTGCATTTTACGAAGCGATTTGACATCGCACGACAAAAAAAATTATTGTGAACAAAATTTATTTGTGGGACTCGAGAAATAATTTAAATTTATTTTAATAAAAAAATATACTAAACTTAACACGGGGTGAGATTTAATTGATTCAGACTAAATTTGGGCACATTAAAACGAAACGTGTGGCGCGATATGGGCCAAGTAATTAAGTATATAAAGTAGAAGATTTTTGTCTTCCACTCCATTTTGGTTCTCCCATTTTCAGCAGATAGATAGAGAGAGAGAGAGAGAGAGAGAGTAAAAGGGAGAGAAGAAAAAGAAAAAGAAAAAGAGAAAATCAAGCCTCTTTTTCACCTTCTCTCTTTGATCTAGCAAGATCTGGGCAACGAATCGACTTAAAGTTGCTCAAAACAGCGAGGACTACGCATGGGTACCAACCACGCTCAAGTATGATATCTTTCAAAATTGGAGTTTTGGCTCAAGATGAAATCAAGGCTTGAGAAGCTAGATTTCGGGGTTTCTTAGGAGTTTTACTACGTGGGCTCATGCTACAAGAGATAGTGTTTCCTCTATTTAAATGTAAGCTCAACCTAGAACATGGCATATGAAATGGGTAGGCTATGGGTGTGTGTATCACATGTTTAGCTCTTGACTAGTGTGGCTTGTGGGTTAAATATAGGATTTACAATTAATCCTTCAACTTGTGAAATCCTATTATGATTAATTGGGTATATGTTACCGTTAGTAGTTTAAAATATGTTAATTGTAAATTACCATGACTTTGATGTATAAATGGCATATCAAGCTTAATTGACTTATTAGCTTGTGATATGAGTATGAGATTGTATGTTTGTGAAATGACCATTTAGCATATAATCACTGTAGTCGAATTGTGTTTATGTTTATAAAATTAATAAACATGTTACTATGTTGGAAGTAACAAACATACTAGTTGTGTAAATTGATGTGCCCTCTATGTGTTTGCGTAAATGCCTAAGTGAATACAAGTGTGATAGTTGAGTTGATTATTTTATATAACATGCTTGGAATGATGTCAAAAATGTCATTATATTGCTCTCATCGTATAATTGACATTGTAAATGGTATCAAAGGAAATTACACATTGCATTGCATATACATGGGTTACACTACATTTGTGAGCATTGACATGAGTGTCAGCGTGTGTGCATGGGTTTGAGTCAATCACCACTTAGGTGAGTTGATGGGTGGGCTTGAAAAGGCTGGACTTAAGTCTGACTGAGTCGCACTGAATTTTACACAAATAAATGTGTCAGGGTGTAGCAAGAAGGGCTAGATTCTCACGCTGGTCCAAACTCGCAAACCTTTGGATACACACATTTCAATGGTGTAACGAGCTAGCAAAATAGTGTGATGGTGAGAATAGAGCCACAGGTGAAATATCCTGAAAATCTATCTAAGGTGTGGTGTCACTTTGCTAAAATACCAAAAATCATCACCCACAAAGACACGAAAAATGAATTAATTAGTCATTAGGTGTACATAACACTAATGGCGGGGGCTTCAAATGTCCAGATATATACACATGACATTGCATGTGTTGTGAGAGCCCAGGATGGGGCTCGGTGTTGGTATTACATGTAAAAGTATCATCTAATAACATGTCTTGATTTATGACATTTGTTCATGATAGATATGTTTGACTGAATGCATGAAATGATTGTTGCGTGTGAAATTTCATATGCATTTTGAGTTGGGAGATATTCTCTATAAGAGTTATCCTATTGAGCGTTGGCTCACCCTTTATGGGAATATTTTTCAAGTATTGCACGGACTTCTGCCAAAGGCCCTCCTACAGACCCGCTTTGACGACAGAGCTGGACTATGGCTCTTCTTTTAATGTTGTAGTCCCCTTGTATATGTTTACTTTTGGCCTTGTATAATTTTTGTAAATAAAAACTTGTTTTATATTAAAAAGGCATGCATATGAGATTCTTTGGGGAAATTTATTATTTTATGAATAAATGTACGTAGAGATGATAATTAGGGTAGTATCCGATACTATGCAACTGGGTATGGATGAATGGACCTAGTGTGTTCAATGTTGTATGATTGCACAGGTTATATTTTGAATAGAGCTCCCCATATAAAGGAAATTCTGCTCAAATTTCGTTAAGTTATGGATCCCGATAAATGGGGCATAACGACGTGGTATTGAGTTACACAGTATTCATGGATATTTTGCAGATTAATGGGTGATCAACAGGTTAAACAGGACCCCCAAAAATTGGGGCGTCACATGCTCACACCCCCCAACTTAGACCCAACACTATGCTTAATGAAAGATATTAACATGAAACTCCATATAATAATGGATATACAGTAAAATGGTGTGTGCAACTCTAAAAAAAATAAGAAAATACAAAAAATAATAAAAATAATTCTAACTACTATGTATAAAAAAAAATACAAGCTCACAATCAACCCGGCTTAAAGTCAGATTTGAATATTCGGTATTTTACTTTAAATGGCTTAAAAATATGGTGTCTAAGCAATTTCTTTAATTGAACTATCCACTCATACACCCAACATATCCTTGGAACATTCAAAAAAAGGGAGATATATACATTTTTTTCGCAAATTCAACAATGAGACAGAAAAAAAGATCTTTATCAACTATAGTACTCAACTCAATTTTCATATCTCCACCAAGCTTGAATATGTTAATCTCATTACTACTCTTTGATAATGATAGGTCCTTGGACTCATTAGTCTCTTGTTGAATAATAATATCACTTAATTCACTATCAAGAGTATTGATGGATTCATCCTCAGTTTATAGTTTAGGAAAAGAATAACTCTCACTACATTGACCATGATCAACTTCTTGTTCTTGGATCAAATTACTAACTACCATGGTCAATGTGTTGAGGATGTCTTTTATCTCTTCCAAATTTTGGCTTGTTTAGGCTGTAAAACCCAGGAAATTTTAAAACTTTATAGCGAAGGGTAAAATGATAATTAGTCGTTATGGTACGGGTTGAAAACCCAAATTTTTCTAGAACTTGGCTGATGAAATGGACCTCACTATTGGATTCATCTCACGAAATCTAGTTACCCAGTCAATTTTCGTCGAATTTTGAGAGTCGAATTTTTTGCGTTTTACAATGCGATCGGGCGTCATGCGACTAAAATAAATGCGATTGGGATTTAATGGAGAAACATGAAAAGTAATTTAAATTAATTCAAATAAAATATATTGGACTAACATGGAATGAGATTTAATTGATACGGGACTAAATCGAATCAGAAAATATAGGACGTGTGGCGCATTGTACACCAAATATCCAAGGGGCATAAAAAAGGGGAAAATCAGATTTTCCCCCATTGGTAGATGGCTTTTTTTGGAAAAGAGAAAGGGGAGAGAAGAGAGATAAAGCAAGGGTTCTCCAAGCCTTCTTTTGCGATCTAGGATGATCCGTTCTTTGGATTGCTTCGGGTCAAGAATGAAAAGTGTTCTACGCGACGAGAGCTATAAGTACGTACCAAAAATTGTGGGTTTTGCCAACTTCTCAAGAATGGGACTATTGGGACAAAATCCTTGAGGCTTGATTTGGGTATTTTGAAGCTTCTACTACGCGGTATTACGCTTCAAGAGGTAGGGTTCTTTTTCTAACTAGGTTTATTTTCAACATAGGGTTTTATGTGAAATGGATAGCATGATTAGAGATGAAATCTCTTGTCTAAATGTACTACTAGTGTAACTAGAGTATGAAAATTGTATAAGAATGGATAAAATCAATTCTAGCATGAATTGGGTTTGTTGAAATTGCTTATTTTGTAATTCTTGAGATATGTGACGAATGAGGCATGCTATGTGTTTACATTTATACCTTGAAGGTGTTTGATAAAATGTCTATGTACATTATTGAAAATGTTAAAACATGCTTTGGGTGATTTGTGAATTGTGATTATATGCTTTTGATATAATTGACAATTGGGAAATGTTGGTTGAGATAAGATATTGTTTACAATGTGCTCATGACATATTGAACATGCTATGAAAATTTCAATTGTACATTGCATTTGCATATGCACAAAAAATATCGCATTTGTGGGCATGTGGTATGAGTGTGGGTGTGTGCATGGTTTTGATCAAACACCGTCTCCGGTGGGTTGATACATGGGCTCAGAAAAGTTGGACTTGGGTTCGACTAAGTCACACGAGCTACATTGGAAAGAAATAAGGGTCGGGGTTAGCAAGAAAGGATAGAATCTACCTCAAGTACAAGGTCCGGTGATTTGGATACGCACTCTGGTTGTATTGAGTCCATAAAGTGTGTCGGCATACATAGAGCTATTGGTGGAAGTCTATAGATTTCATGTTAGTTGGGAGTCTGTTGGTGGAATTCTATAAATACCCTCCCCAAGAAAGATTTGTAAAAGATCATTGGATGTGTAAAATCAATGGTGGGGGCTTGGAATACCTAAATGTATGTGCATGGTATTGCATGTGTTATGGGAGTTGGTGAAGGGCTCGGGTTGCATCGCATGTGTGAGTCATATCTCATGACCTGACATGGCATTATGAAATCCAATATGAATTATATATTTTTGAATGGATATCTGATTGATTGTTGAATTACATGTGAACATTTCATATGCATCTGGGTTGGAGAGTAGCCTCTTTAGCAGATACCTTATTGAGTGTGGCTCACCCTTTATGGGAACAATATTTTAGGTGCAGGACAAGCACAAGTGGATGGCCCTCACTTGGGCTTTTGTTGACAAAGAAACTGAGATATGGCTTTGAATTATATTTTTGTAAATAAACTATGTAATTCATTTTGAACTTGTATAATTGTGTAAATAGTTTTGAAATGGACTCTTATGGACTATAATTGGTGTATATGAATGTATAAATGAGTACGGAATGGGTTTGGATGACCAATGGTTTAAGACTGAAATGGAAAACTTGGCCCAGGTACCGGTACCTAAGTAATTAAGTATTGGTACCACACTGTTGGATGGGCCAGATACCAATAACTCGATATATGGGTACAAGTACCTAGATTCTAGTGGGCTCAAGTACCAGTACCAAGGCTTCAGGTACCAGTACCTCAATGGATAGTGGGCTCAGATACCAGTACTATGTTGTGTAGGTAACGATACCTAGCAAATAGTGGGCTCAGGTACCGAAACTTGGCAATTGGGAGGGACCTGAGAAATAAAGGTCCAGGTACCGGTACCTAGCAGATAGAAGGCTCAAGTAATAGCACCAGGTATAAGAGGTACCGATACCACTTTCAAAATTTTCAAAAATTTAAATATAACATGCCAAACCTTTGGGCTTTGAGTCTTCTTGTTTAAAGGATGTATTTGATTCAATATTAAGTGTAAATTGATGGGGATTGTACTTTGGAATAGTCAAGAGATTAGTATGTGCACAGGTTATGTGTTTGAGAGTTCTCTGATACAAGGAAGAGTCTACCCAAACTCTGTGTTGATAACGACCCCGGTGAAGCGGATGTGATGATGTGGTGTCGGGTTATACGACACACACTGGGTACTTCAGTGGGTTGATGGGTGGTCACTAGAAAGGACCCCCGAATTTTGGGGTGTCACAGCTTAGTATTAGAGCCTAGATTCTCGATTTACCTAGGGCTTGCGGGACATGGGTCTAGGTCATTGCATCCATTATGCATTACATGTTGTGTGCATCAAATGCTACATGTTATGTGCTATGTGAATTATATGCATGATTCTATTGTATGGAAATCAGACGCTAGGGTTAGAAAACATGACCTTGGGGGTCGGAAAAGAAAGAATGGGAAGGTTCGTAGTTAAAGTGTCTACTAGTGGGTGGCACACATCCAACTAGTGAGACCAGGAGAGAAATCTCAATGTTTTGACTTTGATCCCTACTTTGAGATACTAAGTTAGTGCTATATTATTATCATATGTGTGTGTAGATGGAAAATAAAGGAAGAAAACATCAGAACAGTCAAGGGGGTGGACGGAACAACAACCAACCACCACCGGCATTTGACCAACAAGTCTTCATAGAGGCTATAGGCACAATGGCGGCTACCTTTGCACAAGCTAGCACCAATATAAGCCAAGGAGACATGAACAACCTCCAGAGCTTTAAGGCACACAAGCCACTTACTTTAATGGGAGGGGTGGATCTGATAGTGGCCGACCATTGGTTCCAACCTAGAAGAACCTAGAGAAAATGACGTGGGGAGAGTTTTGTGAGCTTATCACAGGCAACTATTTTTCGTCTACTGTTCGGCAAGAAAAAGCCTAGGAATTCTTGGATTTGAAGCAAGGGACTATGACGGTTATGGAATACGTGGCTAAGTTTACTGAGTTAGCCCATTTTGCCGATGATTTTATGGCCACATACTTGGCCAAAGTCAGACAGTTCAAGGATGGTTTGAAGTTATCCATCCGAAAAAATATTGTGGCCACTGCCTACGAGACTTGGACTTAATGGTCGAGATGGCCATGGCTATTGAGAGGGATGTGGAAGACGTAAGGGAAATCTAGGAGGCGGGTGCTAAGGACAAGAAAAATGAAGGTCAACTCAATCCTCTTCTTCTAGTTCAGGGAAGAAGCAGAAGACTTCTACCTCTCAAGGATATCAAAGGTAGGGCCGCGGCTATTAAGGCCAAGGCCAAGGTCAATCCTACCAAGACAAGATAAATTTCAGGGCTACCTATTAGGCAGGCCAGAGGACTTGTTTCATATGCCACCATTTAGGCCACATGAAGTGTGATTGTCCTCAGAGGTAGGGATCTTAGAGCTTTGGGGTACTCAGTCTCAATCATCGCTGGGGCTCCGGTGGTATTTGCCAAGAAGAAATACAAGACCCTTAGACTTTGTATAGACTATTAGCAATTGAATCGGGTTACCATCAAGAATAGGTACCCATTGTCACGGATTAATGACTTGTTTGATCAACTAAGAGGAGCATCAGGCTACTCCAAGATAGATTTGCGCACAAGATACCACCAGTTGAGGATTAGGGAGGTAGATATCCTTAAAACGGCGTTTAGAACGTGATATGGGCATTTCGAGTTTACTGTGATGCCATTTGGATTTGCGAATACCCTGGCAGCATTCATGGATCTCATGTTCATGCATAGGGTGTTCCAACCCTACTTAGATCAGTTTACCATGGATTTTTTTAATGACATCCTGGTCTACTCCAAGTCTGAGAAGGAGCGTGCGGATCACTTGAGAATTGTTCTCCAAATCTCAAAAGACCACCGGTTGAACGCCAAGTTTAGCAAGTGTGAATTTTAAGTGACAAAGGTAAATTTCTAGGACACATGGACACGGAGAAGGTTGAGGCAGCCATGAGTTGGGAGAGACCCAAGTCAATCTTCGAGATACGTAGTTTCTTGGGATTTGTGGGATATTACCGAAGGTTCATTGAAGACTTCTCCTGACTAGCTACACCTATGACTAGACTGATCAGGAAAGAGGTCAAATTTCAGTAAAATGACTCGTATGAGAAGGCATTCCAAGAGTTAAAGAGGACGCTTAATTCAGATCCTATTCTGATAATTCCAGAGTGGGGACAGAGGTACATGGTATACTGTGATTCCTCAAAGGACGGACATGGATGTATATTGATGCAATCCGAGAGGGTGGTGGCTTATGATTCACAGTAGTTGAAGAGCCACAAGCAGAATTATCTCACGCACAACATAGACTTGGTGGTCGTTGTCTTTGCCTTGAAGGCATAGCACCACTATCTAAATGGATAGTAGCTTGAGGTATTTTCAAACCCCGAGTCTGAAGTACATCTTCACTCAACGGGACCTTAACATAAAACAACGTAGATGGATGGAGTACTTGGAGGACTATGACGTCACTTTGCATTACCATCCCAGTAAGGCAAATGTGGTGGCTGATGAACTTAGCCAAAAGTCACAGGGAGTCTTGGTTAATATAGTTTCCTAGGAATGGCAGATGCTCGAGACTGTAGGGCAGTTCGGACTACACTACAAGGACTAGGCTGAGGGTATTTTGGGCAATCCGGTAGCTACGTCTTCCTTAATGAGTAGGGTGATCGAGTCCAAGGGGCAAGACACAGAGATACTGTCCATCAGGGACTGGGTACAATCAGGTACAAGTGACGAGGGTTGGGCCGCTCACGTTGATGGCAGTCTTCGATTTAGGGGAAGGGTTGTTGTTTTCCAATCTACAAATCTGAGAGAGGAGATCCTCAAGGAGTTTCATTACTCCCATTTTGCTATGCATCCTAATGGCATGAAGATGTACCATGATCTTCACCGCTAGTATTACTGGAGTGGGATATGTAGGAGACTTTATTAGTAGATGTTTTACGTGTCAGCAGTTTAAGGCCACGCACCAGAAACTAGCGGGGTTGTTCAGCCTTTGGAAATGGCTAAGTGGAAGCGGGAAGATTTCACTATAGATTTTGTGATCCACCTACCACGGACTTCGCGTGGGCATGATGCAATATGGATGACAGTGGACTGACTTATGAAGTTGACACATTTATTGGTTGTGTGGATAACCTGCACACTAGAGGACTTCTATAGATTATATATACGGGAGATAGTCTAGTTACATGAGGTACCATATCTATAGTATCAGATCAGAATCCCATGTTCACAGCTCACTTCTAGGAGAGCTTTCAGCGAGCTATGGGAACAGATTTGATGATGAGTAGAGCTTTTCATCTCCAGACAAATAGTCAGTCAAAGAGGACCATCCAAATTTTAGAGGACATGTTTTGGTCATGCATCTTTAACCTCGAGGGTAGCTAGGGGGAACACTTACCCTTAGTAGAATTAGCCTACAACAATAGTTACCAGGCAAGCATACAGATGGCACCCTATAAGGCACTATATGGAAGGTCATGTCATTCTCCGATATGTTGGACAGAGGTTGGAGAGGAACCTTCCATAGGTTTGAATTTGATTAGGGACACCTCAGATAAGGTGGACATGATACGGAAGTGTCTTCTTATGGCTCAGAGTCGACAGAAGAGCTACACCGAAAAGTGACGGAGACCTCTAAAGTTCGAGGTTGGAGACCACGACTTCTTGAAAGTCATGCGTAAGAAAGGAGTGGTCAGGTTCGGGAAGCGAGAAAAGTCGTCACCAAAATATATCAGGCCCTTCGAGGTATTCGAAAGGGTTGGTACAGTTTCTTACCGGTTGGCGTTACCACCAAATCTATCAGGTGTTCACGCGGCGTTTTATGTCTCTATGTTTTGAAAATACACTCTAAATCCTACACATGTAGTGGATTGGGGTGAGCTGGTTGCTGAAACAAATGAGACCTTAAAGGAGGGACCGGTGCGTATCATGGATAGCAGAGATCAGGTTTTGTGTTGCAAGACTATGAGGCTGGTGAAGGTGATGTGGCAGACCGTGTTATGGAGGAGGCGACATGGAAGCGTAAGGACATTATCTGCACTGCCTATCAGTTCATGTTTGAGGATTGAGGTACATTTCTTGTAGTCATAGAGTAGTCTATGACTTGTTACATTTGTAATGCACGTGTGAATAATTTCAGGGATAAAATTCCCTTAAGGGGGGTAAATATAAAACCCAAAAAAATTAAAACTTAACTAAAAAAGGTAAAATGGTAATTAGTCGTTTATGGTATAAGTTGAAAACTCAAATTTTTCTAGAATTCGGATGACAAAACGACCTCACCATTGGATTTGTATCACAAAATCTAGTTAACGGTCAATTTTCGTCAAATTTTGAGACAGTCGAATTTTTTATGTTTTACAATGCGATCAGGTGTCACATGACAAAAATAAATGCGATCAAATTTTGTTCACGTGAATCGAAAAATAATTTAAAGTTAGTTCAATAAAAATATATTAAACTTAACACGGGGGTGAGATTTAATTGATTCGAAATAAAATTGGATCAATTAAAGTGGGACATGTGGCACATTGTGAGCCAAGCATAAGGAGAGTTTTAAAGGGGGGAAATTTGTTTTTTTCCCATTCTTTGGCCTGCATTTTTTGAGAGAGAAAGAAAGAGATAAGGGATAAGTTCTTCAAGCCTCCTCCATCTTTCTTCTTAGATTTGCAAAGATTCAACCATTGGATTGCTTCGGGCCAAGAGTTAAAGTTGTTCTACGCAACATATCAAAGATCGTGTTTTTCTCCAAAATCTCAAAGACGAGAATTTAAGGCTAAATATTGGAAGTCTTGATTTGGGGTTCTTGAGACTTCTACTACGCAGACTTACACTACAAGATGTAGGGTTTCCTCCTATCTAGGTTTATTTCCAACCTAGTATTGTGATATGAAATGGGTAGCGAAATAGAGATAAATTCTCATGTATTAGCTCTCACCTAGTGTATCTAGGATATGAAGAATGGATATGAGAAAATATTAAAACCAATCCTTGCTTGATTTGAATTTGGGTTCGAAAATGTGAACCTACTGGTAGGAAAGGCACAACCTACTAGTAGTTAGACGTTTGGATGAGGAAATGGCTTTTTTGGGCATGCGACGTGTTTACATTTTATGCCTATCAAGTGTTTGATTAAATGCTTAGAAATTCAAGCATGTTATTTGGATTGAAATCACATGTGACATGCTTGAGAATTCTTGTGAAAAATGGACATGTTTATTATATGTTTTATGATATGATGAGCATGATGATATGAATTGCAATTATACATTTTAATTGCATATGCATGGGTAGCATCACATTCGCAGACATCTGACATGAGTGTGGGTTTGTGTGCATGTTTTTAGTCAAATACTATTCTTGGTGGGTTGATACATAGGCTCAGAAAAGTTGAACTTACGTCTAGCTGAGTCGCATGGATTTGCATTAAAAAAAAAAAGTGTTGAGGTTAGCAAGAAGGGTTACATTCTTCCTCGGGTGAAAGACCTAATAATTTTGGATACGCACTCCCGTTGGTATTGAGTCCGTAAAGTGTGTTGATGTACGCAGAACCACTACTAGAAATCCATAGAAGTCGTGTCGGTTAGGTGACTGTTGGTGGAAGCCCATAAATACCTATCCCAAGAAAAACATAGGTTTTTATAAAATAGACATTGGATGTTTAATATCAATGGTGGAGACTTGGAATGTCTGGATGTATACGCATGGTATAACATGTGTTATGGGAACCGGTAAGGTTCAGTTTGCATTGCATGTGTGAGTTCTCATCTCATGGCATAGTATGGAATTGTGGCATTCATTTATGAAATTTATGTATTTGAATGGATGCTTAACATGATAATTTGCATGTGACATTTCATATGCATCTAGGTTGGGAGGTAATCTCCATAGGAGATATCATATTAAGCGTGATTTACCCTTTATGAGAATACATTTCAAGTACAGGACAGCCATCCACAAGAGGCCCTCATATGGGCCCGCTTTGAGGAGATAGCCGGGTTATGGCTCTTGAGTTGGAGTTTTTTAGTCCCTTGTGAAAATTTACATTTTAGCCTTGTATATTTTGCAAAACTAAAACTTGTATATTCTTTTGAAACAAAGACATGTAATTGGGACTTAATGTATGGGTACTTGTTCTTTTATGAATGGATGTTGTATGACAATGGTTGTGGATGGATATTCAATGTATAAAATGCTTGAATATTGATGTTAGGCCATGGAATAGTCAAAAGAGTATTAGAATGTACAAGTTGTGTTTTGGGTAGAATTACCTATATAAAGGAGACTTTGTCCAGATTTCGTGAGGTATGGACTCCGGTGAATGGGGTATTACTAATTGTTATTGGGTTAAGCGGTCACAGGTTATTCCGTGGATTAAGGGGTGATCAACAAATTAATCGAGACCCTTGGAAATTAGGGCATCACATTTCCTGTTCTGTCTGCTCAAAATCCATCAAGCATGAACTGAGTTGGAACGTACTCCTAAGTTTGGTAACCTATTACACTTTTCAAGCCTATGTTTACCTACTTAGAAGTTGATTTACGAAATTTTCATGAAATACACATTTGTAACCATTGAAGTCTAGTTTCTACTGCAATAAGAATCAACACAATTGAATATCAAAGTAAAAATTTGAGGCTAAAATACTAATGTAGTATCTAATTTCTTTCTACCCAATTCTCTCAAAAGTGCGTTTAAGCTTAGAAACACTTCCAAACTTCTATTACACCCATATCACCTACCCTTAATTTATTTTATATTAATACAGTACATGATAGTCTAATATAATTTAAGTAAATGCATGGGGGCTTACATAAATAAACTCGATCGTAAAATTTGACATATTTCACTGTTCAATTTTATTTGTTTACATGATAAAGACATAGGTTGAACAGTGAAATAAATATTTCATTCTACAATCTTAGTAAAATTGAAGAGAGAAGTAAATTGACATGTGACATAAATTTAACTATCTGTTTTCAATATCAATTTTGGACAGTAAAACAAATTTGAAGGTGAAGTTGAACAATGAAATAACTTAGCCACAAAGCCACCACAGCCCTGCAACGTAGATAGTGAAATATGTATTTCATTATTCAATTTTACTGTGTAAGACAGACTAACATATATTCCATAGCCCAAATGTGGCCAGCCCATGTTAAGTGAGAAAATGGACAATCGATTTAAGTTAGGTGGGAAAATGGACAACGAATTTGAAAAAATAAACAGTGAAATTATGTAAATTTCATTGCCGTGAATAATTAAATTGGCAGTGAAATTTTCTCTGCCTTGGACAGTGAAATCGAGTTTTTTTTTATTATAATATTCGTTTCATTGATTTTAAAGTGTTTTTTTTTTTGTCTTCAAACCCAAATAATTAAACTGGGTCTTATTTTACTATCAAAATAATATTTCCTTCTCTTGGACAGTGAAATTGGACGTATCCTTGTAATGAAATAGACTTGTTTCATGCCATTGAAACGGTGAAATTGGAAGGTAAAACAAGAGTTATTTCATTGTCTATTTTCATCAAGTCAACAATGTCTTTTAAATCTCCAAACCCAAACATATCAAAGGCATTACCCACAAATAAAAATCAAGGTGTTAACCAATATTGTAACAAAATCATTAATACTCATGAAAAAGTAGAGCAATACAATAACGTGTTCAAGACCTATACAATAATGGAATGAACAGAATTGAAGCGAACCATTAAAGACATTGAAGTAGGATAGTAAAATATGCATTTCACTATCCAATTTCGCTCTTAATTTGACCTGTAAAATATTACCCGACAGTGAAATTTACCAATTTTTAAAACTACATCTATGTTGTTTTTCTGTAATCTAATCTTTTAATAATTTGTTGAACTAATACTTCGAGGAATTGGAGACATGGTAACTTTGCACTTTTGCAAGCTAGCTGATTTTAATACATTATTGTGCTTTTTTAAAGGCTTGACCACTCACTGATCTTATGTTTGATTATCACACAAACTTATAAACTGGGTTGTATTCCTCTTTCTTCCATTTTTCTCGTGAAATGCACTCCACCTTTACGCTCTCTTCCAACTTTCATCGTTTTGTGTTTTACTTTCACCTTTAATCTCTTCTCTTTCTCTAAAAACATTTTCATCTTCATTATCTTTAACACAGCAGATACAAGGTTAGATCAAAAATTTGATCTCGATGGCGACTATGAGCAGGAAGAGCTTATCAAAATCTCCGTGTCCTTGAGCTTTGATATCATATCGTCGGTGTGGTGCTAATTTTGTGGTTGAAACCACCATCATTTTCCATTTCTAACAGCCAGAGTTCAGATATTTCTAAGTTTTACACATTCAGAATCTATTGGATTCATGGTGACTTGCAAGAGTTGATGTCTCACATGTCATTATCGTGGACGTAGTTGATGCTTTGTTGCATTTCTGGCTAGCAATTGAGAGAGAGACATCAATGCATGGATAACGCATAAGGTAAAGAAAGTATGGTCTTTCAGTCTGATTTTGTCCTTTTGGACCCAAAATTTCTCACCGTGGATATGCTACACAAAAGTGTCAACCTCTGGAGTTGGAGTTCCTTTTTCCCCAAAAATATTTGTATCATTCAAACCTCCTCTTTTTTTGACTAAATAGTAATAGTTTAGTAACCGTTTAATTTGGTTTGTTAAGTTGGGGGGAAAAAAAGAAGTTCAGAAAAAAGGGGACAGAAAGCTTTCTATGCCTTCTCTCCAATAGCATTAGTCTTTGATTATTGTAACTGATAAATAGGTTGCGCAAAATTAGTAATTTCGGCTCACCATAATATTCCAGTCGAAAGAGAGAAAAGGAGAATTTAGTAAAACATCCGCTGTAATTTCTGTTCCGTACTTTCTGTAGTGTAATGCTTTTTTATAGCACATAGAAACGGAATGTACTTGTTGTAACATCATCCATTATGAACAAGGAAACATAGCTATTGAAAGAATATATCCTTATTGCTTTTGTTACGTGGACATCACCTCTTCGTAGGCGTACTTCTTTTTTTCCCACCATGCAATAGTCCAGTAATTTCCTTTTTTTCGACCAGCCAATTAATAAGGTAGCATCTATTTCAAATTTTCAGCAATTAAATATCCATGAATCAAATAATCTCAATTTTTTCTAAAACGATAAATCAGCATTTTCTGTAGCTTAATTACAGATGAAGATAAATTAAATCATGATTTCTCATTGTTCTAGATATTAACCCAAAATTCAATTTCCAATTCAACTTCGCATGAGCTGAAGCAAACTTACTTTCCGGCAGGAAATTATATCATTATTGACTGTGAATGACTGATTGTAAACTGTTGATTCATAAGAACCACATGGCACCAACATTACAACCGATTAAGCTAATTATGTAGTATGTGGTTCCTTCAATGATGACAAAACCTCAATGGCACTGCCCAACGGCCATGCTGCTTCAACCAGTGAATTTTGGTATTCAACTTGTTTCACCAATGTAATTTCTTGCCAAGGATCTAGGGCTGTCCCCAAACAAAAACATAAAAAAAAAAAAAAAAAAGAGTCAGTAATCTAAAGTATAAAAATGCCTTGAGAGGTAGAGGATGTCAATAGGTGCTTGCAGGATACGTTGATGAGGGTAAAACTTACCAAACCCATCTACAAGCAACGTGAACTGATACACAAGATCCATACACAAGTATGGCAGGTTATCAGGATCCACACGAGGATATAAAGATTTAGCATCCTTCAAGTTAGTTTCACAAGCACGCTTAGCTGCATCCTCAAAATCAGCTGGACGAACTTTGGCAACAGGCTTGTTTGGATCAACAAAACCAGCCTAATGTGAAACACTCCAATCAGCATGGTTACACAGAAACAAGAATGAAATAAGTTCAACTTGAAAAAAAAAAAAAACCCACCAGTTTATTCCCCATTAATGGGTACAGGCCTTATGTCAGCCTTATAAACAAAAGTGGTTGCCCTCAGGTTCGAACCCACAACCTCAAGATTATTGGGTCGAATTTTGACCAATTAACAAGTGGCCCCCTGCTTTTTCTTTTTGTAAGTTCAGTGGCCCATTGTCAAAAAGTTTAACTTCCACATTTTCCAAACACATGAATAGAGGAATGATTTATACCTCGGCAGCCCTGTCATGAAAAAATGAAGCAACAAACAGATTCTTCTGTCCGTCCCCACCTCCACCATTCCATACTCCACCAAATGTGCATTTCATGTGGGTGCATGTTGATTCATTAACTTTGAGAGCCTTTATAGCTACTTCCCTGCATCTGTTCATGCTTGAACCAGATGGAGAAGCTGATGCTTCATAAAATGTTCCTCCATATTTGTATCTCCCTTAAAAAATGCTTAGTACAATTATTAATGCTGCAGTTGCTTACAAAACAAAGTATGGAGACAAATTGTAAATAACTAACGTTCAGACTTCAAAGGGCCCAACAGTTATAAAATGCATACTGTTATTTTCTTCACCCATTTCCGGTTAGGAAGATGAACAAGAGAAGTTATATTGCAAAAAGATAAAATAGCAAACTCTAACCGCAGAAAAGAGCATGCCCACACACGAGTGCAAACACACACACACAGAGCAACGATAAAGTAAAGGTGGATGAAATAGCAAGAGAAAAGTGGGAAGCAGCAAACCTTCTATCGTCATTCATTGCATCCCTATTAATCATGCAAAAAAAGACAATGCATACACCTATGAAGCACAAATATTTCGTTAAGGTCAACGTATCCGTATCGGATATTATACTTATTGGATAATCGAGGATACATATCCGATATATACCAAACATATCCAATAATAAATACAATATATAGATACTTCGCGGATACTTCTATATGCACATAAGTAGATGTAATTTTTAGTTTTAATCTTTATCTCTTCCTTTTGATTTCACATATAATGCATACATCAATAAAAATTCATACGACTTGGAAGACACATGGGTGTATTTCAAGTATTACCTAATATCACATGTCCAAAAAGTTTAAATGAGTTGATTACTTTATAATCTTAACAACAAATAGTTCTAAGCAAACAATATAGGTAAATGCTGGTTCTTATTTCTTTAATTAATTACGTTCACTTTGTAGATGTACCATAATGAGACGATAGGTAACTTCTTAAAAATAAAAAATTGTTAATATTATTTATTATTGTTAAAGAATTAAAAAAAATTATAATTATCAAATCATTACATAATAGTAAAAATAATATATATATATATATATATAAACGTATCCCAACCGTACCCATATCTTATTTTTTAGAGTTTTGTCATATTGTAGTATCTGTATCGTACTCGTATCTCATATTCGTATCCGTGCTTCCTAGGCATATACACATTATCGCAATGTAGTTTATTACTTTGGCACATCTACTTCATCATGTGAATGGCAATAATCACGTCACTATAATTAAAACATACAGACAATTAGCTTGATGGGAGAAACTATAAAGCCAGCATATTACATTCAATGATTGGAATGTGAATGCAAAACTGCATAGTACTTTTTGGTTCTAGACAATTTTGAAGTACAAATTCATTTACATTTTTTGGTTCTATATTATCCATGGAAGATGTGCACCTTATATGCAAGCGCCCTAGGTAGAAGAAAAAAGGACGAAAGAAAGAAAGAAAAAGAAAGAAAGAGGGAAAAGATTAACAGGAAAGCTGAGTAACAGTAGTCCCCACTACAAAATCAGGCCGCATGAAACTGGAATAATTGGACATACCATGATAGCCTGCCAAGATGCATGGGCTGCCAGCTTCTTCAGCAACCTTCAGAATCTCAGCTCGGGCTGCTAGTAAGCCATAGTGCAAATAACTGGATACGTGATGTGGAAAACATATTAAAAAACAGCAAGGAAAATGATACTTCTAATTAAAAGCAGAACTATTATTTATTATGACACCACAAAATAATACAAGGATATACCTCTGAATTAAGAGCATCATTCAGTCTCAATTTTTCTTAATCAACAAATGAAAAGCTCAATCAACATCATAAAATTGTTCATTCAATGAAGCTAATTAGGACATCACAGCAACCATTGGACCGCATGAGGTAGTAGGCAAGCAATTCATCATTACACAATGAAGACATCAATTAATTACAAAGGATGAGAGGAACCTGTGAACATAAAGGTAATATTTCATTCCCTTGAGATACATTTCCTGCACATATGTATTCTCTCCATCTGATATCCTTGGAGCCTTTGCAGCATCTGACTCCGAAATGGCATATGCCATTTGTACGGATCCACCTCCGAGATCAACCACTCCAACAGTATTTGAGTATTTCTTACCCAATCTCCCTAATAGATAGTTTAAGGTCACCTGCAGACATTGACAAAACTTTCTGATGGAGGAAAGAGAAAAAGAATATGATGATCTTTATTCTAAGCTAAACACAAGTAATGAAAAGAAAGAGGATAAATTAAAGAGTCTTTTTAAAAAATGAGGAAATTAAGGTAGGTGAAAAAGTTCTTTAGGAAGTTATCAAGTGGAAATCATCCAGGGGGTCTTAGATGTGAAAGAATATAATAAACGGTGAGATTAGCGAAAATTTTCCATAAAAATAGGGCATCAAAAGTAAAGAATGTGTTATAGAAAATGAAAATTAGAAAAACCTGATAACTTATGGCATACCCATTGAGGTTTGGAAATGTTCTGGAAAAATTGCAGTACTGCAGCTAAACAAGTTATTTCGTAAGACTAAGGACTAAGAAAATGTCAAATGCGTGAAGGAAGAGAATTTTGGTACATATACATAAAAACAAAGAGGACGTTCTAAGTTGCACAATATTGAGATATTACATTCAAGAGTCATACAAAGAAACTTTAGAAGATAATTATCAAGAAACAGTTAAGAATTTAAACGCCATTATCTGAGAATGAATTTAGATTTATGCTTGGGAATTCAATAATGGAAGTCATATGCTTTAGAGATGCATAGAGATAAAAAGAAAGATTGTTATGTGGTTTTTATGAACTTGTAAAGGACTATGATATGATATGATATGTACGAGTGCGCAATGATTTTAATAGAAACAACTATAGCAGAGACTAGAGAATTTACAATCGTCGTAGGATTACATCAGGATTCCACTTTAAGTCTGTCTTTTTGCTCTGATTATGGATAAATTAACTAAACAAGTTCAAGATGAGTTCCACGGTATATATCATGTCTTGATGATACAATATTTTTACTTGATTGTGTCATTTTCAGTCAATCAAGAGATAGTAAAGACATCACAGAGTGAACTCTCTAGAAATTTGGAGTCAATTATCCACAAGGAGGAAGAGATTATAGACGATATTAGTCATGGCATCAAAGTAGAATGGACTAGTAGCTCAAGGAATGCATCAGGCTTGGTCTATGATTGACTCATACCTCTTAAATTGACAGCCATCAGACAAATAATGATTGACCGCGCATAAACGATAAGTTCAGTTGCGTGTAGTTAAAACCATAAATTATAGAACTAGTAATAAGAATATTCATAGACCGTAGAAGTGGCACTAATAGGAGATAAGTTAAGAGAGAATTGACTTTAGTGGTATGGACATATTTATGAAGACCTATTACTACACCATTGAGGAAGAGTGATATGATATCTATTGCTGGTAAGGCAAGGGATAAAGATAGACCAAACTTATTATTGAATGATATAGTAAAAATATATGATAGCTTGTGATTTGACAGAAAATAGGGCCCTGGATAGAGCACAATGATATAATAGAATTTATGTAGCCGACCTCAAATAGCTGAGATAATACTTTGTTACGTTGAGTTGAATTGTATCAGCTTATTTAGCAGATATCACACCAGTAAACTAAAATGCTATTGTGGCAAGGTGATTTATAGGAGTTTATTTAAGTTTCATAAGATCCACAAATCATGTGTGGGTAGCAACTTTGCAACCTACAGAATCAACTAATTCTTCTGTATGGTCGTCGTAGTAAGTTTATCCCCATGTTTAATGTTTCCTTAGCCTCTATGATACTTACTAAAACTTTTTGATACTTGCTAAAACTTTTTGAACAATAAATATGCTATGCAAACCTAAGCGTTTCTTGACTTCATTTTTTCGTCACTGAAGCTTATCACTAACAATCTCTAATTCTCATAGGATGCTAAATCTTCCAAAATAAACCCCCCATTATCCTAATACAATGGTTCTTATGCCAATTAAAAACTAGAATGGCACTATTAGCACTATGAAAAATGCTGGTACTTCAATCCTCTTTTCATGTAAAGCAAAATAACAAATTGCCCTCAACTTTATCAGAACGCAAAAACGTGTCCCCTTGCTCCCTCTCTCCGCTCTATTCTTTGCTATTAATTAATTTACTGATTGATAATCTAAGCAACTGATTAAGGCCTTACAATAGCAAAATCCTTCCATGCCTTCTAAGGAGAACAAAAAGCCATTTCCTTCATGGTCCACAAATAATCCAACAAGACCAATGGGCAGAAAACTATGTTTTAGTATGTTGTTGGGTGTGAGGAACAAAGGCAATCCTAAATCTATCCGGCTTGGCCATGAAAAATTAAGACTTTGTAGGAGATAATCTAAGCTTCAAGGAGGGAGGTGTCAACCGAAGCCCTACATATTGTATAGCCTTATAAGATTAGAAGGCGGAATGCGAGCACACTTTCTAGGACTGTTATATAATGCACAGGAATTGAACAGTAAAATTAATATCAAGGTTTCGGGGGAAAAAAAAAGAGATTGAAAAGAATAATACTATGTTTGCCATACGCCCTCTTACTTATACTAGAAGAATATTGTGGGTAATTACAATGTTACCCTACACCTGCGTATTATGACTAAATACACAAAAGAACTATACTCCCCTTCAAACTGGAGCATAAATATCAATGATGTCCAGCTTGGAGCGTGGGAAGAATATCACCCAGTTGATCACCAAACTTTATACATGGAGTAATAATTTTCTTTCACATTAAGAGATCTCGAAAAAAATGAAAATCTACTTCTGTGTGTTTAGTACACTAATGAAATATTGGATTACTCACAATGAAAATAATTGCTTGAGACAATGTGTGGAGATGTCACACCAATGCCCATCTCACAAAATAGAGAACAAATCCACAACATCTCACCAGCATTATGAACCATAACGCGATCCTCAGCTTCCACACTAGGACGTGCAACTATTTTATGTTTCTTACTACATCAAGTAACAAAATTACCACCTACAAACATATAGTAACTCGAAGAAGATCTACTGTCAAGTCGACTACCTACCCAGTTAGCATCAAAAAAAATTAGTGGCAGTTATAGATGATGAGAGACGATACAACAGCCCTTTACCCGGTGCTCCTTTCAGATACCGAAGAATGCAACATATAGCCTCCCAATGAGGCTTACACGAGTGTGCATAAACCGACTAACTACATCAACAATCTATGTAATATCAGGGCATGTAACTGTGAGATAAATTAGCTTATCAACTAACCTTCAATAACGTCATATTTCTCTCCATTCTTAGCAACTAGCTTAACTATAGAGTCCATGGGAGTATCGATCAGGCATACACCAAGAGCACCAGTTTCAAACACTAAATCTAATATATACTTCCATTCATAGGAATAACTTGATGAAGCTTCTGCAATATAGGATGACCTAATCGAAAATATCACTGAAGATGAGACATGGTAGCACTCAATGCAGGAATAGAATCTCTTAAATCCAAATAGTAAATACCATTTTGTCCATGCCCTAAACCAATCACCTTCGTCTAGAGGTGAAGGTGGGTGGGATGCCAAATATGCAGAATCACCTACATTAGACAAACTATCATTAGAAGTAGGCAACTTAGGAGAGTGAAGACAATTATTTGACGAGATGACTGTGTTGAGAGGTAAGGCTACCCATGAGAAACATATGAAATACAACAAGACCATTAGTAGATGACTGAGACACAAGTGAAACCAAGTCATCACTGGCCTGATTAGCATAGGCCGATGTCTCATGCTTATCTCAACAATAATCCTCAGTATGTCCAGTAACCCCACATTAAGAACACTTCCACTCAGATCAATGACCACGATCAGCACTATCACCATGTCCTCCACGACCAATACATCTATCACCACGAGCACCATTATGCCCACTACCTTGGATTAGACGATGTCCACGACCACGATTACTATCACTAGAGGTCAAGGTAGAGGACTCTAGTGAGGATGAAGGAGAAGCACGCTGAAGGCAAGAATAAACATTGGCAGTAGTCTAGAGTTTCTCGCTAACTAAGATCTAATCTTTAAACACGCTATACTTTGAGTTCGGCTAGACAATAACAAAACAACCTGAAAATTCTCACGTTGTCGTTGTATCTCCAAATATGTAAGCGTTTTCTGAACACTTGGAAAAAGACTAATGACTCTCGAGGGGTTGTGAGACGGCTTGAGCAGTCCCAAGAAAGCTCAAGTAATACCTACTTGTCAGATCTGGTTTGATGCATTTTTTCATTACCGTTACAACCGTCCTCTAATTACTCTATAACGTCCTCTAAAGCTCAAGTAATACTTAGATAATGCCTTGATCAAAGTATGCATATAGAGAGGGAGGGAGGGAGAATGAACATGTGCAGAGACTGAGTGAAGCAGATCGTCGATGCCGATGGAGCTCCAACTGAGTCCCGGTCTAGCCTTCGAGTCTTCAACAAGTCCACTTCCACTTCCACTTCGATGAGTCGCAGCACAGAATGAGAAAGAAAGAGAGACTGAGAGAAAGAGAGAGTCATCGAACGGACATTAGATATGAGACCTTCATGAGGCAAGGTGAGGCAAAGGCCAAATGATTTAGGGCAAAAAAATGCCCAAAATGGACAAATCTCGAGTTTTTATAATGGTTTAATTATCCGCCCGATTTGTTATAAACCGTCCAGTTCAATGGGTTTGCTCGAGAACTACCCGGTTCAGCGAGTTTCTTCCAATTTTTATACTCGAACGATCTAAAATAAGAATCGGCCCAGTTTAGGCTCCAATTCACCGGGTCAAACCACCAGGACTGGCTGAATTTTAAAACACTAGTGTGATTTAGAAGATGAAACAAATACAATATGGAATACATTGGTAGGACATATTAAAAAAGTAGCTATCGAAGTTCTTAGAGAATCAAGAAAGAAAAACTTGGTGATGAAATGATGAGGTCCAAATGGCAGTAAAAGCCAAAAAGAGTCCTATAAACATAGCAAAATACTAAACACGAAGAAGACTTTAAATTTACAAGCTGTCTAATAAAGAAGTAAAAAAGAGGGTAAGAGATGCTAAGTACAATGCATATGATGAACTTTACTTTAAACAATACACAAAGGATGGAGAGAAAAACATATATAGACTTACTACATTAAGAGAAAGAGGTAATCATATTAAATGTATTAAGAGTGAAGACTCCAAGGTTTTGCTATATATATACATATTTATATATATATATAAAAAAAATATATATATATATATATATATCTATATTTATACGTATTTATATATATAATATATAATATATAATATATATAAATATGTATATACATATTTATATATATGTATTTACATATATACATATTTATATATATATATATATATATATATGTATGTATATAGGGGTGTGGTATTTGTTTGAAACACTTTTTTGATTGTTATTAACTATTGGTATTATTTGCTCCCAAGCTCCCTTCTCTTTCTCCTAATCTTATCAACACCTTCTTTTCCTCTTATCATCCCCTTCCGAGTTTACATCAAAAAAGCTTCAAGACCTAATGATATACCTATTGAGGTTTGGAAGTGTCTTGGGGATGTTGGAGAATCATGGCTAGCTAAATTATTTAATAAAATTATAATGACCAAGAAAATGCCCAATGAGTGGAGGAAGAGTATTCTAGTACCTATATACATACTAGAATAAGGGAGACATACAAAGTTGCACAAAGTATTGAGGTATTAAACTAATGGGTCATACAATGAAACTTTGTGAGAGGATGATCGAGCAAAGATAAAGGTTGTAAACAACGGCATTTGAAAATCAATTTGGATTTATCCATAGGAGATCAACAATGGAGACTATATATTTACTTCGGAGAATAATGGAGAGGTATAGGAAGAAAAATAAGGACCTTCATATGGTTTTTATAGACTTAGAGAAGGCACTAGAGAGATCTTGGTCTTGGAGAAGAAAAATGTTATTATTAGGTATATTGAAGTTATTAAGGATATGTATGAATCTGCAGTGACTTTGGTGAGAACAACGGCCGGGAAGACTAAGGAATTCCCAATTACTGCTTGTTTGCATCAAGGTTTTGATTTAAGTCCATATCTTTTCACGTTGATTGTGCATGAATTGAATAGGCACATTCAGGATGAGCTCTCATGGTGTATGTTATTTGCGGATGATATTATACTAGTTGATAAAAATAAAGAATGAATTATTAATAAACTAACAATTTGGTGAAAAACCTTAAAATCAAAAGGATTTAGAATAAATAGGACTAAAACTGAGAATATGGAATTTAACTTTAGTAAAAGAAGAAATCGAAACCAGGAAATAGTAAAAATTGACGATCAAGAGATACCAAAGAGTGAACACTTTAAATATTTAGGATCTATTGTTATAGAGAGTGTGAGATTGACAGCAACGTTATGCATAGAATTAACGATGGATGGAATAAATGGAAGAATGCATCCGGTGTATTGTGCAAGGACCAAAATATTGTTTTGATGTATTATTTCGGTCACCTAGGAAACGGAAACGTTTCGACGTGTTTTGGAAACGTTTCGATTCGTTTCGAAAATATAATGAAAAAAATAAAAAAATTTAAAATTATTTTTCTAAAACATTGATGAAACTATATCAAAGTATCTTAAAATCCCTTGAAACATTCCAAAATAATTATGCAAATGCATTGAAATATTATAATACATCTAGAAACATTATAGAACACCTCAAAATATCAAAATTTCGATTCCAGCACTGTTTCGTTTCGGTCTCCTTGAAAACGAAAATATTTCGAACGTTTTGACCATTTCGAAACGATATTTTGATCATTGGTATTGTGTGATAGGCGTACCTGAAGCTAAAAAGAAAATTTTATAGAATGTCCATAAGACCCGCTATGCTTTATAATACTGAGTATTGAGCAACTAAGAAACAATATGTTCAAAATTTGTGTATAACTGAAATGAGAATGTTAAGATGGATGTACGATAAAACTAAGAAAAAAAGAATTATGAACGAATATATCGAAAAAAAAATAGCGGTAGCACATATAAGAGATAAGCTAAGGAAGAATCGACTTCAGTGGTTTGGACATATTTATAAGCCTACTACGACACCAGTGAGAAAGAGTAATATGATAGTTATTAAAAGTAATCGTTGGGAGGACCAAAATTAACTTTAAATAAAATAGTAAACAAATATATGATAACTTATGATTTAACTGAAAACTTTGTCCTTGATAAAGCTCAATGGAGAAACACGATTCATGTATCCGACCCCAAAAACGTTGGGGCAAGGCTTTATCTAGTTGAGTTGAGTAGAATTAGGAATTTGCTTATAAAATGGAAAGGTTTAGGGTTTTGAGTATTCTTATAAATTATCCCTCTATACTACGAGTTTTCAATCATCAATTCAATCCGATCAATAATACTCCAAAGAGTTTCTTTCTTTTTCCTATGAATTTAGGTTGTGTATCAATAATACATAGATAAACGGAAATTTTTTTGTCCCTATTACTATTGCATCAATTGATATCAGAGTCTTAAGTAACCTGTCATGATTGCTAGTCACTAAAGTGGTGCAACTTTCTCCGTGACGATGATCCTGTCAAAAGGGCTATTTTGAGAGCCGAGTACTTTAGTTCTTGGCATGGGACCCAGGAAGCCCATCGTGATTTTCACAATCGGGTTGCTTAGTCGACGTGTGGAATAAATCAAGATCCACATCAAAATAGAGTTTGCAACAACGATTTTCACAATTGGGTTGCTTAGTTGACGTGTGCAATAAATCAAGATCCACATCAAAATAAAGTTCGCAACAACGATAGGGCTCCTGTTTGACCTATTCGAGATATCAATCTTGTCACCTAAACAATAACATATTTATGATATGCATTATAGTGATAATGATTAAGAGTATGTTACAGGTATGTTTGATAGTTATGATTATAGAAGAAATGGCCGAGTCGAAGAATGTTCTCATGAAAATTAACCTACATAGTTTTTATGGTTAAGTTCACAAAGAAGATTTTTTAAATTGGTTGGCCAAAATTGAGTAATTCTCCGATTGGAGGTGGGGTTATTGGCATACAAACTGAAGGACATAGTTTCTAATTGGTGGGACATAGTTTCTAATCATGAGCATGTAAAATTATCCAAAGCAAGCTAACAAAAATCTAAAGCTTGTTATTGGGAGAAGATGAAGTGGTTATTGAAAGCAACCTCAACATGATAATAATTGGATGCAATCTTTTTTAAAATATAATGATTATTCTATGACTCAAGTATCATATTGAGACCCCAATAATGTGAACTTTTCAAGCACCTAGAGGTATCAGAAAATTAATAGGGAAAAAAAAGATTCAAGTACTCTCATATTTAATAATTATGCTGGTCCAAATAAGAACGAAATTGAAGTTCATCAACAATAAACATGTTGAAGATAATGATGAGAACAAATTGACTTATGATGGTGTAGGGGAGCCTTCAGAAGGTTATCATAAAGAGAATACAACTGGAGACTATGCAGCAACTAAAGTCATTGTACTCAAACTCGATACAGCAGAGTTTGATGTAATCAATGAAGAAAACAAATAATAATGAGATAGCCGATAAAGTTTTACGGGGGAATCTTATAGTTAGAAAAGGAGAGGAACAAATGTGTCAATTATATGAAGTTAGTAGTATTTCTGAATTGCTAGATAGTTTTGATTTTAATGTTTTTAGCAAATATTTGATATTGATAATTCAGAGTTTCCAGGTTGGAACAATTTTTTTAGTAATTTTTTTATCATGAGTGAATCAGTGTGCACCGTAGATTTGTCAACAAAGTTAAGTTTTGTTGTCAGACAGAATTTGACATTGATAATTTTCACACACTTGAATTGGAAACAAGTTAAGGTCAGGTGGATATTTAGTTGACTTTATCATATGTTTGCTTATAAAATTTTAAGGCCATGCTAAGATTGTTGGAGGATGACTAATGGAATAGTATTCTATAAGCTCTTGAAGGCATCGCAGATTCACAGAAGGGGTGTTTGGAAACATTAACCTTAAGTATAAAATGGAAGCACACAAACGAAGGCGTATCAAATTGTTTTAATCAATAGTAATTCAAGGACAAATTTGCTTTAACATGGAGAGTCTAATGTACAAGATTGGCTATTTTTATATTTTTATCTTTATTTTATTATTTTGTTATAATTAAAATTTTATTAGGAATTGTCTAGAGTAATTAATTGCTTAAAACATGTCAATTTTACTAAACTATTAAAAACATGTGCTTTTATATGTTCTAGTAACCTTTCATAGGGTTAGGGATTTGTTTTTGTTTGGAAACATTTAGGGTTTTGGGTGTTCCTATGTAACTACAAATTTTCATCAATCAATTCTATCAATAACATTTTAGAGAGCTTTTCTCTCTTCTACCTATAGATTCAGGTTGGGTGTGTTTTCAATACATAAAGAAACAGCAATTTTTTCATATCCTTGTTATCGCTGCGTCACCACCACTCTAAAATTATAGATGCCAAGGAAAAGAACCAAGGATATTCAGATGAGATATCCAAACACCGCCACCACCACCACTCCCAAAAAGAAGAAAATGGGGAAATAAATAATGCATGTACTCCATTACAACATACACAGCTACAATTAGGGCTTTTTTGCAAGGTTTCTTCTGTTTGTTTTGCAATTGAGTTTGCACAGAAACTTAAGCCTAGAACTAGGGTCTGGAATTAGGGCTTTTTTGCAAGGTTTCTTCTGTTTTTTTGTGTGTGTGCATTATATAGGAACTATGAAACAATGAAATTTGAATATTGCAGAGAAACTAAGGAACTATTTTGTTGCTTCTTAACTTATAATAGGATTGTTTCTTTTGTTTATGCATGAACATTATATCTTTTTTCTTTGGGTATGCAAACATTTTGGTTTTGGATATTATGCAATTTACATGTTTATTGTGCAGAATGTATGAATTATGAATGATTGAATGGTTAGTTATTATTATATATCTTTGATAGATGTGTGATTCGCTTATTACTTTATAAATCATAATTATTACATTAAATATAATAAAAAAAATTTATAAAAAAATATAATTTTATGAACGAATCCTAACTGTATAGCACATAAACATGGTGAGTTTGAGATAACATACCCATTGATAAGCACCTTCCTGAGTTCCATCCAGAACAGTCACCCAATCAGCCTTGGATTTGAGAGTGCTTTTATTCTTTAGAAAATCCCTCACCTTTATAAATTCACTTTATATAAGTATGAGATAAAATGACCTCCACACCCGACCACCTAAAAGTGTAAAATTAGGCAAGATGTACCGCTTGCAAAATTCTGTCCGACGCATCACCTTCCAATTGCCGAAGACCGGCAGTTGCCTGTGTAAACATGAACACCATAAATATCACTAGAAGATTCAAGCAATAATATCAGTTCAATGAGATCATAGCACATAAAACTGCTACAGGCTAACAAATTTCACTGACCCCAACTCTGACCGGAGTGGTGTGACGCAACTCTCGTGGAACAGTACTTTCCGCTTTCTGCAGAAGGGATAGTAAAGAACTCGCAGCAGCCTTGGGGTCTTTTGCATATGCACTCAGACCGGGTTTTAACTACATAATAATGTGCAACGAGAGAATGAAACGTCCAAGTAAATTTCAAGAAACATAAAATAAAATCATAAAGTCACATATGACGGAGAGAGAAATTGTAAATTACCTGCAAAAAAAGCTCAAGATCTTTGCCAATCGGAATAAGATCCAAGTGCTCATCAAAGCAGAAAACGTGGACCCTGCTGCCAGAACTGCCGGCATCAAAGATGACCGCGTAGCTCCGAGATGAAGATGAGGTTCCGAGGTAGTCGGGGGAAAACTTGCGGTTACGGGAGTTCATGGAGTCAGAGGGCGAGCGGATTGGCATGAGAAAGAGCACAAACGAGATGAGGAGGAGAGGAACTGAAATCACCAAGATTACGCCTCGGTACCTGTGGATCTTGTCGGAGAGGGACTCGTATTGCCTAGTGCGTTTCAACATTTTGTCCAGTTGATCTGCTGGCGGAGACTGCCCTTGTCCTTCTAGGAGTTCTGCGGCCGATGGTGATCGGTATCGGATCTGACCGTTTCCTGCGGCGGCAGCGGGAGGCTTCAATGACGGCGTCTCTTGCACGGAATCCAGCTCTTCTTTTCTTTATTTCCCTCTTCAAAATCAATTAAAGAGAAGCAGACTACTTTTCCAGATCAATCAATCCAAAAATCTGAAGTGTTAGAGTCAGTAAGCAATCAATGCAGGAAAGGACGGAAAAGGGCAACGCCGTTCCTATCAAGTAAAGCGATGGCTTATACTGCTCCCTCACTCTCTTTCTGACGAGACTATCGAAGAATAATCCTTCAGATTACAAAATACCAGAAATATGCTACTACGTAGAAACCAGATCAGAGCACTTTACTCCGAAACAATGAATATCGACTGGAAAGGGGCTAGATCTAGAGCTCTTTTTTTTTTCTCAGATCGGAAGTAAAAGGTTTAGTATAGAATTGTTAAATATTTGCCCAAAAAAAACATGGAGCCCGCTGGTTCCCGTGGCTATTTGTTCCTTCAATTCGCCGTAAAGTTGGTCTTCGTCCCTATGGTTCGGATTCGAACAAGAGAACCCTCCATACATTAGAGGGCTGTTTGGTTAGTTGAAAATTCGGTGGATGGAAAATGATGTTTTTCTTGGTGGAAGAAGAAAATTTGAATAGAAACGAAAAGGGGATAGAAAATGCATCTATTTTGCCCACCATTTTTAATTTGACTTGGCGAGACCTCATAGGGATGCAATTTGGATTGGATAACCCGATTTCAACTCGAGCTTAATTCGATAAAATTAGAATTTGGACAAGAATTTTTAATATTTGGATTGGACTTAAGTTAAAAATTTCAACCCGAATTCAATATGGACGGGCCTTGGGTTGACCCCTCGGGTTCACGGGTTGAACCCGAACCCGACAAATTTTAAAAAAAAAAATATATATATATATATATATATATATATATAGAACATTAGCCATTAGGGTTTTGGCTTTCTACCTCTCCATGCGCCTCTTTGCCTCTCTCAACCTTTCTCTCACTCTCTCGGCTTCTCTCTCATTCCCTCTCAACTATGAAGCACGGATACGGATACGAAATACAGGTACGATACGATACGGATACGGTGATACGACAAAATCTAAAAAATAGGATACAAGTACAGCCAGGATAAGGCTATAATAAAATATTTTTATTATTTTCAATCAACTTAACACTTATATATTTTAGTAGTTCTTTAACATATAATAAGGAAAATTAGTAATTCTTTTTAGTTTCAAGAAAATATATATCGTGTCGTTGTAGTATATTCACAAAGTGAAATGACTAATTAAAGGAATCAAAACTAACATTTACCTAGTATTTAGAAGTAATTTTTGTCAAGATTAAAATGTAATAACTTTACTATATAGTATTTGGACATGAAATTGTAGATAATACTTAAAAAACACTCATGTGCCTTTGAAGTAAAATGAAATTTCTGTTAATGTATTATATCGTATGTGAATTCGAAAAAAGATGTTAAAAGTTCAACTAAAAAATTATATATGTTGTTCTACTACAAAGTATCCGTGAAGTATCCTAATATTTAATTATTATCGGATACGTAGAAGGTGTATCTGATACATATCCTTGATTATTCGACAAGTATCGTGTCCGATACGGATACATCAACCTCAACGAAGTATCCGTACTTCATAGCCTCTTAGTCTTGATCTGTGCCGAAGACCACAACATAGACCAGCCTTGATCTGCGCAAAACCTTTGTGGCTATGGCATCTTAGATCTGGTGGCTTAGTGGCTATAGAATCTCAAATCTGGTGGGTGTGGTGGCGATGAGCAATGGTTATGGTGACAGTAGTGATGGCGGCGATGGGCAGTGGCTGTGGTGGTTTCTTCAATATACTCAAGATCTAAGATTAGCTTTCCATTGTGCACAAACACTAGAACTCGTTTGTAGTAGATGTGTGTTGTCTTTGGTGAGGTGCTGGCCTAGTGGAGAACTCCCCTATTCTCTGTTTTTTTTTCTGCAATATTTTCATGATTCTGATGTGCTAGTTGGTTGCCGTTGATGCTTGCTAATTTTTGTTGTTGTTGCTAAATTAGAGGAAATGGATTGATATGCTTATCAAGATTGGATTGGAACCTAACATTAACTCGAAATTAACCCAAAATTAAGAAACTCAAATTCAACCCGAGCCCACCCGAATTAAACTCGGGTAGTGTTCGAGTTGAGTTTTTCAACGCAAGATAGGGTTAAGGTTATGGTTGAAGATTATATAATTAGGGTTGGGTTAAGGTTGACTGTCCAACCCGCTCGAGTTGCACCCCTACCTCTATGGAGTGATTTTTTTGGTCTCCACCATTATCAATTTTTATATTTGTTATTATTATCATCATCGTCCCAACGCCACCCCCACCACCACCACCATGACCCAACACCCATTACCACCACTCGTTGCCAACCACCACCACTTGTCGCAACCACCACTAACCACCTCCCCTACCCACTAACACCTACCACCACCACAACTACACATCATCACAACCACCCACCATCGCCACCACCCGTCGCCAACCACCACCACCCATCGCCATTAATAACCACCCACAACCCCTATCCACCAACACCAACAACCCATACCCACCAACACCCACCATCCGCTACCACCACCAACCACCGTCGCCAACCACCGTCACCCACTACCATCAACCAACCACCACCCATCATCGTCACTAACCACCAATAACCACCATCACCTGTTATCAACCACCACCGTCACTCATCGCTACCACCATAACCACCACTAATCCCCACCCACTAACACCCGTCACCACCATTACCCACCATTGCCACCACCACCACCAGTCACACACCACCCATCGCCACTAACCACACCCATTCACATCCCCCACCCCACTAACATCGATCGTTGTCCACCACCATCACCCACCACCTTCACCCATCGCTGTCACCACCACCCACCGTCACCTACTACTTGAATTTATTTTCTTTATTTTTCACACGAACCCGATTATGTGTATGGCTTAAAATGAAGGGTGAGTGTAACTCACTCAAACTGGTGCAAGATACAGGGAAATTGTGTGTGAATAAATAAAAATGTGTGTGAATATGCAAAAATGCTCCCAAGTGTAGAGAGATTTATAGTATCATGTTTTACTTGGAATGATATTCCAATGGCATTTCTTCAAGGAAGGTAAGGTCAAGTGTTCTCCAAAATGATTTGTAAAAGGGAAAAATGAAAAATATTGTGATATGAAGTTTGGTGGTTTGTGTTTTGAGAAATATGCAAGTAAAAATAGGGTTGGCTAATCCATGAGTTCATTCCAATAGGTATGGAAAATCAATTCATTCCATTCTACCAATGGCGCCTAGATGTTTGATTGATTCGTATGAAGTGAGAGATGAATGTAATTGCTTGGACAAGAGCATACCCCCATGACAAAATCTATGGTGCATCAAAAGCCTACAACCACATTCATCCACACTCAACTTGGTCAAACCAAACACTTTACACTACAAGAAAGAATGAAAGATAATTGATTCCACATACCCAAGAGGAAATCCCTCTTGAATTAATCAGCTAAAGGTTTAGCTAATCATAATAAAAAGCAAGAACAAACATGAAAGAGAAAAATATGGAAATAAAATCAAATATGAACTTGCATTAAATGAGATTAATGTGCTAGAAATAAAGATCACATGTAGATTGAAGCTTAAAAGAATGAAAATGGTGAAGGAAAAGCAAGAACCCTAGCTTTCTCTCTCTACATTATTCCTAAGCTTAGGTAGCCTCCCTCTCTAACCCTCTTTTTTTTTCAAAACTCTTGAGAGATATATATATATATAGATCTAGTGAAAAATGTGGGTTATTCTCAATCAAATCATGACTTTCACCCATGTTTTTGATTTTTTTTAATTGTAGTACTAGTACCTAGTGATGAGGAGCGGTACCTCGATGGCAGAGAGCTTTAATAACAACTTAGACAAGTTTTTTAAGATTTATCATAACTTTAGATTTCATTGTCCGATTGCCCTGCAATTTTGACACAAGATAGAGAACATCCAAATCTACAATTTTCATGGTTTGCATTGTTTTCAGATTCAAAGTGTATTATGGTCAAAAATGGGAAATACTAGGTTACTGGTATTGAACGGTGTGTGTATCAGTACCAATATTTTAGTAGGCTCAGGTATCGGTACCTATGACACAAGGTAACATTACTTCCATGATTTCTTTCACTTTTGAAGCCTCCAAATCCTCATATAATATGTCCATCTCTTCACCACTCATCCAGACTTAGTAGTAAGGTTCCAAAAACCATCATTTAACCTATTATTACCTACAACATCAAAAATTTCACATTATTCACAAATTTGACTAACTTTAAGTAATTAAATGCAAAGTTGAGAACAAAAATGCATGTAATTAGGTGATTAATATGAAATATTAAGCGCTCATTGCTTGATATCTTTTTCCATAACCTCCCACACGAACCCGGTTGTTGTGTATATGGCTTATATAAATTGGTGAGTGTCACTTTCCCTCAAGTTCAATGCAAGAAGTGGGAAAAATTTGTGTGTGTGCAAAAGTGCTCTCCAAGCGTAGAGCGACTCATAATGTCGTGTTTTACTTGGAATGAATATTCTAAGGTCGTCTCCTCAGGGAAGGTGAGGTTAGGTGTTTGAAGAATGAGTTGTGAAAAATGAAAATTGAAAAATCTTGTGAGTTAAGAAATATGCAAGAAAATAAGGTAGGCTAATCCATAGAGGTCAATCCAATGGGAATGCCAAATTGACTCATTTCATTCAACAAATGGTGTCTTGGTGTTTGATTGATTCGTAGGAAATGAGGGACTAATGTAGTTGTGTTGGGCAAGAGCATACCCTGTGACAAGTCTACAATGTATCAAAAGCCCATAACCACGTCCGCACTTAATCTAGTTAAACCAAACACTTTACACTACGAGAACGAATGTAAGAGAGTCAATTTCACATACCCAAGAGAAATCCCTTTTCGATTAGCGAACTAAAAGTTTAGCTACGCATGGTAAAAACAAGAACAAATATTAAGTAGAGAAACATGATAGTGAAATCAAGTATGAACTTGTATTAATGTAAGGAGTTTAAACTACAAGAGGAAATCTATCAATTTCCAAAATGTAAAGGTTAAAGGAAATAGAACCCAAATGTAGAAATGAACTACAAGAAACTTAGCTAAGCTTAATTACAACTTGAATAAAAGAAATTAAAGTGCAAAAGGGAAAGATTACATGTAAAAATGGAGCTTACTACAATGAAAATGGTGAAGGAAAACGTAAACCCACCTATCTCTCTCTAGAACTTCATCTTCTACCTTGGACCTTTTCTCTCTAAAACTTTGATGATCTGAAAAATTGTGTGAAGGAAGTCCCCTTTTCATCCATCCCCCTCTCTCTAGTCATGAGTGGCTAACTTGGATTGCTTGGAGAGAGGTTATCCACAAAAACTTCCAAATTCAGTCAAAGCATGGTCCCCTTTCTTATTCCCACTCTCTCTCTCTCTATAGTGGCCACTAACACCTTCATGCTTAATATATGAATTTAGAGGTTAGGATGCCATGATGGAGTGTTAGAAATATCAAAACATGGATTAGATATCAAAATGTGGGCCCCTGTAGTTGGTGGAGTCATTTAGAGAAGTATATGGGCTTTTCTGGGTTGCTGGTACTGGTACCTCATAATGTGGTATCGGTAGCTCGATGTTTCTCATTGTTGAGTAAGCAAGGGATAGGTGGAAGGTATCAGTAGCTCGTTTCCAGTAGGGTCTGGTACCAGTAGCTCAGGCAAGGAGGTACCTGTAGCTTCTTTCCTGTAGCATTTCAACCAGCTAAGTTCTAAGGACCAAGTATCGGTAGCTCATCAAGGTGGTACTAGTATCTCTTATTCTTGTCTTGAGATTCTTGGTTCCTTATCTTGAGCCATCCGTCTTGAGATCCTTTCATACCCATTGACCTCAATCACTTAATAGGGTACTTTATGCTTGCCCTTTTCCATCCTATCACCTGCAACCAAGCCATTCTCCATTAACTATCAATTTGAATCCATTTTCCCAAAAATTCAGTACAAAACAAGTTAAAATGGATGCAATGAAGATGTTTAATGTGCAATGTTCCACACTCATCACCTACTAACCACCACCACCACTCACTGTTTTGTTGTTTTTCGTTGTTGTTCCTAACCTCTAAACATCATCCCTCAATGTGTGTATGACTTATAGGGATAAGGGAGTGTCACTCTACCTCGAAATGATGCAAGAAATGAGACAACAGAATAATGTGGAATGAAATGAACAAAATGAATGTGTGTGTGTACAAAAGTGCTCCCCAAGCGTAGAGAGTCTTTTGAGTGTCGTGTTTTACTTGGAAAAGTATTCCAAGGTCGTCTCCTTAGGGAAGGAAAGGAATTATGTGAAGGGTGATTTTGTGCAAAAAGGCAAAGTGTAAAAATCTTTGAGTTTGAGTTTGAGTTTTTGTGATTTTGTTTTTTGTGAAAGTGAAAGGAAAACAAGTGTTGGCTAATCCAAAGAGGTCATTCCAATGGGAATCCCAACTCAATTCGAAACCTTCCTCCAATGGTGCATAGATGAACGATTGATTCGTGGGAGGCTAGAGACGAGATGGAATGAGTATCTAAGCATAAACCGTGACTAGACCTACGAGATATCAAAGGCTCACCATCTCATCCACCCATAACCTAGTCAAATCGAACCATCGTACACCAAGAGGAGGAAAGAAAAAGAGTAGAAATGGAATACCCAAGAGGAGGTCTCTCTTGGATTAGCCAACTTAAAATCTAGCTACTCATAACTAAAGGAAGGACAAACATAATGTAAAGAGACATGTAAAAGAAATGAAGATTAAAACTTAACTCAATGCAAGAAATCGTAAACTATGAAGGAAAATATGCAATACCCATTTTAAAGCATGAAAATGAAGAAAACTTGAAAGCAACAATGGTGGATTGAAGAACATGTAACTAAACTTGGAATAAACTTGAAATAGCTAAGATTAAAGTGCAAGGAATGAAGATTACAAGAGTATTAAAGCTTACTACAACCGAAATGGTGAAGAAAATGCAAGAACATAAGTTTTCTATTTCTACTATTCATCATCTTCTTCATTGAGCTAAGACTACTCCTAAGCTTAGGTAGTCAGCCCCTTCAAAGCTTGTGAATGCTGAATATATGGAGTGTGTGCCTTCAAATTTCGTCTATGGGGGGTTCCCCTAGCTGTGTGAAAGGTCTCCCATCAATAGGGGGATGAATGGATGGGTATGGCAGGCTTCGCCTGCATTCCCCAGGCTTCACCCTTCCTTTCCCATCCTCATCAATGCCAAGCCTCAAAAGTCTCCATCAAGGGTGTAGGAGGCATGAAGATGTGCAGAAAATGTTGGGGGGCAAGTGGGAGAAGTGTAAGTGGGACCCCCAAGCAAGTGAAGCATGAAAACAGTCGTTCTGGGCATTCTGTGCAAAACCTTCTGGAAGGTCGATTCCAGTAGGCAAAACCTTCTGGAAGGTATTTCCGAAGGTGACAACTCAGGACCACTTTTAGTACAATTGCCATAAATTTTGATCCAACCGTTGGATTGAGCTGAAATTTTGACACAATACAAAAGACATCCAGATCTATAACTTTCATGTTTTGTACTTTTTCAAATTAAAAGTGGATCATGGTCAAAGATGGGAAACATAGACGTATTGTGTCATGACCTTGGGAAACCAGTGGGCTAAAACTTCCGGAAGGTTTTCATCCAAATTGCATTTTTCTTGGTTTCTTCACCTTCTAAGCCTCCCTATCCTCATTCAATGTGTCCATCTCTTCACCACACATTCACACTTAGTTGTAAAGCTCTAAAAGCCATCATTTATGCTATTATTACTTGTAACATCAAAATTTCCACATTATTCCTAACTTTAACTGATTCTAAATATTTAATAAGCAAATTTAAGTTAAAAAGCATGAAATGAGGCCAATAAATATAAAATATTTTTGTGCTAATCACTCATCGCCAACCACCACTACCACCATCTGCCACTAACCACCACCACCCACAATTCCTACCAAATAGCACCCACCACCCGCCACCACCATCATCCACCATTGCAATAAACCACTACCACCACCTACCATTGCCCCCAACCACCATTACCACTGTGTCCACCAACCACCACCGTATCCACCACCACTGTGTCTACTAACCACTACCTACTACCCATCATTGATGCCAACCACCACTAATCACCACCTTAACCACCCACCACCCACCACCACCACCCGCCATAACCCACCATCGCTACAATCCAACACCCATCGCTACCACCACCACTCGCCACCCACTACCACCACCCGTTGCCAACCACCACTACCCACCGTCGCCACCACCACTACCCACCATTGCCACCACCACTCATCGCCACTAACCACACCCATATCCCCCCATCCATTAACACCCACCACCCCACCACCATCATTGCCATAAACCACCACCACCACCACCACAACCCCCCATTCACCAACACCACCACCACCTATCGTCACCACCGCTACCCACCACCACTACCCACTGCCAATCACCACTAACTACCGTCGCCACCACTCATTGCTACTATCCATCACCCACCATCCCCACCCACTAACACTTATCACCTACAACGACTATTGACTTGATCCGAAATGTGTACACCAAGTGCAGGCGGTCAAGTTGTAGTTATAATCCGGTTCAGTCCGGAGTCAAATCCATAGGAAACTATTATTGGTGTTTTGGAATAAATAGTGACATAGACCAAAGTGACTGAAACCCTTGAGATTTGAAGTTATGATGTTTGTGGGATTTTCTAGACAAAATATAATATTCTCTTAGAATTTTTGGATAGAATATAAGATTCTCTCAAATGATAGAGTCGCCCTTTAGCTCGAGGATTTGGACATGTAGTCAATCATCCGATTGTTATATTTGTGCTTGAGAACTCAATTAATCCCTGTGTCAACATCAAGTTAATTGGAGGATAAAGATGGAATGTGAGAATTAAGAGCACGGTTCCCATATCTTTGTAGAGATTTATAAGAATTGTTAGTGCCAAGACTTAACCCGTCTACAAACAAGCAAGTAATTCTACAAGTCATCCAACCACTGTGATATTATTTCATTCTTAGTTGAAGCACAATAATAATGAAGATTGAAATATAGTCATAAAGATGTAGTTGGAGTACTTGCAAAGAACCAATGAGTCATTCTATACCAAGAGTCATCTTGTCTTAGAAAGGACTCATGATTGTACAAAGTACCTTAGCTTTGCTAAATGCATTCAATCATTCAATAAGTAATCAAAAGATAAAACATTAAGCATAACTGAAAAGCACAAAAATAACTTCTGAATGATTTATACATGTTCATCACCTCTTACTAAAGAGTGAATGAGAAACTACCCACTCTTCATGACTTTGTGAAAGTTAGAAAAGTGAGTGATCCTCATCCCTTCAAGTAAAGGAGTTATAAGATAAACTACACTACACAGTGATCCTATCTTCGACGAAGATTGAGTGAATCACTACCCACCCTTCAAGGCTACAAGAGAGCTAGAAAGGTGAGAGTTTCACTCCTCTAAGTGAGAAAAGAAGCTTTTACAATGGAAGCTAATGAAACTAATAATGAAAGTAGAAGAAACCTAGTTACTTAAGGGTTTCCTCCTCTTTCAAAAGATCCCCCTTTCACAAGCTCTAATGGAAGGTATTTATAGGCAAGGAAAAGGGGGTTAAAGGAGAGTAAAAGAATAGTTCTAGGTTTTGAGAGCCCAAGTGAATGCCCAAAAATCTGGATGGTGATCTAATCTTCCTGCTGCCTGTCTGGGAACAACGTTCGAACGTGGAAACCTTTCTTCTTTGATGGGCATTCGAATGTTGTTGGAGTTTGAATGTGGTACTCTAGTGGCTTTTGTCACCCAAAGTAGATAGCTGCAACAAGCCATGTCTCATCACCCCTAGTGATCTTCTGGGGCTCCTCAAATAATTCAAGATGGCGTTCGAACATGTATTGGCGTTCGAACGCTGGTGCTTTGCCTCCTCCTTCTCTAATTCTCTTCCAGAACACGTGGGTGTTGCTATAAAGTTTGGTATTCATTGACTTTAGGCCTTTGTACAACTTTTTTTAGAAATGTCATCATTTAAACTCCATCAAAGCATAATTAGTCTTGTAAGTGCATAGTGAAATGTTAATTTTAACGATGCATCAACTATCAACCATCATCGCCATAAACCACCATCACCCACCACTCACAACCAATCACCACTTACTACTACCTCTACCACCATCACCCACCATCGTCATAAACCACCATTACCACCCACCATCGCCATCAACCACCACCCACCACCACCACCCATCGCCACCACCATCACCCCTATCACCCCTATCGCCTAACCACCACTCACCACCCCATACACTAACACTCACTACTTGCCACCATCACCATAAATCACCACCACCCACCATCGTTGCCAACCATTATCATCCACCAGCCAAAATAGTGAAAAACTAGCCCATCGTTGCCCACCACCACCACCCGCTGCTGTCCACCAACCAACACCCACCACCCATTGTCACCTACCAACCACTACCACTTACCATCACCACTAACCACCTTCCCATTTCCACCACCTACCACCATCACCAACCACCACCTATCGCCACCACTAACCACCACCTGACACCACTGATGCATAGTTAAAAGTTACATCTTATTATGCTTTTATGAGATTGATTATGTCCTAATTGTGTTTAAATGATAATATTTTCAGGATAAATGAAGTATAAGGGTTTAAGGGCAATAATGTCATTTTTCCAAGCAGCACACTTGTGTTTTAAAAGAGTGCTCAAGAAGGAAGAAAAAAGTTGCATGACAACGTGAACTTTGCTTCCACATTCGAACACCACATTGAAATCATTTAAAATCTCCAGGGGATTGCTAGCGAGATGACATAAGGCTGCTTACTTGTGAGACCCGATCATGCATGACATGCATATTAGCATAATTATGCGGGCTAAATTAAAATTATGTGAAAATATTAAAGGGTTAATTAAATTAAATCTTTCATAACCATAGCATATATTTTGTATGTGGACCCTTTTGGTGATGAATTAGTAAGCCTCATTTATAGGAATTTCATGTGTAGGAAAAAATAGTGGATCAATTTTAAAAACACTTAAAACCTTGAGGGGAGGCGAGTATAATTACTTAATTAAATGGCTTACCTTTACATGTGTGTGCATGTGAAAAGGGTGAATCAAGTGAGGCTGTTAAGTGGCTGAGTGTGGGTGTGTGTGTTTTAGAGTGAAGACGTGTGTGTGTGTGTGTGTGTGTCATTCTAGTTTAGCCGTGTGGGTGTCTAAAAGAAAAAAAATAGTGTGTGTTCTGGTTTTGCTAGAAAAATCGAGAGAGAAAGAGAGTAGAAATATATATATATATATGTGTGTGTATGTGTTAAACCGAAAGCAAAGAAGGAGAGAATCGATGGGTTCTAGCTCAAACCGTGAATAGAGTTGGTCTTTGTACAAAGTTTGTTGTAAGTTATCTTCAATGTTCAATTTAATTTTATTATTCACTTACAGTAAACTTAAGGAGATTGTTTATTTTAAGCGTTATAGAGATAATTTTAATTCCATGATGCATGTTGTATAGTAAATGACTTAAGAGAAGGTTCATAAGTACGGACTGTTCTAGCTAATATAGCTACTGAAACATAGTTTTTGTGATTAATCAACCATGTAGCTAGATTAATATACAAGCTTTAATGTTTCATCTTATGATACCTAAATCTTTATATTATTTTAAGCCTTCCTTTTTCTATACGAAGGTATAGTAACTGGACAAGGGAAATCTATAGAAGTAGGGATAAAAGTTTTGTGTTATGGTTTCATGAAGGCATAAGGTGATAAATGAATTAATGTATTTGAATAGGGTGTGTAAATTTTATTAGAGAAGTGCATTTAAATTACACTAAACAAATAAACTGAAGTGTGGTTACATTTAGCTGCTCGTGGATAACCTCCTTAAACTGCATTTGAGGGAATTTGGGTGAGGTTTTGAAAGAATAGGAAAACTAAAAGTAATGTTCGTTTTAAAAAGGCAGACTGCATACCTTGTAGTGGAATAGCAATAACTTTCTCTAGGAAACTCGAAACGATGCGCCGTTTGTTGGGTTGAACACTAGAAACATATATCTTTCCATTGACATAAATTAGAGCACCTGGTTACCTCCCAGAAAATATTTGTGTTAATTTAAAATTAAGTGGAAGTAGAGGAGTGATTGTAACGTTCGAATTCGATATTTTATTGAAAAATAATTGGAATGGGTGGTTTAAGGGTTTAAATAAGGGGCTTATTTGCATGCTTAGATGTGTGTGTGAGTTAAGTGTGGCTATTTTAAAAGGAAAAGAGCGATAGAGGTTAGGGAAGGGTACCGGTAACGCCGAAACCCTGATTTCTAAATGTTGTTATCACATGTGCGACTTTTAATCCAAATGACCTGAAATTTTGCATGTAGCATTTTTAAATGATGCTTGATGTGATAATGTGACTAATGAATGCAAATGAGTACAATATCCGATGCGAAATGTATGAAATACCGAAAGTGCAATTTTTAGGATTCGGGATCAAAATGTGTAGAAATGGACCCCCGGTCAATGTGTTTGAACTACTTAATCATAATTGTGATTAATGTGAGTGATTTTAGAGATTTGGAAAAGAAATGTAATCCCTAGAACAAAAGTGCTAGTGTGTGAGTGGATAGTGCGGTAATTAGAATAAATTAATAATTAAATTTAGTAATAAATAAAATAAAAATTAATTATTCGACACTTAATTTATTATTTAATTGAATTACTCATACAACTCACATTTTCTATAAAAAAAATATTATTTAAATTTGTTTATGTGCAACACAATTAATTTATTATTGTTAGTATATATATATACTAATAATGTGACACCCCAAAAAAAAATCGGGGGTCCACTTATCAACCGTTGACCATTTGTCAACCCGCAGAAGTACCCGTGATTGTCGTACCACTAGACATCACGTCGAAGCAAACCCCTTACCCGGGACTATACCCACACAATCGTGGTTCTTTATACATTAATTTATATTCATTTTATCCCATAGGACACCCTTGAACAAGAGGAAAGATTGCCCAAGAATTGAGGGAAAGAATTCAAAATTTTGAAGTTTTGTCAGAACCTTCCGGTAGGTTTTCATAAAACTTCCGGAAGGTTTCCTCAACCTTCCAGAAGATCGAGCATACTGGAATCCAATCTTTAAGAAAGATGTGTCGACCTTCTGGAAGGTGTGTTTAACCTTTCAGAAGAAGTTATACACTGGATTCCCTCATTTTAGAAAAATGTGAAGACCTTCCAGAAGGTTTCACCCACTGTTCAACAATTTTCCTTATCTTTGTCCAAACCTTCCAGAAGGTTTTGCCCAGAATTGTCTGTTCACTTGTTTTTCATTTTCAATTCATTCCAAACCTTCCCACAAATATCCCAAACATGTAAAATATAGTTTTCACATAAGACTTGATACATACAAGTTCTATTACAATTACTTTCATATGATTACAAGCCCAAAATATATTTTTCACCAAATTTATACAATGGTTTTACAAAATGGATTCAAGGCCACAAGTCGGCCTTTTCTTCATCTTGGAGGTCCCGAATGAGAGTCTCCCGCTGGTACAAATCTCACACCTGAAATGTGTTCCCATATATGGTGAGTCACGCTCAATAAGGTAACTCCTAAAGATGCTACTCCCAACCTAGATGCATATGAAATGTCACATGCAACATTCAACAAGCAACAACCATCCCAAACAAGAATATGCGTTTCAATGTTGGACTTCTATCATGTTATGCCATGAAATGAGATGAGTTTCACTCATACCTTTTACCCCGAGCCCTCCTGGCTCCCTCCACACAATGGAATGCCAATGTATGAAAAATCTGCCATTGAAGAATTACATCCAATGATCATCTTGAAATAAATTCATGTGGTTATAAAACCAAGTCATTGTTGGATGTTACACATCGGATGACTATTTTATAAAATAAAATCACGTGTCTTTGTTGGGTAGCAGCCTTTTGGTGTCTCACTGCCGGCTCCGCAAATCGATAAAATTTTTTAGACTTGCACCATAGGAAGTGTATAAAATCAGTAGTCGGGTCTTGCACCGATGGAGAGTCTAGCCCTACTTGATATACCTGACATAAGTTTTCATGCAATCGTGCAACTTTATTGAACCTTGGTCCAACAGTACCGAGCTCATGTATCATCCACCAAGTATAATGTTTGATCCAACACATGCACGCATGCCCACACCCATGACGATGCCCATGAATGCAATGTTCCCGTGCAAATACACTGTAATGCACTTTTGCAAGACTATCATCATGTTCAATATATAATAAATGTCGTATGAACTATTTTCAATGTATACTATGGATCATTACATTCTAAGCATAAAATGTCCATAATCTACAATTTGGCAATATATTTTAAGCATATATCAACACTTCATTCAACACAATTTTCAAGCATATTATCACATAATCATGCACTTAACACACTAAACTCATCAAGGTAATAATGTACACATATAACATGTCCATAAATCACATTTTCATGGAATTGCACAAGCAACTACCACATATCAATTCCAAGCTAGGAATTCATTTTAAATCATTTCTAATATCCATTCTATCAATTTCACAGCAATTGGTAAGTGATATAATCTTTCTATCAACATACTCATTACATACTACACCCTAGGTTGTTAAATAAACCTAAGTAGGAAGGAACTTTACCTCTTGAAGGATAAACCCACTTAGTAGAAGCCCTCAAGACTCAAATTTTTGCCCCAAGCCCTTGATTCCACCGAACTTGATTTTAAAATTTTGGTGAAATCCCTCGTTTTTTGTGTGGTCGTGCAGCCCTCGACAAGGAGACTGACTTTTGTTCTTGCCTAGAGTGGATTTGAGCACCGTAACTTTGTAGATCGTAGAGAGAAGATGGAGTTTTTTCCTCACTTTCCCTCTCTTTCTCTCAATGTTAATGACCAGCTGAAGAATGGGAGAAAAATCTGATTTTTTTCCCTATTTATAGTCTTCGAATACTTGGCCCACAATTGGCCACACATTCCTCTTTTTCCCAGTTTCATTTTAGTCCCAAAACGATTAAATTTCATTCCAGTTCAAGTTCAAAATATTTTTATTTTAATTTGCTTTAAATTACTTTCCAACTTTCAAATTTTTTTTATCAAAATCCCATTTTTGGGTCACTCAAGACTCGACCGCCTCATAAAACATGAAAAAATTGATCTCAGAATTCGATGAAATTTGACGTGGTAACTAAATTTTGCGAGATGAATCCAACGGTAAGGTCCATTTCGTTATCCAAGTTCTAGAAAATTTCAGGTTTACAACCCGTACTATAGTGATAAATTACCATTTTACCCTTTTTATAAAAAGTTCAAATTTACCCGAATTTTACAAATACTAAAAATACCTTTACATGAAAAATTTTTGATTCACTATTTTACCCTTATAAAAAACTATAAAGGCTAACATGTTCTTTTGTATTTAAATATATAAATTATTATTATATCCCTTTGTATTTAATAACAAACTAATATCTAACATATCATTCAAATCTCTCTAACTTTGCAAAACTTTTGAATGGTTATGCTATGCTTAACATGATATATAAAAATTACATTAATTTTTTTTCCTAAAACCCCAATATTAATACATGTTTACAACTCCATTGATACAATATTATATCCAATGCCTACAAACAACTATACTTATCTTATCACTTCATTCATAATAAAAATAATTTGGTAAAAAATTACTAATGCACAAATTAAAAATAGGAAAGACAAAAAAAATTGAGAAAAGAAAAATCTATAAACCTTACTGCTGGGTAGCTCGAATAAAAGAATCATAGAAAATGAGTTCATAATGTGAGATAATATCTAATGAACTATATAATTAAAATTTTATGTATTTTTCTACATATTTCAACCAAAATTTTCACGTGTAACGCACGTCATACATTACTAGTCTATAATACTATAAAATGTCAACAAAAGTGAAAAACTTTTGTTTCACTATAATACCCTTACCAAAATAACTAATTCTATTGATCAATTCTTCTTTCATATTGTTTAATTAATTACATAATCCTCTTATAACCTTTTATCTTCTTAAATTAAATATCTACATAACTTTTTGATGTAGATGAATAACGAATGGTTTATCCATTTTACAAAACATAATGTAATGTAACCTCTCAAGTGTCCAACCTTTCCAACTCCCCATTGAACACATCTTTCCTTCCTCCTCTCCAACTTTTCAACTCCCCATCAGTCTATATCATAGTCTCCCATTCAGGCGAAAGCTCTCTCTCTCTCTCTCTCTCTCCAGATTCTCCTATTTAGGCGAAGATGATTTGTCGATGACCCCTCTCTCACTCTATTGCATCTCTTTAGGGGTGTCCATGGGCTGGGTTATTCACAGGTCTCGTTATCTGGCTCGAAAAAAATAAGCCCGATAGTTGGACCACCCAAACTCGAGTCCAATATCCTTAAAAAGAAAGTTTGGGTTTGCCCCCAAACTCATTACCTAGCCTGAAGTCCGACCCAAGAGCCAGCCCGTCAAGCCCAAACCGCCCACATAGCCTGCCCACCCTTCCTTTGAAAAAAGAATTATACTTTTAGATCGTTAAATTTAAAATTTTGAAATCAGTCTCCCAATGTCAGAATTTGAAGTTTTAAAAATTTAGATACTATAAATAATGTATTATTTTATTTTTCTTGTATTAAGCATACAAGTTTTAAAGGGTAGAATAATGCAAATGATAGATACGTGAGTATGTGTCAACCTAGTTAAGATGTATTCATTCTATTGGATGCAGTTCATCCCTAATTAAAAATAAATTTATTCATTATTTTATTTTTATTCATTTTGACTCTATTTTTTATTCAAAAATATAATTTACACAAATATTAAGTTACAAAAATATTCATTATTTTTAAATAAAGTTTTATATAAAATAGTCCACTCACAGGCACACACAATAGGCTCGTGGATTGGGTTGCAGGTAGCTTACTACTACATGAAGCCCGACTCGGCCCGCGCCAATTATTCACTTGGGTAAGGGCTTGGGCATACACTACCCAAGACTACCCCAAAAAAAATTTTGCTAGCATAGCCCGGCCCATGGAGACCCCTACATCTCTTGATTGATTTAGGATTTTGTTGAGACTACAACCGAGAGCTAGATTTTGCTCACTATTTTAGCCATCCATACGGTGATGCTCTTACTCAGAGAGAATTACAAGGTAATGGCTTTGTCTTACTTGGTCGATTTGCTTCAATTTCAATTTTTGATTTCTTAACTAGCAAGAAAGTTTAAGTGCTGGTGATTAACAGACGTTGGTTTTAAGCACAAAACCGCCGATAATCTTCACAACTCAAACGACCATATTTACTTCCTTTTTGTGTTTGTTTGACGTGATTTATGCAAGAAAAAGAGGAAAATTTATCAGTATTGTTTCTCAAATGAACAAAAAATAAGATTTTTACTATGATTTAATTTCTTTTGAAATTGCATTTGGCTAATCAATATATTGATCCCCAATAGGAAGTTCTTCAACTTTCTTCTTGAAATTTCTTTATGATCATAAGGGTTGAATTTCTTACCGGAATAAGCTAAGTTCTTGAATATGATGTATTTGGGTGGAGAGAACTATCAGAATGACTCGCTCTGCATCGAAAAAAGACAATGAAAGCTCATGAGAATGGTTTCTTCATTTTTAAAACTATGCAGCTTTATTACCATCATGTAATGCAAATAAACTCGATTATTTTCTTTGATTTTGTCATTAACATGAAACTAATTACCGTAATCAACCAGATTCTCAACATAACAATGACTAAAAATCTAAGTGAAAAGGGAAACTTAAATTTTAAGTATCGGGAAAATTTGAACTTTTATGAAAAAGGATAAAACAGTAATTAGTCATTGTTATTCGGCTTGAAAAATCAAAATTTTCTAGAACTCGGATAACAAAAATGACATCACCATTGTATTATTCTCACGAAATTTAGTTACCCAGTCAATTTTTTTTTAATTTCAAGACAGTTGATTTTTTCACATTTTACAATGCGATTGGGAGTCATGCGGCTGAAATAAACGCAATTGAGTTTTAATTGAAAAATAAAAAAAAATTTAAATTTCATTCAAATAAAATATTTCAAACATAAGACGTAACGAGATTTAATTGATTTGAGATAAAACCGGATCAGAAAAAATGGGACATGTGGATAATTGTGGGCCAAGTATCCTAAGGGTATAAAAAGGGAGAAATTAAAAATTTCCCCCATTTTTGGCTGCTATGTTTTTTGAAAAAGAGAAGGGAAGAGAAGAGAGAGAAAGAGGAGTTTTCTTCAAGCTTCTCTCTAAGATCTAGGACTAACTGTTCTTCAAATCGATTCAGGTCAAGAACAAAAGTTGATTTACTCGATGAGAGCTACATCTACGTACCAAATATCATGGATTTTTCCGAAGTCTCAAGAACATAATCTTTAAAAAATCAAGGTTTGAAGCTTGATTTGGGATTCTTAGAGCTTCTACCACTCATACTACGCTTCAAGATGTAGGATTCTTCTCCTAACTAGGTTTATTTCCAACCTAGTGTTTTCATGTGAAATGGGTAGCATGATTTGAGATGAAATCTCTTGTCTAAATGTATTTCTAGTGTAACTAGAGTATGAAAAATGATTTGAGAATGAATAAAACCAATTTTGCATGAATTAAGTGGATTGAGAATTGCTCATTGGGTGATTTTCATGATAATGTGATAAATTAAACATGATTATGTGTTTACATGATTTGTACATTTTGGGTGTTTGATAAAATGCCTATGATTGATTAAATATGTTATTAAAATGAATTTGAGATAACATGCTTTGTGATGATATTAGAATGTAATTATACGCTCTATGACATAAGTTACATTGAGGATTTAGAATTGTTCATATTGTGTTGATGAAATGTTGAACATGATATTGTAATTGTAATTGTAATTGAAATCTTAGTTGCATAATAATATGAAATACAATTGTACATTACATTGCATATGCACGGGTAACATCACATTCGTGGGCATGTGACATGAGTGTGGGTGTGTGCATGATTTTGGTCAAACACCATCCTTAATAGGTTAATACGTGGGCTCAAGAAAGTTGGTTCAAGGTTTGACTGAGTCTCATGGGTTACATTAAAAAATAAGGTCGGGGTTAGTAAGAGGGATTAGATTATCCCTTGGGTGCAAAATCCGATGATTTGGATACACACTCTATTGGTATTGAGTCCATAAAGTGTGTCGACGTACACAGAGCCCCTGGTGGAAGTCTATATATGACGTGTTGGTTAGGTACTAGTTGGTGGAAGTCCATAAATGTAAAACCCAAAAAAATTAAATTTTTATGAAAAAAGGGTAAAACAGTAATTAGCCACTACAATACAGGTTAAAAACCTAATTTTTTCTAGAACTCAGAAGACGAAATGGACCTCATCATTGGATTCGTCTTGTGAAATCTAGTTATCGAGTCAATTTTTGTTGAATTTTGAAACAACCGAAGTTTTTACGTTTTACAAGGCGATCGAGTGTCGCGTGATCAAAATAAACGTGATTGAAAAATAAAGTACAAAACGTGAAAAATAATTTAAATTTAGTTTAACTAAAAATATATTGAACTTGAATCAAGATGAGATTTAATTAATTCGGGACGAAAATGGACTCGAAAAAGACAGACGTATGGCGCAACAAGGGCCAAGAATCTGAGGTGTATAAATAGGAGAGAAAAATCAGATTTTCTCCCCATTACCCATCAGAATTTCAGAAAAGAGAGGAGGAAGAGAGAAAAGAGAAAAACCAAGGTTCTTCCATCTTCTCTCTATGATCTAGAACAAACCCTTCGTTGAAAGCCTTCGTGCCAAGAACCAAAATTCATCTACTCGATGACGGCTACATCTATGCACCAAAAAATGTAGGTTTTGACAAAGTCTCAAAGACGGGATCTTTGAAAATCAACGCTTGATTTGAGTTCTTGGGAGCTTCCTACTACGTAAATTACTCTTCAAGAAGTAGAGTTCTTCTCCTATCTATGTTTATTTCCAACTTAGGGTTAAAACATGAAATGGGTAGGCTGTTAGAGATGAAATCTCATGTATAACACATACCTATTGTGATTGAAATGTGGAAAGTGGGTTTAAGAATGGTTAAAATTAATTCTTGCATGAATTGGTTTGTTGAAATTACTTGTTTGGTAATTTCATGATAAATGTGATGAATTTGACATATTATGTGTTTACATAATTTTATGTCTTGTGAGTGTTTGATAAAATACCTTGAATGATATGAGCATGTTATTTGAATGAAATTGACATAACATGTTTGACGAGATTGTAAATTGTAATTATATGCTTATGATATAATTGACAATTGTGAACGTTGGTTGAGATTAAATATTTTTTATAATGTGTTCATGACATATTAAATATGGTTTGATATTTGTATTTGTATATTACATTTGTATATGCACGGGAAGCATTACATTTGTGGACATTTGACTTGAGTGTGGGTGTGTGCATGGTTTTGATCAAACATCACTTGTAGTGGATGATGCATGGGCTTGAGAAAGTTGAACCAAAGTTCGACTGAGTCACACGAGTTGCATTAAAAATAGGGTTAGGGTTAGAAAGAAGGACTAGATTGTCCCTCATGTGCAAGACCCGATGATTTGGATACGCACTCTGTTGGTATTGAGTCCATAAAGTGTGTCGGCGTATGTAGAGCTATTAGTGGAAGTCCATAAATGTTGCTTCGGTTAGGTACCTATTGGTGTAAGTCCATAAATACTCACCCCAATAAAGACCCGGGAATTATAAATGGTCATTGGATGTGTAACATCAACGACGAGGGCTTGAAATTTCTGGACTCATATGCATAACATTGCATATGTAATGGGAGCCGGTGAAGGCTTAGGTTGCGTTGTGTGTGTGAATTTCATCTCATAACATGACATGACATAAAAAATTCCATTATGAATTGCATATTCTTAATTGGATTGTTTGTTGATTGTTGAATTGCATGTGAGCATTTCATATGCATCTAGGTTGAGGAGTAGCCTCTTTAGGAGATACCTTATTGAGAGTAGCTCACCCTTTATGGGGACAACATTTCAGGTGCGGGACAAGTGCCGGCGGATGATTCTCACTTGGGCTCTTATTGATGAAGAAAAGCCGCGATGTCACTTTATATTACGTTTTTGTAAAGTAAATATGTAATTTAGTTTTGGACATGTAATATTGTATAAAGGATTGTAAAATAAAATCATATGGACTATGTTTTGTATAAAATTGTATGTTATATAAGTTTGGGTAGATGTTGTACGAGATTGGAAGAGTTGGAATTGAAAAATGATCGAATCAGGGAAAACTAGGATGATCTACTGATAGAGCATTGAGTTTCTACCAATAGGTCCTCTTTAATTTTCAAATATTTAAATGATCTCTCGAAGCCTTTAGGTCTTGTTTTCTTTTGATCAAAGGATGTAAATGGAGAAATAATAAGGTCAAATTGATGTGTATTAGACCTTAGAATGGTCAAGCGATTCAAAAGTACACAAGTTATGCATTTGGGAATGCCCGTCATAAGGGAAACTCTGCCCAAACACTGTGTTGTTCATGATCTCGATGAAGGGGATGTTATACAATGACGTCGGATTATGCGACATTCATAGGTACTTCTGCGGGTTGATGGGTGATCAACGAGTTGACAAAGGACCCTCAATTTTAGGGACGTCACAATAAATACCCACCCCAAGAAAGACCCAAAATTTATAAATGGTCATTGGATGTGTAACATCAATGACATGGGCTTGGAATGTCTGGATTCATACGTATGGCATTGCATGTGTTATGGGAGCTGGTGAAGGCTCGGCTTACATTGCATGAGTGAGTCTCAACTCATAACATGACTTATCAGTATGACATTTGTCATTGCATTATATGTTCTTGAATTATGTTGATTGTTGAATTGCATGTGAACATTTCATATGCATTTGAGTTGGGGAGTAATCTCTTTAAGAGATACCCTATTAAACGTGACTTACCCTTTATGAGAATAACATTTCAGGTGTGAGACAAGCACCGGTGGCTGATCCTTACGTTGGACCTTGTTGAGAAGAAGTTGGATTGTTGTTTTAAATTGCATTTTGTAAATCAAATTGTGTAATTAGTTTTGAACATGTAATGTTGTATAAACGATTGTAAAATGAAATCATTTGGACTATATTTTGTGTAAAATTTGATACTATGTGAGTTCGAATAAATGTTATATGAGATTGCATGAGTTGAAGTTAAAAAAGGATTGAAGTGGGGGAAAACTAGGCCCTGCTACTGATAGCACGTTGATTAGCTACCGATAGCATAAGTGCAATGAGCAACTATTGGTAGCTCCCGAGCAGTGAGCTCAGCTACCGGTAGCTCGCTGTCAGAGGGCTCAGTTACCGGTAGATCGTCTAAAATTTTCAAAAATTCAAAATAACTTTTGCCAAACCTTCGGCCCTTGAGCCCTTTTGTTTAAAGGATGTAAATGGAGTAATATTAAAAACAAATTGATGTATATCGGACCTTGCAATGGTCAAATGATTGAAATGTATATAAGTTATGCGTTCAAGAGTGCCCAGTACAAGGGAGACTTTGCCCAAACTCTGTGTTGGTTACGATCCTGGTAAAAGGGATATTATGACGTGGTGTCGGGTTATGTGGCGTTCAAGAGTACTTTTGTGAGTTGATGAGTGATCAATAAGTTGACAAAGAGCTCCCGATTTTAGGGGACGTCACAATCTTATTCACTTATACAACATGACAGAAGCTCAAAAGAAGAAGTGAAAAGGGCAAGCATATTGCAAGAAATTGGGATAGCATCTGCATTATCACACCTTTCACTCCCAAGTTTGATGTCAACTCTCTCTAATAACTCCCATGTTTTTATTTTGTTAAGCGCCTATATTTCTTCAATTTTATTTTACTTCCAACTTGGTTAAGAGAAAACCAGAAAAACGTAATGCAATGAATGAAATATTGACTAATAAAGAGCCAAGTGAAAAAATCAAGTTCTACTTACTTTGTGCATGCCATAAGCTGCTGACTAAAAGAGCTCAAACCGTTTAGTGTAGTTCATTTTTTCTTTCTTTTGATTACTGTTTCAGTAATGATTTGATTTGCATGATAGAGAAATTTTGCTTTCAATCCTTGGAAGCTCAGTGCTAGGGAATTTTAATTACCAAAAACCGTTCCAATTAAATGTCAGGATTTGTCAAATATCGGGGAGTACTTTTTGATAGTTTTGAGATTTTCGAGTGGTTAAAAATTATAAGTCCTCTCACTCCTTACCACTGGCCCTAACATCACTACAATACTTTTCAACCACAAAGTTTTTTCAGATGTTAAGGTAATTGAAAGAGCACAAGCAATTAATCCAATGAAGACTAAATTCTTGAGCATGCTGTTAATTTGTTGGGGTTGAAAACAGTTGAATGTGAATAATCAAAGAGGAATTCCAAATATCTTACTTTACCACAGGTTATATATAAACCCAATTGGTTGATTTTTATTGGTTTGATTATAATTTCTGATTAATTTATTGAGTTGTTAAAGAGTTCTAACTTGTTTCGAGAAGTTTCGTGCTTGAATAAGATGAATTCTATGTGTCCTAGGTAATTTCTAAAATTCATTGTGAGGTATCTTTCTTTTCTATTTCTATTCCTCTTTCTTACTGTTTTTGTTTCTATTTGGTGAATAAAAATAATTCAGGTTTGTAATGACATTGGTTTTATGTTGTTGAATTGGGTAGAACTCTATTTATTATTTCGTTTCAAGATCTTTTCATTCAAAATTAATGAACATGGTTTTCACCATAGTTGACACATGCATTTTTTTTTAATATATTGAAGACTTACTATGTCTATTGAACTTAGGTAGTTTTTAATTTTTCAAGTCTTAACTCTATTAACTCTTGGTCATTTTAATACTCATGGGTTTATTTAGTACATCTTTTTTCATTTATTGACAACCTAAAAAGACATCCAATGCTAATTAATTTAAAGATGTAGCATGTCTTTTAAGACTGAATACCATTGTAATTATTTTGACTCATTTTTTTTTAATTTTTGACAATAAAATAAAGGCGTTCCATATTATTTCAATAATTTTAGTTTATTTAAGATAATTGTAGATTTTTTCACCTTTTATTTATGCACTCAGTAGTTAACTATTTTTACTGATTTTGTTAACCTACTCTTCACCGCTTATTTGGTTTTCTTGACAAAAATTTGAGGTTAATTTTTTGTTGGTTTTCGAATTTATGTAAATTAGGTATCTACGCGTAAAGTGCAATAGCTAAAAACTTTTACCTCGCAATTTGTCAAGCATCAACAAAACCTCAATTTTGTAATTGTTGAAATATGGTGTGACACCCCAAATTCAAGGGGTCCGTTAATTTCCCATCAACCCATGGAATGCCCGTGGATACCGTATAACTCGATATCGCACCGTTGTGTCCCATTTACCAGGATCCATAATTTAACGAAATCCGGGCAGAGTCTCCTTTGTACGGGAAGCTCTACCCCAAAACACAATCTGTGCAATCAACATTTACATGACCCATCCGAGGTCCAATATAATACCACAACCACACATGGTCCATTTTATACGTAAAACTTGACCACACAGGGTCCATTTTATACGTAAAACTTGACCACACCGGGTCCAATCATCATATTTATATCAAAATATGCAAGGTTATATTAAAACAGTCCATATATACTCTATTACAATTCCTTTACACATTACATTCAAAATTTAATTACAAATCTACTTTTACAAAAAAAAATGGATTGGAAGCCACAAGTCGGCTTTTCTTCAACCATGTGACCCTGATTGTGAGCCGTCCATTGGTGCATGACCCACACCTGAAATGTTTCCCGTATAGGGTGAGCCAATGCCCAGTAAAATAATCCCTACAGAGGCTACTCATCACCTAAAATGCATATGCAATGTATAAATGCAACATTTCACAACAAGTATTCCCTCCAACAATAACATATAATACAATGTTGGAAAATCATGATGTCATGCCAAGTAATGAAATGAAACTCACCCATGCATGCTATCCCGAGCCCACACTGACTCCAACAACACAATGCGACACTTACGTGTAAAACAAACGTCTTTGATGAAACACATCCAAAGATCATTTTGAAATCAACCATATGTCATAAAACTAATTCATTCTTGGATGTTTCCCATAAAATGAATAATTTATATATCAAAATCATGTGCCTTTATGGGGTATCGGATTCAGGAATCGCACCTCCGGCTCCGTACGCCGTTACACTTTTCTGGAATTTCACCGCCGGTAAGTGTATGAACCAAGTGGTCGGGTTTTTCACCCGAGTGTTTAGCCCTACTTGCTATACCCGACACAAGTTTTCTTATGCATGTCACCGTGCGACTCCGTAGGACATTCCATCCCACTTTTCCGAGCCTACCATCAAGAACCAATGTTGGTGTTGATCACCCCATGCAACCCTACACCCACACTCATGCATGTAGCCCATGAATGTGATGTTAATTCCATGTCCATATTGCAATGCATGCCAAATGACAATTTTTAAATATCATTGTATACCATGGCAATTAATATCATTTGCATATAATCACATAACCATTTCAAGTTCAATATATCCAAGAGCATATATCAACACTCCATCAACATGATAACACATAATACATGCTAATATTACATTTCATTCACAAGGCATAATATAAAACACAAAGCATGCCCACATGATCCCAATTTTCAAGGGATTACATAAATTCTTCCATATACCAAAATCAAGCCAAGATTTTATATGGATCATTCAAACAAAATAAAAATCAGAATATATGATTTTTATATAACCAATTATCTAAACATTCAAGAAATCACAAACTAGCACTTTCTAACTACCAATTCACACTAAAATTGATCCTACCCATTTCCATAGCACCAATCATAATGGAAAAATATTAGAAATACCCAAAACAGCCCACATGAACCCTATGGACACCTTAGGTTAGAAATAGGTCCGAGTAGGAGGAACCCTACCTCTTGAAGCGTAAAGAATTTGTAGGAAGCCTCAAGAACAAGATTGAAGCCCAAAGTTTAGATTTCTCCAAAATCCTCTCTTTAAATCTTCGTGAAAATCTTTGTTTTTGGTACCCACGCGTAGCTCTCGTCGCGTAGATCGACTTTAATTCTTGGCCCGACGAATTCTGACCGACGGAACTCCGAGAATCGGCGAAAGAAAGCTTAAAGAATTATATTTTTTTTTCTTCTTTGCTCTTTGGTTTGATCCAGCCGGCCAAATGAAGAGCAATTATCTGATTTTTCAGATATTTGCTCACTTTTATACCTTCTAAACACTTGGCCCTCGTCGCGCCAAGTGTCGTCCTTTGTCCGGGTCCGTTTTTATCTCGAAACGATTAAATTTCGTACCGATTTAAACTCAAAATATTTTATATGAACTTTATTTAAAATATTTTTCAAATTTTCAAATTTTTATAAAAATTTCGTTTTTAGGGTCATCGAACACCCGTCACCTCGAAAAACGTAAAAAATCTGACTATCTCAGAATTCGACGAAATTTGTCTGGGTAACTAGATTTCGTGAGACGAATCCAACGATGAGGTCCGTTTCATCATCTGAGGTCTATAAAAATACCAGTTTTTTTTAACCGCATTATAATGACAAATTACTATTTTACCATTTTTTTTTCAGAAAAGGTTAAAATTTTTCCCGGATTTCACATATGGTACTCGAATTTGTGGCTAGTGGAATAAATTAGGCTTTATATCTCTAATATTTTGAACATTTTTTGTGAAGCCGGATCTTTATGGCATCCAATAGTGTCATGATTCCATAAAGGTCAGCGAAAATGAAAAAATCATGATGCAAAAGATACTGCCAAATAGATTCACGTAAAAGGGTCCACGTGCAATGCCTATTTTTTAAATATAACTTCTTTTTTTGTGTGTGTTTGCCCTTTTTATTTGTGGTACTACTTTTGTTTATAAAATGCTATCATATATTGCAAAAAGGATGGTCTATATAGCTTCTCAAATGATTGAGATGAGGCATATAGAGATGATAAACATTCTTGCTTTTTAAATTGTTTTTATGCCATGTTTTTAGGTACGAATGATAACTTTTTGTTCCGAAACATTTTGTTAATTTTTTATCCTATAATGTCATCTCTTTGTTACAATAGTTCTGAAGACGGCAATCATAGTTGAGACAATTTTGCAATTAGTTTTTAAGAATTTACCTTCACAAAACAATTGGGGTTGGTGGAGGCTTGTATTTGATGCTGGCAGAGGCACTCTCCAACCTTGAATTATACTCGCCTGTGGCCACATGTTGATCTTAGTACTTCCGTCTTTTAAACTTTTATACTTTTCGAAAATCATAGGATATACAAAGGAAAAAAGTTTTGATCTCATTTCTATAAATGAAAAAACTCTTTTAATGAAAAATCATTGGTTTTGACAATCAGTTACGCATCAGGGTCTAGATCTTGCATCTGACCTACACCATGCAGTTATTATGTGATCAGTCATGCACTGTCTTAAATAAAGAAAAACGTAAATGAACATTTGAAAACGTTATCTTGGCTAATGGACACTTGCCCCACATTCTGTGAAAGATTATTTCATTAAATTAGTTGTAGTCTATGAAGATATGTTGTTAAAAAAATACATTGTGATTGTTTCGTTTTTAATATTTAGCTTATATGCTGAACACTCCAATTGCATTGAGCAATCTTGACAAGGATAAGTATACAATCAAATGTTCAATTGTAAGATTTTACAGATGTGTCTTCGTGTTTTCAACTTACAAGGTGGAATGGGTTAGTTTCTATGTGGAATTTATTATTTATTTTGTATATTGTTTCGACTAATTTCATGCACTACTTTTTTTTGAAAAACAAACTTATGATATGTTTATCTTTTCACCAAACTATGAATGATTGGCTTTGATGGTCTAACCCTTAGCCCTTCCTCATCCACCCGAGGAGCTTATTCAAATAATGCATGAAATTCTTTTTACTTTGATTATTTTGCATTGCATTTTTTTTTGAAATATAATTTTTATAGGTTTAGGTATATAATTTAACTTTTTGAAAATGATTCACGTGCAACACACGTGTATATCAACTAGTCTATATCTATACTACTTATAAATGTCAGCATGTGTGAAAAATTTTTGATTTCCTATTTCACCCTTAATTATTACCATAAAACCAATTATACCCACATATTTTCCTGTCTTTCATATTTACTTAACTTCCAAAATATTAGGTAGATAAAACTTTATCAAAATATTACCTAGATAAACTTTATCAAAATATTAGTTATATGAACTTTATTTCTATGACTTGATAGATGAACTTTATCTCTATGTCAATACAATCTTTCTTTTCCATTCAATTATACAAACTCTACTAGAATTCTAATACCACATATTGATAATTTTTAGGTGACACACACACACACACACACACACATATATATTTGCCTTTCCTACTTATTAGACTTCTAAAATATTTTGAATTCCTTCATATATATATATATATATATAAACTTTATCTCTATCACAATACATTCTTTCCTTTTCATTCAATTGTAGAAACTCTACTAGAATTCTAATATCTCATATTGATAATTTTTAGGTGATAACTTTATCTCTATGACAATACATTCTTTTTTTTTCATTCAATTGTACAAACTCTACTAAAATTCTAACACCACATATTGGTAATTTTTAGGTAATACATAAACATATATTATTTTATCTTTCCTACTTATTAAACTTCTAAAATATTTTGAATTTTTAATACCACATATTGGTAATTTTTAGGTGATACATATGCTTATATTTTTTTGTCTTTCCTACTTATTAGACTTCTAAAATATTTTGAATTCCTTCATATATATATATATAGGATTCTAATACCACATGAGATCAAACTTCCTCGCAAAGTTATCAAACAAGTTTTTTCTTTCATTCACATTAGAGTTAGAAAGTTGGCCTGTCATAGTCATTTATTTGTAGTCCTATGGTCTCATGCTCTTATGTGACAAACTCAATGAAGTCAAAATTGGAGTTTTCAGCATAATTGAGATAAGTTTATTAATTCCTATGTTTTACTTTATTAATTTCTATGTTTATGTTAATTCCTATGTTTTGTAGCACTTAAATTTTCTTAATTTAACGTCAAGCAACGTTCCAAGAGATTGGTATGATAAGTCAAGAATTCGGCGTAATAATTGAAGTTAATTTATTAATTCTTATGTTTTAGTTTATTAAATAGCTGTGGCAGGTCGAGTGTTTGACATAATTGAAATTAATTTATTAATTTCTATGTTTTAGTTTATTAATTCCTATGTTTACATTAAAATTTTCTATGTTAATGTTTCTTTGTTTTATTCTAACCTCTCATGAATCCAATTTTTCATTGCTCATATACCTAATATTTTGAAACCTTGTTCAAATCTCCTATAATATTGACCTAATTATTCTTAATTTTTGAATTGATGTTAAATTCCAACATTTATTGAGACCAATAATCAATCCAATAATAAATTAATTAAATTCAATATGTTTTGAGTATTTTTATATGTACCATATTTTTGAGTATTTTTATCATTTATTGACTGAAATTTATCAAATTTTGGGGTTAAAAAATTAAGTGCTTTTTTTCTTGGTATTTTAATTATTTACTTACCTTTACAAAAAATAATTCAATTTTATTACTCATCAACTTTGTATTTCAAATAAATTTAATAACAAATTAATAAACTAAATTTTTTTTCATATGTAACGTAGGTGTGCATTGCTAGTATTTATAAATGTCAACACATGTGAAATTTTTTTTAATTTTTTATTTCATCCCTATTTAATAATGTTAAGACAATCATAACCCACATATCCTTATTAATATAATTATTTTTCCTACTATGTCCTATCAAAATTCTTCTTATCATATAACATTACTAGTCATAACCCGTGCGTGAAGGCACGACTAAACATAAAATTCGAGCGCCCAAAAAATTGATCTTACTATATTAAATTTTTTAACATGTGTATACTATCATATATGGATAATGTTTGAAATAAAAATTATATTAACCACAAATTAATCAAATATTAAATGATTCAATATATGATATAAATGACTGATGTGATATTTTTTGGAAAAAAATATGTAAATGATTAAACATGTGATAGAAATGAGTGATGCGATACTTTTAAGGAGAAAAATATGTAGGGGATAAAAATTCATGTTGTTATATACTTTATTATATAGGTAGCTTTAGGTCTTCAATTACAATAATAACTCTGGTAACTCAAATTACTGTATTATATATGTATAGATTAATAACTAGGTTTAGTAAAATTTAAAAGAAAGAATAAATTCTCCGACACATAATTTATTTATTCAATTCAATTGTACATATAATCTATATTTTTTATAAGTTTTAAAAAAACATTATTATTTAAATATGTTCAGTGCAAATTTTGTATTACTTGCCTAATTTTTATAAAATTAATTATATCCTTATTACTTTATATAATTATTATTTTTAAATGTAATTTGACTTTCAAGTTCTTTTGAACTCAGTATTTGACTTCTAAATTCTTTTGGACTCCTTTATAAGAAGTACACTTAGATAAAATTTTCATCTCTATGTATATATCTATACGAAGAAGTAAAGACAAATTTGTATTATCTTGTTATATACTTATAGTTATCAAATTGGATTCTAAGATCAAATATGTTTTATATTTTATAATATTTTTTTTTGTATAATTATGTTTAACAAGAAATAAAATATAGATTAATTTTTTGACACCAAATTTATCATTTAATTTAATTATATATAAAATTTATATTTTCATAAATTCAACAAAGATATTAATTATTTAAATTATTCACGTGCAACACACACCGTGCATTGCTAGTATAGTAAATGTGTTCTTTATTAAATGCAGGCTTATCAATTGAAGAAAGCAACGCTGAAAGGCAAGAATGCTATGTGACTGAGGTACATGAAGGCAAGCTGAAAAGCAAGCAGGCTTCTCCAACACCTTTAATGGAGGCTATAGGCCCTGGAAATTCTTTGGTGGATGCAGTTTCTGTTTTGGTGTTTAATTTTTGTTCAGTTGTTCTGTTTTGGGGTTCAAAAGATAAGTTGTTTTATGGATCTAGATAACATATATATATATATATATATAGTGAAAATATAGTGTGTTGAGAATGAACCATTGTTTTGGTGTTCAAAGGATATGGTGTTTTATGGACTGAAGTGTTCAAGAATGCTAGGTGACAATTTGTTATATTTTGTTTTATTTGTGGTTTGGGAGTAATTTATAATAAGTTGTGGTTTGAAAATTATTTGTAATAGATTGTGTGTTGAGATTATTATTCATTTCAGCAAAAAAAAATAAAAAATGAATGTTTGGTAATCGGGTGTGGTTTGGGAGTAACAGGTTATGGAGAACTGCACCTGGGAAAACAATTCCTTTACTGGCATTTGTATAAATGTTGCGAATTTCAGCTTAGTTCCGATCACTGGCTCCGCTAAGCAAATGAATTTGACGGCATTTGTTAAACCCCAGTAAATATGTCAGCATTTATTTAAACGCTGGCTTTTGCCAAAATTCTTGTAGCGATCTACCTACTTCGTAAATATATATTTTGGAATTTCTTTAAGATGATAAGAAAAATTAGCAATTTCTTTAGTTTGAAAAAAGTAAATGTCATATCATTATTCTGGATTGATATGGTAAAGTGACTAATTAAAAAAATCAAAACTAATATTTGGTTAGTTGGTTTTCTTAGAAGGATTTGTTGATAATACTAAAATGTAACAAATTTATTTTATGTTTTTTTAACATGTAATATTAGATAATACTTAAAGAACTCTCATGTATTTTAAAAATAGTATAAGTTTTTGTTGATGTATTGTATTGTATGTAAATTTCAAAGAAGATGTAAACGATTAAATTCACAAATTATACATGTTGCTCGCAATAGTATCCTTAAAGTATCAAAGTATTTTTTTTATTATCTAATACATAAGAGGGGTGTCCGATTTATGTCCTCAAATATCTTACGAGTATTGTTGTATCATTGCTTTCAATCACCACACCTTAATTCCCCTTCACGAAATAGGAAACATTTGATGAGTATGATGAGTTACCATCGCCATCCGGGCCCATTTATTCTTCTGAGCAATGTCTAAGAAAAGATGCGGTGAAAAAAACTACTGAACTCTGTCACCACCACATGATCTTGTCATTACTTCAGAATCTGTCTCTGTTAGATAATGTAGAACGTGAAGATTTGCTAAATTGCCCATATACCAGAGAAGTTGCAGGTTTCTCAGTCTAGAATTCGAGTAAAACTTGGTAGAAGTTATAGCAATATTATGCTTATCAAGTTTTTTATCAAATTTTTTCATTTTAAGTGATGCGTCACAATCTCCATCGCTAAATATTAATAGAACTTATTTATTTGATGGTAAAAACTATCACATCACTTAAAATGAAAAATTTGATAAAAAATCGTGATCAACATAAGATTATTATACAAAACTATGAGAAAGCAGATTCGAGGTTAGATAAAACGAAGAAACACAAAAGTGCTTTAAAGAGAAAGTTCTGAGGATTTCACATAATTATTATGCCTTTGGAAATTCGTAAAAATTTCTAGTATGAAATCATGAAGGCGACTGATGTACCAAACTACTAACATTTTCCTCCCCTTCTTAAAGTACGTTCTGGTGATTATTATTATTAAGTTTTTGATGTATTCGTGCAGTTTTTATTATCGCTTAGAGACTGAATAGAGATGGAAGTTATCCACGTATGAAAAAAAAAAAAGGGATCTATGGTGTAAGTGAAAGATTGATAAATTTTAAATAGATAAGGATCCGATGAAGAACCAACACAAAAAAAATTCCAGACCGAAACATAATAGGCTACATTTTCTTATTACTTTTTGGTGCTTACAAAGGACTGGTTGTGAACATACAGGCACATTTGGTTGAGATAAACAACAATCAATAAATAAAGTCATATCAAATGATCTTATCGACAATCGAGGATGTAAGAAACAGAGAGATAGAGATTACTTGATGACTAAAAGAGCTACTAGAGTTCATAACTATAGAGATGAGATTAATGCCAATCACTAGAAGACTTAGGCCAGTGAAGAAGAAAAAGAACAAGAGATATTAAGTAAAGCATGAATTAACACAGAACTAAAAATATGGTTGATGAACTTTTCTCCCATAAAATTAAGTGCCTTAAGAAATCTGCAAATAATGGGAATCACGCAACTAGAAAAATAGTTAACGGCCTTGTTTTCATTGCTTTTATTGGAGACCGGAATTCATGTTCAAGTTGCACTATAGCAAAATTAGGTGTACCTGATGAAAAGGTGCATACCAGTGAAAATTAATTTTCAGACTTGTGTATGATAACAGAATGTGAGTGTGCGTAAAAAATGATGTGCACGTGTGGGAGGGGGGAGAGAGAGAGAAAGAGAGAGAACCATGGAGTACTTTTGAAGGCACAAATCCATCTGTACAGAATCTGCCAATGCAGGAATATGTGGAAAAAAGGAGATAATGTAAGAAACCTTCACTGAACATGTTGAGCTGGAGAAAGCATCGGTGCTCTTGAACAGGCTCCTCGTGATATCACCAAAAAGCCTAGCAGGAGGAATGAAAGAAGCATGTAGCCAAAGACAACTTGCCGACTCATCTTCGCAAATTGAACCCTATGATATGAAGGAGATAGATGCTACAAAAATTCGGCAAGTCATCCTTGGCTGCACCCTACTTATCTAGGCCTACATGCAAGGCCATTGGTGAGTTGATTTAATCAATCAAAGAAACTGCTTGCCCTTTCAAGCATCTAGGAGACAGGGATGAGTAATGGCTGATGGGAGGGAAAAAAATGCAAGGCAATGAATGGCAAAAGAGAATAGAGGATAAAAAGAAGAGGGCATTGATGAGCCTTTTATAAAACTCAACGGAAGGGGCAAGAGGCTGTAATGGAATAGAATTGTATATTACTGGTAGAAATAATGCAAATTGATCCATTATCTTCAATCGAGGCGACGTGGACAGCTCTTACAGGGACCTTATTTTTTTGGCCCAGTAAGATTGGGCAAGTGATAAGGTTCTTCTATCCTTCTCTTTACAACAGGTGCCACAAATTAAGGAGGGAAAATTAGGTCAACTAAAACTCATCAGTATATAGCTGAATGTGTGTAATGAAAATCAGCAAGGGAATGCATAAGCCTCGACCAAGAAGAGCCTTAATTGAACAATTTTACCTGATGTTTATATAAAGTTCATGATATTTATGTGAAAAGAATGTTTAATACATTTCTGCTTCGAACTCAAAAGAGTCTTGGAAATTACAAACAGATGTCAACAAATGAAATGGCTGAATGCACGCCCCGGTTAAATTCTGATTTTGCTTTCGTTGTTTCTCCTCCTAACTCAACCACCAAAAACAGAAGCCAAAAACAGAAGTCATGGAAAATCTGATATCATTGGGAAACTATGATACTAAAATAATATGATGCCGAATATAATATTTTCTGTTTGAGGTAGTAATATTATGTTATTATAATTAAAGAGTCACAAATTCAAGTCAGCAGAGATACTCTCCACACGAAAAGTAATCCTACTATAACTGGCTATTCCTAGACTCCACAATGGATTTATGCAATGAGTCACTTTTAAATAGTATTTTCAATTTCTAATACAGTACGTTGGAAATATTTTGTGCCGCTGTCGGTTTTCTGCATCTTTGAAAAGTGCAGCAAAAGGATACAGAAAATAGTCTCTCGTGTACATTTCAATGTGTGAGTGTGTGTGAGAGTAGAGAGAGACAGAGAGAGAGAGACTAACAGTATATAATTCCGATATAGATATTCTTCTCCAATATTGTGGACATTTTATATCCACTGAAGGCAAGATGGATAGGTCCAATTCAATTGCAACTTGTAGGAAAGCGAAAAGAATGATATAGAGGGAGCTGCAGAGATTTATGGAGCAGCGTATGCAGTGTAGTCCTGCGGAAGAAATAAAAAAACTAAAAAAAACGTATGATCTTGGGAAGTGAGGGACTCGTGGATCAAGGCTTACTGTTTTTTGGCATAGGCTCCCCGCTTTAGCTCTCGATACAAATTACTGTTTGATATTTCATTTTTCTTCTTCTTGACTTCGTTTGAAAGAACTCTCTTGATGTGTCTCTCTCTATCAAAACACTTACACGCCCACTAAGATAAATTAAATGACTAAGTGACGACTTAGTAGAGAACTGAGAGTTTCAAAAGATGTCGAAGGATAAAAATACCCCCCACCTTATCCCTATAGTGGGTCTCACTCATTATCTGTGACGGTTGATGACTGCAACAGAAGAGGCAAAAGATAGCCAAAAGAAAATACTAAGTCGGCCAACGTGAAATCCAAAAAGAAAAATGTAAAGAAAATATAAAAGGTTTGCACCAGTAACAAAAAGTACAGAAAAAAGGTGCAGAATGAAACAAATATTTATATTACTATAAAATATCAACAGATGTCAAAACTTTTGATTAATTTTAATAATCTTAATAAAATATTTAATATCGATGCCATCCTTATAGAATTATATTAGCAACTTTAATATTATCTATACGAGTATGGTCGAGATACGATTATAATAAAATATATTTATTATTTTCAATCACTTTAATACTTATATATTTTAGTAATTCTTTAACATAATAAGAAAAATTAGTAATTCTTTTAAATTTCAAAAAAATATATATTGTATCATTATGGTATTAATCAAACTAATATTTACCGAGTCAGTTTATTTAAAAGTAATTTTTGTTTAGACTACAATGTAATAGATTTATTTTATGTTCTTTTGACATGTAATTGTAGATGATACTTAAAAAATATTCATGTGTTTTTGAAGTAGTATAAATTTTTGTTAATGTATTGTATGATATGTGAATTCGAAAGGAAATGTTAAAAATTCAATTAAAAAATTATATATTTTGCTTGAATACAAAAGTATCCGTGAAGTATCCTAATAGTTAATTATTATCAAATATGTAGAAAGTTTATCAGATACGTATCCTTGAGTATCCGACGAATATCGAATCCAATATAGGTACGCCGACTTCAACAAAGTATCCATACTTCGTAGGTGAATACCTAATTTTTCCTTAACCAATAAAAGAGAGCTAGTTTTATCCTCCATTGGCACAAATTGAATACATAAATACACTGTGCATTGAATATATAGTATGTCCCTTTGGAGACATCCGATAAAATTGAAGCAATACAAAAAAGATTAACATGACTCCTGCGTAAGGATGACTTGTACAAATTGAAAATGGTCCAAATTTTTTGGGTATATATATATATATATATATATATAGTACTTTTTGTCTTTCATACCAGTTACTTCTTGTCGGCATGGGTCTCCTCAATTTCTTGTTTCCCAAATTGATGTTCAGGATATTACCGGGGTCATTCGAAAGCACAGCTGGTATAATTACTTATCCTCCATATAAATTACAATAAAACTATTTTAACATTTCCAAATAGAGAAAAACAATTATGTGATCACTTGTTGAGAGGTGGTTGGGACTATATTAGAGATTCATGTATATAATCAAGGTTGAATAGTACTGATCCAAGTTTAAATTTGCGTTCCACATAATCAGATAGAAGTTTCAATTCTGGTTTAGCCTACAATGGGTTTCAATTTTTCCTTTTTTTGTCGCCACTCTTTCCTCTTTTGCTTTCAAAGTCTTTCAACAAGATAAGTTCACTTTTTCCCTTGGTCTTTTCTCAAATGCATAACTTGAAGGGTATTTTTTATTTTTATTTTTTTCCGATTGAAGAGAAGGAGATCATTAAGCCTTGGACAATGACTAGGGGCGGAGCCAAAAAATTGTTCCAGGTTGGACACTATATGTTTTATAAAAATAGAATAATGTATTTGTATGTAATTATATCCTATTTAATTTTCAAAAGTTCATTAAATTTAAAAGACTAAAATTACTAAGCATAGTAGATACAAATGAAAAAAAAAGACTAATTATATTTTTTTACCCAACAAAAGTTAATCAAAACTATTTAGAATTGACTCCGATGAATTTTCATACATTGAAATTCTTGCATTAACTTCTTTATTATTTATATCTATAATCGTATTATCACTTAACTATTTATCATTCACTCGATTACACAATAAAATATATTCTCTATCATGTCAGTGATAATTACTAATATAAATGTCAAAATTATAAGTAAACTCATGGATATATCATGTCTTTCTAGTTTTAGCTAAAAAATAGGGTGGGCACAGTGTAATATATTGAAAAAATACTTAAAATATATATAAGTAATTTTTTTTTAAAAAAAATTGAGGGTGGGCATGTGCCCCCCTTGGGCATAAGGTGGCTTTGCCCTTGACAATGTCAGAGAAGAAGGAAGTTGATCATGTAAGCTTTCTCAATGTCATGCCCACATGTAATGAATGCCATATGAGTAACTTTAACCATATGTATACATATATCATGCAATTTATCACCCATTCAATTTATCAATGAGCATACGTCAACATTTCATTTTCAACTAGAATTCACAAGCATGTTATTTCTTCATATATATCCCAATAACACACTTTGTTCATAAAGGCATAATTAAAACACATAACATGCCCACATAATATCAAGTCTCATGGAATTACACAAGTAATTACCACATACCAATTTCAAGCTAGGAATTTAATTTAAATTAGGTCAATTTCCCATACCCAATTCACCAAATCAATCAATTTCATCAACTTCACATACATAGGCAAGTGATATATATCTCTATCAACCTACCCATTACACAAAACACCCTAAATTGTGAAATAAACCCGAATAGAAAGGAACCCTATCTCTTGAAGCGTAAAGAACGACCATAGAAAGTCCTAAGAATCCGCTTCTAGCCCAAATCTCAAGCTTATAAAAAATCTTGTACATTGATCTTCAGTAAAACTCACCGTTTTTGGTATGTAAGCGTAGCCCTTAATGAGGAGAGCAACTTTTTTCCTCTTGGCCCGAGTGGATCCGAGCACCCGATCTCCGTAGATCATAGAGAGAAAGTGGAAAACTCAAGCCTTTTCCCTCTCTTCTTTCTCAGGTTGGAACTGGCTGAAAAAATGGGGAGAAATCAGATTTTCTCCCCTATTTATAGTCTTAGAATATTTGGCCCACAACGTGCCACACGGCCCAATTTTTCTCGGGTCTGTTTTCACCCTGAAACGATTAAATTTCGTTTCGGTTCAAGTTCAAAATAATTTTATTTTAATTTACCTTCAATTTTTTCCAAATTTTGAATTTTTATTAAAAATTCCATTTTTGGGTGACTTGAGACTCGACCGCTTCGTAAACGCAAAAAATCCAACTATCTCAGAATTCGATGAAATTTGACAGGGTAACTATATTTCGCGAGAGAAATCCAAAGGTGAGGTATGTTTCATCATCCAAGATTTGGAAAAATTCAGGTTTTGACCCATACTGTAGCGGTAAATTATCGTTTTACCCTTTTTGTAAAAAGTTTAAATTTACCGGGTATTACTGATCATTTTCTAGAAATTATTTAGCTGTATCATTTCTACTTAAAATAATTTCAAGGATAATGCTAATAATATAATCTAACAAGTGCTAGTCAAGATAAAATTAATGAGATTATTCAAAGAATGTTTTCCGTAGAATCGAAGATGTTTATTTGAGTAGATGTAGAATATCTCTCCAAGGAAGATAGGCTCAAATTCTTCAATTGGTTATACATCTCCACTAAATATGTAAAGAGTGTAATATTTCACAAGGTTTTTGAAATAAAGAAATCTAATCGTGCTCATATAAATAAGTTCGAATAAAAATATTAAGATAATATACACCTAAAGTATGAAAATCCCGCGTGATCAAATTAAGAATATTTTCACAAAACATAGGAATATTTAACCTAATTTCACTGTGAATCATATGAACTAGTCTTCCTAAATTTAACAGTATAGATTCTAATTTTAACAAAAATGAACTTAAACACACATTAGGTCAAAACAAACAGTCTAAAACAAACAAGCGCAAAGCATAAATTGAAGTTCAAGTGCATAATTTAAAATATGAGTGAAAGATAGCAAATTGTTTTGTAGAATCTCCAATCTGTTTAGGAAGTAGAAGATTCTTCTCCGAAACGATCTTTAAATAACTTCAAAAGTTAAGCTTGACTTTGTTCATATTCATCCATGCGTTGGTTGATCTGAGTAATACTATTCTTCACCTCTAGTAAGATGCGTCTATCAGTTCTGTCATCCATCGGTATGCATGGTTGTTCCTCTTGTGGTATGAATTCTTCAGGTACTTGGAATGGCTCTTCTTAGGGTGTAGGTGGAGCTTCAGGTCAGTCGTCCTGTTGTCCTTTATGACTTTTTTTCAATGAAGTTCTATCCAATGCTCCAAAATGATCCACTATTTTCCATATCGGATTAATGATCACTCCTTTTTTCCTGCATAGTTGAGAGACTAACATGGCATATGGGAGTGAGGCTTTCATTCGATTCACTGTAAGTATCATTTGGTCCATGATTAAATTTGGCAAATCAATAGTGTGTCCCATTCCAAATGCATACAAGAAATAAGCCTGCTCAGAATAGATTTAATTTTTTTGGGCACGGGGTAGCAAACTATACCCTGTGATAAAATTCAGGATGTGGTATTTGTCGGTCAGGTCCCCTTGCTTTATATATTTGTTCGGTCTACCCCAACCAAATGCTGGGTTTCCTGTTACTTTTCTCCCTACAACATTCAAATCAGGTAATTTAGTGTACGGGTACTACGGGTTTTTTTTTCTCCGCATGGGTCAAAAAAATTTGGTTATACTAACCGGTGTAACATGAAAAATCCTACCCCGTACGAATGCATGCAAGTGCCTTTTTCCAATTATTTGAGCATTACTATAAAATTCACGAATTAGCCGTCATAAGCAGGAACATATAATCTAACATAATATAACCATCCTCTTGCATTAAGAATTTGTCTGATTCCTATGTTCTCAAAATCCTCAAACATAACTGGCCTTTCAAAAATAACAGGTTTAGTCAAAAAATTAGCATCGTACCATTCCTGTTGTTCAAAATTCTCAAACATCACCTCATTGAAGATATTTTTTGGGAAAGGTTGTTGTGGAGGTTGATCAGGTGGTGGAGATTGATCTCTTCGCGCTTGGTTTGAAGGTCGTTTTGCTCGTTGTTTTAAATCCATTTTTTTGTTGATTTTTCTTCAGAAGATATATACTATCATCCGGACGTTAGCTCTACTGTCTGGATGGTGATATCTGACTAGTTTTTGGTTTGCAATTGCAGACTACTTTTCTATTTTTTTGTAATTCTTCTCTTTTTCCTATATTTCCTACAGTTCACAAAATTAGACATAATTTTATATATTCTACAAAATTTTTCTAACCACTATTTTTCTTTCAAAAGAATTGGGTTTATTAATTTTTTATTTGTTATTTGTTATTTACTGATTTTCCTATTTATTCTATAGTTATTTACATTTATTTGCAATTATGTGCATATATTCCCAAAACTATACATCTTGTTGATCATATTTAGTCAGTAGCAGAACTATCTTGATCAATATTACCTGTGACACGGTTAATTTCACTTCTCACGTATCATCTTAACATTGGGGTAGAATATGATGACGTCTCATGATAATTCTTACTCTGCCCATACCTAATCCATCGTAAACAATCTGACGCTCGACCTGAAATTAGTTTCGCACACTGATTATATTGTCTCAAATGTTCTGTATGACCACATTTTGCACAAGCAAAGAGACGATTTGCTCGTTGGTGTTTAGCATATGTACTTTTTTCACACAAGGGTCTTGCTTGACTTTCGAAAATTTCTAAATTTCTAATATACCTAGATTTTTGCATGATCAATGTATGTATATCTTTTGGAAAGTGACGTAATAAAATTAAACTTAGCTAGAATAATTTTTTGTCCATTGTTCAATTTTTTGAGAAAAGAAATTTCAAAATGACTCAAAAAATTATTGCAAATTGACTCACTATTTGGTTCTTTAATGTCTTTCAATTACAAAGATGAATTAAAATTTTAAATTAAAATTACTATTTTAAACACAAATTAAATTCACACCCATACCTCCCCAACTTAATTTAAATATTATTTTTAATTTATGGCATAAATGAAATAGAATATTAGACAATTGCTAATCAGATATGGAAGCGAGATACATCCATAGTACAAAACCTAATTTGTAAAACAAACAAAGAAACTATACAGAAGAAATAAAAACACAAAAGAGAAATTATAACTACTATATACACGAGATGCATAAAGGATAGATCAATCAAGCTTAAGTTCCCAATTAAAGTTTCTTACATTCCCTGATACTTCCTTCGAAGAATTTAACAAATCAGCATAAAATTGCCCATCAGGATTTCCACTATCAGTAATAGAATTAACCAAACCGACTTGTAGAGGGTCAGAATAAGAAAAGGTGTTAACTTTCTCCTCTACAATCTCATCAATTGCATCTACCTCACAAATTTCTTCCTCCTCTCTAGGTTGTTTTGCACTGTTAAAAATATTTAATTCTAAGGTCATGTTTCCAAATGAGAGTTTCATGATTCCATTTCTACAATTAATCAACGCATTTGATGTAGCTAGGAATGGTCAACCTAATATTAGAGGTGTGGATGCACATCTATGACAAATTGGTTCTATGTCTATAACAAAACAATTTGCTGGAAAATAGAATTGATCAACTTGGACAATAACATCTTCCACAACTCCTCGTGGAATTTTTATTAATCGGTTTGCTAATTGTAGTGTAACATTAGTAGGTTTTAGTTCGCTTAATCCTAATTGTGTATAGACCGAATATGACATTAAATTACAACTAGCTCCATGATCTAGCAAAGTTTCTTCAATTCAAAAATTTCCTATGATGCATGAGACTATTGGACTTCCTGGATCTTTGTACTTAGGAAAAGTATTATGTTGTATTATAGTACTAACTTGTCCAGTTAGAAATGTTTTCTTTAGTACATTTGTTCTTCTTTTTATTGTGCAAAGATCTTTTAGAAATTTAGCACAAATCGAAACTCGTTTTTTTGCATCCAACAAAGGAATATTGATTTTTACTTGTTTAAATAACTCAAGAATGTCCGATTGAACTTTTTCAGATGAAAGTTTTTTAACCCTTTGAGGAAAAAGTAAAGGAATAGGAGATGGAAGATATTTTTCATTTTGTATTTCTGATTGCTTTTTAATTGAAGGTTCAGGTTCAAGTGGTTTATTAACAGGAATTTTCTTTCGTATTTTCTTTGAAATTTTAGGTTTAATAGTTTTGTCAATGACTTTTCCACTTCTTAGTGTTGTGATTGCTTGTACCTGACTTGGAGAAGATTCAGATGACACAGAATTAGCTTGACTCCGACTTTGTGGAGGTTTAGGTTGAGATGAAAACTTTCATTTCTTCGAAGTACTCAAAGACTAGATTAATTTAGCTAGATGACTTGTAATATCTTCAATACTCTTTGAAGTTTGAGCTTTAAAATCATTAAATGCTTGAGTTATTTGAGTATTAAAATTCATTTAACTTTGAATAAATTGATTCATTGTATCTTCCAGAGTTCTTCTCTGAGGAGGTTGATATGGCTGATATTGTTGTTGATTTTGTAGCTGTGGTGGGCCTTGTGTTTGATTTGTAGGTTGTGTATTTCTCCAACTAAAATTCGGATAATTTTTCCATCTTGGATTGTAAATTTCAGAGTATGGATTCATATAAGGCTTATTATTATAAGTTGGAACAACTTTAGATTGTTCAATTAACACTTCTTTGAATGTAGGTATAGTTGGACATTCCCAAGCAGGATGTCCTGACAACACAGAACTTTCACATATTTGATCAGTAGTTGATACAACAGATACTTGCTTAATTTTTTTAATTCTAAAGCTTCTAATTTTTGAGATAAATTAGCCATTTTAGCTCTTAAATCATCATCGTCTTTCAAAATATATTTTTCTCTTTCAAATGTAGATGACTTATTTTCCACAATAGTTGAAGAAGTTGAGTCTCACATCTGGGAACTTTCTGAAATAGTATAAAAAAATTGGAATGCTTCTTCAAGCTTTTTATTCATAAATTCTCCTTGGGCCATCATTTCAACAAATTGTCGCATTTTAGATGGAAGTGCATCATAAAAGAAATCAACTAAAGTCCACTTTTCAAATGCATGATGTGGACAAACTTGGAGAAGATCTTTAAATCTTTCCCAACATTGATAAAAAGTTTCACCTTCTTTACAGCAAAGTTCATTAGTTGACATCTTAATGTATTAGTACGATGCATATGAATTTTTTTTTTAAAGAACTCAGCTTGTAAAGCTTGCTAGTTTGTGATTGATTTGCCCTTAAAGAGTTAAGCCATAGTTTAGCTTTATCTTTCAAAGAAAAAGGAAAAAGTTTTAATCTGACCATTTCAGAATTATCTTGCAAAGTTCCACAGACTTCTTCAAATTCTTTCATATGAACATAGGGGTTTTTAGTTTCTAAACTATAGAACTATGGTAGTAACTGTATTGTTCCTGGTCTAATATTAATATTTGGAGCGTCTGTTGGAAAAGGAAAACATGATGCGACATTAGTTCTTGTAGGATGTAGATATTCTCTTAATGGTCGGACATTTTGAACCACCTCTTGTTCTCTAGGTTGTTCTTCCCTAGGTATGTTTCTAGATATACTTAGTTCAAAGGATTCTTGTGTAGATGAAGATGAAGAAGATGAGAGAGATGACTGATTTACAGAACCTACTGATGAATGAACAGACATAGACTATAAACAAACAAACTATAACCATACAATACAAATAAACATATATATTGTTATTATTATTATTATTTTAAATTACCATAACCCCCTAGCAACAGCGCCAAAAATTTGATTCACACTCTTTTGTGATATGAATTATATTATATTTTACACTGAAGTATAAGTGGTCAAATTATAGTTTTTTCGGTTTAAGTCCAAGTATCGATCCCATGAAGAGTTTTAGTAATTTAGATTTTAAAATAAAAATAGTAAATTTGTTGTTTGAAGTAGTGTATCATTTGATAGCTTGTGATGTGAGCTTAGATTAACAACTAGTTTAATTAAATAAAGTATGCAGGTAAGCGTATTAATGACAAGAATATAAAAGATACCTTTAATTTAGGGATTCCATATGTTTATATTGGTTAAGTACTGGAAATGCTACCTTACAATAATTAACTCCTATTTTACTAGAAAGTCAACCGGTAGGTTTGATGTATTTAAACCATCACACAACTTCTTAGGTTAGTTGGTGGTATCCATGACAATTGATTAATTCAAGCAAACCAGAAGGGCAAGCCATTAATGAGGATCATTTAAATTATTCATTCATCTCCATAATAGTAGGTGAGTACATAATAAACCATAACACAGCCACTTCTTAGGTCAGCTGGTGGTATTAGTCATAACACATCAACTTCTTAGGATAGCGGGTTATAGATGTATCAAGTGATTAATCCAAGCAAACCAAAAGGACAAGCCATTCATGAGGAATAATTTAATTATTCATTTGACTTCATCTGTGATAAAAATATACCAGTTAAACATCCTCAACATTCTGGTGGAGGATAAACCATATCGATAGGAGTTTCGTGGTTGTTCGACTGGGAATATTATCATTTACACCAGTTAAACGATCTTAGTAATCCAGAAGGATAAGCCATTCATGAGGATCACTTAGGTCATTAATCTGATAGTTATAGCATGGTACAGTAGAACATCTTCAGCGTTCCAGTGGAGGACTAGCCATATCGATAGGAACACCGTAGATATTCCTCTAGAAGTATTGTTATATATGAACAACCCTAATAATCCAGAATGACAAGCCATTCATGAGGATCATTTAGGTTTAGTACCATGCAACAGTTAAACATCCTTAGAGTTCTAGTGGAGGGCTAGCTATACCAATAGGAATGCCGTGGTTGTTTTACCGGCAGATTGATGATGCATTGATGACATAATTCCAAGCACAGCACCGAAACTACGCATATCATTGTATCATGCATGAAGCTTATAATACATATATAGATAAAGATATAAATAAACATCAATATTTTCAGAATCTAACCAATATTATACATATGTTCATCCTTTACTGAATGTTATAAGTAACTACTCACGCCCCATTGCTACAGACAAGCGAGGAGTGCGGGTAGGTTTCATTACAATCGTAAATAAAAGACTAACGTGTATTTCTCAAGGAACAACTAAAATACAACCACCTTTGCTATCAATTAAGACAAAAAAGTGGCGGTAGTTTAGCTATCCGAATGAAAAGATAGAACAGAAATGTACAATTACAAAGTATTGGTGTAGGACAGACTGGCTCCTGGCTTTCTCTTTTTCTTTCTCTCTTTCTTTCTTTCTTTCTTTGGATCTCTCTCTTGGCTCTTGGATGGACGGCCTCCATGGAATGAAGAAGGAGTCCCCTATTTATAGACAAAAGGCAAGCATGAGGTGTAAAGTAAGGCTGAGGTGGAGAAGTAAGGTTTTGCCACCTAGTGACCATCCGGACCCTAGGATCACTATCCGGATGATGTTGCCTTGTAGTAGATTCCAAGTGTCGCGTTCTTAAGCTTCAAGGTGCCTTGCAGTTGATCCATGTGTCTATATTACACTTTGCTCCTTTGTTGTTTCAAGTTTTGCAAAATTGCCTTGTATTCTCCGGTATTTCTGCATTAGAACCTAAAATTTAATCATAAAGTATTTAAAACTTTAATTTCTGCACAAATTATAATTACTCCTAATTGATAATTTTTAGTTGTTTTATCTTACAAAGTTGATTACTTAATCATTATAGTTTACAAACTAATTAGGGTTAATCAATGTGCAAGCCCAAAAGAAAAGAAGGGACAAAGTGTAGAGCTGAACCGATAGGCATTGTAGGACATCTGGCTTGTCGGATGTAGAATCGAAAGCCCTTGAAGATCACAAAATTTTTGCATGAAAGGTTGAATCGACTGGGTCTGTAAGTGATTTGGTATCTGAATGAGAGGAACCGACATGCGGGTTTGGTGAAATGACATGTTGAATGGGAACAGACTGCCTCAGTAACTTACAACATTTCCTGGCCTTGATGGATCCGGAAGCTTCTGCAGGCATCCGACATGCTGGTTCAGCATCTAGCAAAAGTTTTGCCTTGGCTTATGCCTTGATTGTTGATGATCTAGTATGCCGGATTGGGAACCGACATACTGATTGAAGATTGTTAGGCATAGTAATAGCTAGAATGTTTGAAGTAATTGAATTTTTTTGAGTCCAAGTATAAATAGGGGTCTTCAATGCATTTGAGAGAACTTTTGCAACTTTCTATTGATGAGCTAGAAGCCAAAAAGAGAATGTGAATTGTTTGCTTGTGTGTAAGCTTGTATGTAAACTCTTATTGTCTTGTTGCTTAGATTAAGAGAATCTTATTGTAAAAACAAGAGAGTGTGGTAGATTTTTCTTCTTAAGTGAAGCTTACAAAGAGTGATATTTGTATTGTACTCAAGGAAGGGAGAAGTTGTAAGGGTTTGAGACCCATTGAAGTGATTCAAGGAAGAGAAATGGAACCTCCAAGGGGAGAAAGAAGAAGAGGACATAAGTGGCGCCCCAAACTCTAGGGGTCCTTTTGTTGTCCAAATTTGATATTGATAATTTATGTGCAAGTATACACGATCAACAAGTAATAACGTGATAAGTAGAGTATCGTTCCCACAGAGAAAATTGCTAATAACTTCCAAGTACTAACTTTATATCAATTTGATTTTATTTAAACAATTGGAATTAAACTATGAATTCACTAACTAAAAACTAAACCTAAATTTAATAATCAAGGATTGAATTTACTGGAGAAAAGAAGTTAACATTACAACTTTTCCTAATGCTTCGTATAAATCTTTCTAACTCTCTTTCTAATTAATTGATCAAAATAAGTTGTTATTTGAGAACTCAAAGTTATTTATCAAACCTCTTCCGATAGTTAGATAAAATTATCTATCCCAATTAAATTACTATATTCCTATGTAAAATAAGTTGGAATAGATTTATTAAGTTCAAACTCTCATAAAAGTTACACACGACATATAGATATATTCCTATCCGATACACAAACCCAGCAATTCAATCCTAAGAAGAATTAACCAGACGCATGTCATCATATTCAGATCTAAACCTAGAATTCATCTCTCAATTTCATCTAAGTTATCAAACTAATTGTTGGCCACACAATCATACATCAATCACAAAATATGACAAACAACTCATATAAGATCAGTAAGGACTAGAAACGAGAGTAGATTAATTTAACTTGACATAAGTTCCATTGAAATCTTAAAAAAAATTTAGTTCATAATGTAATTGAAGAACATCATTTTCAAATTAAACAACATCTCAGAAAATTAAGAAGTAAAAGTAAGAGAAAAGAATGAAAACTTAGTTGCAATCTTCAATCCTTCTTTAGCCTTCAAGTCCAATCTTCTTCGTGTCGATTCCTTCAATTCTTGTCTTCAATTTTTGATCAACTCTTGGTCTTTCTCAGATGTTTTCAGCCCCCAAAAGTCAGAATATATCATCCCCACACAAACCCTAGCATTTATGTAGCTTTAGAGTCCAATTTTAGGTCAAAAACAAGGTAAAATTCGCGACACAAACCAACACAAGCGCAGCTGCGCCAAAAATTAGTGTAGGGGCGCCATTTGGATAGAATATTGGTGCAAGGGCACCCGCCCCAATTAAGCCTAAAATTGTGAGATCCTGGTATCCCACATCGGTTAGGGAGGGGAAAGTGACTGGGCTTATTAGTAAGCCCCTTACCTTACATGACATAAGGCATTTTCCTAGGAATACTGGGAGGAACAAATCCGTGAGGGCCAGTGGGCCCAAAAATGGACAATATTTTGTCATGTGGAGGGTTGGGGTGTTACAAGTTGGTGTCAGAGCCGACTCTCGCCTGAATCGAGTGTGGGCCCCTAACGTGCTTGCGTGTAGTGGGCAGGCAAGTAGCTGACGAGCTGCTGCATGGGGAGGTGCAGCCCTAAGGGAGGTAGATTGTGAGATCCTGGTGTCCCACATCGATTAGGGAGGGGAAAGTGACTGGGCTTAATAGTAAGCCCCTTGCCTTACATGGCATAAGGCCTTTTCCTAGGGATACTGGGAGGAACAAAGTTGTAAGGCCCAGTGGGCCCAAAGCGAACAATATTATGCCATGTGGAGGGTGGGGTGGTACAGTTTCAACCATAGTCCTAGTCTTCCTGAGAGGCCTATAGGACCAACATATCTGTTGTTAATAAAACCTAGAGATTGACGAATGGTCTCTAGTTTTGCCTTTTTATTCTTAGTCTCCACAAGGAAGACTATTGTTCGGGTGATGGACTTTGATGTTTCCTCGAAATGTTTGGACTATCCCAATCCCTGACTCCTTGATAGTTCTAAGAGAGGGATAATATGAGTCATGTGGCTGTTGTGGGCCAGCCACTACTGCCTTATAGGAGGAGTCATTCGGTTCTGCCTCTTTAAGGAAGGTACAAGGTACTTGGGAAATTCACTGAGACATGGAGACTTCTATATTACTTTCATCTCCAAGTTATTGGTTTGGATTATGAGATTGAATGGGGCTCACTACCTCACGCACTTCAATTTCAACAAGTGAGGCATCTTCTAGTTAGGGAGAGTAATATTGAAAAGTTGAAGCTTTCTTTTCTCTTCCCTTGCCATGAGACGGTGTTTTTTGTGAATGAGCTCCTCTAGGTTTTGAAAGACCACCTTTGGGTGTTCTTGAAGAAGTATCAGGAAGAGGCAAACTGAGCTCTTTGGTGGGCATAAGCTTAGGTTTCTTTAGAGTGTTTGTTAGTGGGGATTCTTCAGCTGTTAGATTATGAATGCCCTTTCTTTTTAGGCTAAAATTATAGAACACTTAGTTTAAATGAATGTTTGCTTGGGCTGGTTCCCAAAGGGGGGAAGAGGTTGGGAGAGCTTGGAGTAGATGGGTAACTAGGTCATCCTCAAAATATTTGATAGTTTATGGGAGAGCTTGGGTTTTGTTTAGGTTATTGAAGGTGTTTGTGTAACGCCCCCAAAAGCCACCTTGGACGACATTATTATCTAAAATCATTCACATCATGAGAGCAACTAATAAAATCTATCAGTAATGACAATTTCATTCATCATATATCACATTTACAATATCATCCCAAAAGAATATGCCAAACATGGCCCTTGTATCCAAAAGAATATGATGAACTATGACAATTACATCTAACATAATCAAATTTGAACTTTGCAGCGGAATAACAAAAGGTTAGACTTTACATAGTCTCAAAAGGAATATCCTAGTCTATCACATAGGAGAGTATAACCCTAAGCATCCACCTTTAGATCCACGTGCCCGGCTCATCGACTCTGAACTCCTCCTCTTGTACAAAATCTGAAAAATATGTTGTTTGTAGGGGGTTGAGCACTAAGCTCTGTAGCAACATTCTCCCAAACTCGAACAAGGTTTAAAAAAAATATAAAAAACAGTTTGGTCTCACTTTTCAAAATAGCATATATGACCTGAAATAAAACAGTGATAATTTATTTGATCTCAAGTTAACTCAATAGCAATAATTTAAATGATAGGAATAAGCATGTTAGAGTGATAGAAATCAAATAATCATTCAATAATGTCATCCCATATTCTCATGTATGTTGGTTGCTTCCCATGAATCTACACCACGATTCTACCTCGTTCACCCACCACAATCACACAATCCCAAATATTTTAGAAAGGGTGTATACTGTCTCTCACGACATTGACAAATCCTTTCCAGGAAAGGTATACTATCCCTCAGCCTTGAACTTACATGAACAATAGTGGTTGCTCTCACAAACAACAAACCACTACAAGTGTTAGGAAACCATCTCACCACCACTGGGATAGACTAACCTCTAACACTCTACGGTAGTGTTCGAATGTAATTCAAGTCCATCACAACAACCATACAAGAGATGCAATAACAAACATTTTCTCAAATCACAAGCAAATCCAAAATCCCCAAATTTTACAATTTGTATTACAAGAGAACAATTTAAGCAAATAAGCAAGAGATCATCAACAATCCATTTTATTGTTCATTTCAAAGCACTAAAGTTTTGAAACCAAGAGAAAAATTCATTTCTCTTGGAAACTAGGGTTTTATGATAAGAAAAGAGTTTTCATGGTTATCTAACCCTAGCTTTGTTTATAACATGGTAATCTTTGCAAAAATAACAGAAAATGATGATTTCATAGCATATATATATAAATGAGAGTGAAAACATAAATATACATATAAGCTCTAGCCTCAATGGTCAAGAATGGAAGGAACCTCTATCTTGAATCCAAAGTGTTGATCCTATTCAAAGTGTAAATCCCTCTTGATCTTGTGTTTCTCTTATTCTTTCTCCCTTTCTAAGGTTTCTTAGGGTTAGAAATGTTGAAATGGGGCTAAGGGAGACGTCCTTAGGTATTTATAGGGTAAAAAAATTGGGTTAAATCGACGAAATTATTGTACAGAGTTTTAGAGACTATACTGGTACACTATAACGGTACGGTAAACCTTCTGGACTTTGGGGTACCGATACAGTGACTTTCGACTGTACCGATATGCTATACCGGTATGGTAACTTTTGGCTGTATCGGTATGCTGTACCGGAACGATTTTTTCAATTTTGCTTGTTTCCTCTATTTTTCATTTTCGATCCATTCCAAAATCAACCCAAACTTATACAACATACTTTTGGACATCAAACATAGTTGGTACAAGTTTGACTATAAAAGATTTCATATATTTTCTTGCTATATATAAGGATAGGAGTGTGGGGTTTACAATCCACCCCCCTTAAAGAAAGTTTCATCCTCAAAACTTACCTCAAGTGGCGAATAAATGAGGGTACTTCTCTCGTATCTCCAGCTCGGGTTCCCAAGTCGCTTCCTCCACCCCATGATGTTGCCACAAGACTTTCATAAGTGGAATAACTTTATTGCGAAACACCTTCTCCTTGGTATCTAGAATCTCCACCGGTTGTTCTTCATATGTTGCTTCATCTTGAATTTCTATATCTTCCAAATCCATGACATGCGTTGTATCCGATAGACTACCTAAGGGAGGCATCCTTAGGTATCTATAGGGTAAAAAAATTGGGTTAAATCGATGAAATTATTGTACAGAGTTTTAGAGACTGTACCAGTACACTGTAGCAGTATAGTAAACCTTCTAGACTTCGGGGTACCGGTACACTGTACCGATACGATGGCTTTCAACTGTATCGGTACGCTGCATCGGTATGGTAACTTTCAGTTGTACCAGTACGATTTTTTTGATTTTGCTTCAATTCCTCATTAGAATCTTTGAATTGTGTTGGTTCGCCCAAAAAATGCCCAATTCTTCAATAGTTGTTCTTATTCATCAGGTTAATTGGAGACCTCAAATTTGGACCAAAAAATCAATAGAGCTGAACATGTAGTCCTTGATTGTAGCACGTGGAGAAGATTTCTTCAAAACGAGCATATTACACATGACTAACCAAGGTTATTCCATAAGGATTTTGTTCCTATATGGTTCAGATTTGAACATGAAAAGGTATATATTCTTCTCCCAATAAGTGATAGAAAAATCTTTTTGTTGTTTTCCAAGCCCCCAGGAGTACGTTGCTAACACTATTTTTGTTGAGAAGAGCCTCTATGATTATTTTCACTACCAAGCAAAATTGTTGGATTTCGTAAATCTTTGTTGGGTGGAAGAAGAGAGAAAGGCGAGGTAGGGCAGTCTTCTGAGAGTGGGATTTTTGTTCCATTGTGGGTGTGTTTAGATATGTCAGTGGTTCCATTGTAGGTGGGTTGAGGTGTATCGGTGTGTTGGTGGTTTCTGTGCGGAGGTGAGTGAGGTTATAAAGGGTTTTTAGGCGATGGTTGTGGAGGGTTTTTTGGGGATTCCTTTTGGGTTTGTGGGCTTGGCTTGTGTTATTGTGTAGAGATATAGAAATAGAGTGAGGATGAGATACGGAGCAAGTGTTTAGAATAGTGTATTTTGGGTAGTTTGAAGGTAAGAAGATTATGGGTACATAGTTTAATGTGTGTTGTATGGGTGTAGGAAAGAGTAGAATAGTGAATGATTGAATGTATTGAAAAGAGGTAGAATAAGATCTATAGGAAGCAAGGAGAGGAACTAAGGTTGAACCAGTGAGGAATCTCCTAGAGTGCGATTTTTTGATAATGTAAAGGACAACTACTTAAAAGAATTGAATCGTTAAATGCAAACTAGCAACTAAAAGTCTTTTAATTACAAGACTATTATGATCATATTCTATATATATTTTCAATTAAAGATTTGGATTTATTGGTATCTCTCTTCTCCATCTCTATCCCTCTTTTCTCTCTTCTCCACCTCTCTACCATCTCTCTCCCTCTTTTGCTCTCTTTTATCCATCTCACCGAATGGAGTGGGAGTTCATCAGATAAGGCTTTGAGTATCCAATGCCGAGGAAGGGTCAAGTGAGAGCTAGGATTGTTGTGACAAGTTGATGAGCATTCACCTAAATGTGGGATGGTGACTTCGACAATTATCCACATGATGAAGCAAAAGAGGCCGAAGAGTAAACTAGAGACTATGAAATGTTGCTATTGTGCAAACCAACTAGTTAACTCGACACCTTAGTGCAAGGTCGACATGTCTCACCAATGTTGCAGGTGTATTTTCTCAAGATTGTTTTTTGGACATGTTCAATGCGCAAGTTGGAACTTGAAAATTGATGATTTGGGATTTAGTTTCCCTAAAAAAGTGAGAGAGGTTGAAAAAAGAGTTTAGAATTGCTTGGAACAAAAGTTGTTTAAAGGATAACAATTCTTTGGGTCTAGGCTTTATATTCAAGATTTCAGGGATGGCTCTCTATAATCTTGACCCCGTTAGGAGACCGAGTTAACTTAGTGTCCTCAAGCTTATTAGAGACCTAATGGTTTTAGGCTCTTCTCCTTTATCCTCCTCTATCCATAAGTTGAGATAACCATTAGTTGGGATTAGGATAGGATTTGAATCCCTCTCTTCTATATATTGGATGAGAGTTATACATAAAATATACAAGAAAATTTGCCACTTTCTCTCTCCTCCAAAGTTTCTCTCTCTAGGAATCACCATATCTAATGATTCTTCGGTTTTGGGAGTGTAGATCCTAAGAGGACTTTGGTATCCCTCTTTTCAGCTGATTATCTAGCTTGAGGACACCAAGACGTGAGGATACAATCAAGGCTCGTAAAGCAAGTCAATTTGATCCATTCTGCGTGTCAAGAGGTAACTCGTATGTAATCACTCTTTTCAACATTTGTATCACAACATAGATTATTTGCTTTCCCCTATAGATAACATGCTTGATGACTACAAGTGTTATAGCATGATTTATAATGAATTTTTTGAGTTCTTGCATGAAACGGATGTTTTTTCGTGTGATTTAGGCGAATTTTTTCTTTGAATATGACGCTTGTATCCTAGATAGCATGATTATAAAATTTGGTGGCTTATGGAGGAGCCATTTGGTAGGAAAAGAAAATCCACTTTGGGAACTATGTTGGACCCGTATTTTCGTCCCATTAAATCTGTTTTTTATCCAACAAAAATTATATAGTTATAAAGTATGTTGTAAGAGCTTTCCAACGGTATATTATTTGCGTCAAACGAACTTCTGTAGTGAGAGATATAGTGATACAAAGTTGGTATCAAAACCAATTTTTTTTTTTAAAGAAAAAATGATTTTTCAGGGAAGATGATGAACAGTGTTTAAAAAAAAAAAACAAAAATTGACCTAAGGTAGGTAAAGTTGAACCTTTACCCAAATAGGTTAATTGTAACCTACCTTCACGAAATCCCTAAACTATTCTATATCCTATAGAGTCTGAGTACTTTTATGAAACAATTAAAAATCACACGATTAGTTTCGAACACAAATTCTATAATTGAAATACCATTAGGTGACCACAATGCCACAGGCTTCTTTGTGTTAAGTTTTTCAAGATTTAATATTTATACATTTTTCTATCTGAAATTAATTAATTATTATTCTAGAAATTATTTAGAAGTTCTAGAAACACCTTTTGGAATTAATTTCAGTATGTCCACCTAAAATTAATTATATCAACTTTTGTAGTTAATTAATTAATTAATTTCAAATTAGTTTTGAAATTACAAATATTCTAAAATTGAAAATTTAGGGGTTGATACATTTGTTTAAATTTGAAAGTGGTCTTTAAATTATTTGTTTCATCTAAGTGATGCACGTTAATGTGAAATTTTGTGTATCAAATGGGTACTCAAAATTTAATTTCACCTTAGGCTTATTTCTAAATTGAATAACCACTTCATTAGTTGATTAGTGTGGTTAACATGTATGAATTAAGAGGTTGATGGGGGTTTAAATTAGTAATTTATGCACTCATATTTTTTATTATTTAATTGCCTTATTTATTGCATTTTAAGACTTTTTATGAGGAACATTGGCAAGGCGGCATCCCCATTTATTTATTTTGTTGTATAGAGGATTTGTATTAGGTTTTCTTGGTAATGTAATTATTTTTTGGGAGCAAGCCGTGTAAGGGGGTGTGTGATGTAGATTGAGAAAGACTAGAAATCACAGAATAAAAAGAGAAGAAGAAAGAAGAGGGGTTGGAAGGGGTTTTCCTCATCCTTGCAAGAAATCGGTGAAGAAACACACAAATCTCTGCAGAGAATACTTAATTCTTATTCATAATCTCTCTAATAAAAATAATTGGAATTACACCTTTATTTATAGGCCAAGTTCCCTACTAAAATAAAAAATACTTTCCTATTAAAATACTAAAAGAGTTTCATAATCAAACTTTCAAATCCTTATCCTACTAAAATTCTATAATAATTTTCTAGTCAAACTCTAATTAATATTCCTAGCCAAACAAATATTCATTAACTAATAAAATAATACTAAAACAAATAATAAAATTCAATTCTTCAATTTAAGTTCATCCAATTTCTTTTCGATCTCTATCAGTGTATTTTGCTATTGCCGATATTTCTTTGGAATGTGTCCTAACAAGAGGTGCATAAAATACCAATGGGGCTTGAAGGACCCTGTACAAATATTTTTTGCTTATTTTGTGGATGTGAATGAATTAATTTTCTTTATTTGAATAATTGATTAGATTTAAATATTCCAGCTTTCATATTTGGGTGATGATTATTAGCTTATCAAAATTTTTGACCCCATTATGAAGGAAACAATACGATAATCTAATTAATTGAGAGATGTGTGCCTAATGTTCCTTGCTTTACCTATTGAATATAGTGAAAATGGCATCAAAGAACATAGTTGTTGGCTTAACAAAAGGAGAAAAGCTAGATGGGAAAAACTATGACATGTGGCACAGGAAAATTTATTGTCTGCTTAATTAACAAGAAGTTTTGGAAACCTTAACCACATGCATGACCCCACCTAAAGAATGGAACATAGCTCAACATCTTTGTGATAAGGAAACCTATAAGAATTGGGTCAAAAAGGATCAATGTGCACACTTTACAATGTTAAACAGCATGCACAATGACCTTATTGGGGAATTTGAGAATTGTCTGACAACCCAACAAAAGTGGAACCAGTTGAAGATTACTTTCGGTTAGACTTCAGCTACCAAGCTTCGTGCCTTGAACCTTAGGTTCCAGCAATATATTAAGGACCCTATGTATAACATGTCTAAGAATCTTTGTGTCATGAGCACCATGATACGTGACTTAAGGTCTGATGGAAATGACCTGACGAAAAAACAAGTCTTAGCTGTTATTCTCTCCCTGCTGGACCCTCAGTAGGCACATATGAAGATCCTGATGACTCATAGAGGAAATGTCAAGACTTTTAATGACATTTCACATCATCTCAAGCTTAAGGCAGAATGCTTGGAAGCGAATCACCCAATTGCTCTTGTCTCCCAAGCTGGGAAGCATGGGTCTTTGAGGGCAAAATATAGGAGACAATGGAAGATTGCTAAGCAGGGAGCAGGAAATCATGGACCGAAGGAACATAAGGTTACCAAGCCTTGTAGGAGCAAATGTGGTGGCAAAAGAGATGTAGCAAAATTGAAGTGCTACAATTGTGGGAAGAAGGGACACTTCGCTCGTGACTGTACTGAGTCGAAGAAGGTATGCCCTTCACTTAACACTATATATTCAAATGTTTGTTCACATGCATTATTTGCTCATTCTCTCCCTAATTGGATTGTAAATACTGGAGCAAACAAGCACATAGTGCGGGATAGAGTTGGGTTCGTGGATTACCATCGAGTTCTAGTGGGCACACAGTATGTTACTTTTGGGAATGGCACACAAGAAGAGGTTCTTGGAGTTGGTTCGTATCAGCTCAAAATGCGCAGTGGATGTGTATTACGGCATGATGTGCTATATGCTCCTAGAATTAGGTGTATTATATGTTCAGTTTTAGCTTTGCTTTGTTTAGTGTATTACTCCTTCATGATGTGCTATATGCTCTTGGAATTAGGTGTAATCTATGTCTAGTTTTATCTATGTTCAGTTTTAGCTTTGCTATGTTTAGGATTCTCTTTTATATTTTCATAAAATAATTTGGATATCCTTTAGGATGGTACTTATTTGGACATGGATATTTGGTAGATGGATTCTTCAAACTTGAAATTGATTCTGGAAATTCCTCTTTTGTTGATTTTACTTTTCCCTTGAATTCTGATAGTGTAATAGGGCATGCTATAATTGGTCGTATAGGACGAGAAAGAATGGCTAGATTGGATAGAGAAGGTCTATTGGGGTCCCTCACTAAAGTTAGCCTTCCTATGTCCGAGTCTTGTTTGGCTAGCAAAGCATCCAAAAAGCCTTCTGGTAAGGCTTTAAGGACTTCTCATCTATTGGATCATGTTCATTCAGACATTTTTGGACCCATGAATGTCAAGGCACGTCATGGTGCCTCTTATTTCCTTACATTTATGGATGATTTTCGCACTTCAGTTATGTTTATTTGATTTCTCACAAATATACAGCATTAGATTGGTTCAAGCGTTTTGTAGCAATGGTTGAGAATCAAAAATGAGACAAATTTAAAGAATCTCTAAACCAATAAAGGACATGAATATCTTTTTGAGCAATTTAAGGAGCTCTGTGAGGAAAAAGGGATACATAGGCAACTTATAATATCTAGTATGTCGCAACAAAATGGTGTTGCAGTGTGGAGAAATTGTACCTTACTAGATATGGATAAATTGATGATGGCGCAAGCCATCCTCCCTAGAAGTTTTTGGAGGGATGCTTTATTGACAACAACCTACATCCTCAAATGAGTACTTAGTAAATATGTGCCTATTACCCCATATGAACTATGGAATGGTGAGTTCGGATCATTTGCGCCCATGGGGTTTAGTTGGTTATGTTCATAAGACCTCCCATAAGTATGGCAAGCTTAGCCATAGGGCAAGCAAGAAGGTGTTCATTAGATATCAAGAGAATTTCAAAGGTTATGTGATGTATGGGGAATATCCAGATAGGGGTATGACTGAAGTGGAGTCCATAAATGTGGAATTTCTTGAGTATGACTTCCCAAACATAAGTGAAGTTAGAAAGGACCTTGAGTTGTTTGAGTTACAAGAGAAGGTCACACTGTCCTTTGGTGGTGATGATACACCATCTCATTATAATAGGATTTTTTTCCACTCAGTGGGAGTGCACCAATGAGTGGGACCACAACAATGGAGAGTAACTTACAAGGACCTTTGTTATGTAGGAGTGAACATGGACATATTCCGCATTGTCATTTTTAGATTTAAGGGGATGTTTTCATGTGCACTCCATTGAATGTAGATGAGCCTACTTCCTACAAAGAAGCCCCAACTTCACCTACTTGTGATGAATGGCTAGCTACCATGGGGGATGAGTTGGACTTAATGATAAGGAATAAAATATGGGAGTCAGTTAATCCTCCTCCTAGACGCAAGACCATTAGGAATAAATGGGTCTTAAAAATAAAGTGTAGGATACATGGTTCAATTGATAGATAAAATGTCCAACTCGTAGCAAAAGGGTATACCCAAATGGAACGTATAGATTATGAAGAGACATTCTCCCCTATGGTGAGATTTGCCTCTATTCGTGGGATTCTTGCCATAGTAGCTCATTTACTAAGACTACCCTCATTTCGGACCTATAAATAGGGAAAACCCTTCCCATATCTAGGTCAAGCCTTGAGAGAGTATTTTGAAGAGAGAAATCTATCTTTCAATCTTGAGAGCTTCCACCACAACCTAGTTCCTTAAGATCCAAAGACTACCACTAGTGATTATTTCATCCTCACAACTCAGAATATAAGAGCTTGTTGTGAACAAATCCATTGATGTGTGCATACTAAGGATTGTTGGCATGCCCACAATCACTCGAAGCCTAGTGCCTGACTCCAAATTGGTACACCCAAGTGCAGGTGGTCAGTAGTATTAACTTGGTAAGTCTGAGGCCAATCCTAAGGGAAATGATTTGGATATAAGAAAAGGTGAAAAGAAAGAACATTTTATCTCAATTGTAAAGTGGGTAATTGTAACTAGTTCTAAAGAAATTTTTATGTATGGAAGGAACTCTCCAATATCGGGATCAGGAACTAGTCATGTATAATGAATACCATATTAATGCAATTAGTTCTTATCTTAGTTGACTTCCAACGTCAGTGTAATCAACCTGTAGATATAATTTTTAAACCAAGATTTGATTAATATAAAAATATGACTTAGTAATATAAACACGTAGGAAATTATAAGAATTGCACATACCCAGGGATCATTGCAGTTGATGAACACTCAAACAAATGTACATAGTATATTACCTTGATTAGAATTATTCATTTAATTGAATAATAAAAATGATAAATCATTCAAGAACAATAAACGAATAATGGCAGTAACATAAATATTCAATACACAATCCAAGCACCCTACACCAACTAGAGAGTGCTAACAAGGTTACTTATTGGCCATGGAGCTTCTCTCAAAAGACTTAAAAAAATACTAATAATATAATAAAATCACTATCTAAAGCCTTTAAACCTCTACTAGGGTAAAGCTAAACGACGCCTATTTCAATATACGCGTCCGGACAGAAGACAGTCGATCAGATTCAAGCCTCGCAGTTTGGGGTCTTCTCCTTGGTCAACCAACTGAGTCCGAATTGCTAATTACATCCCAAAAAGGGTACATTGTATCGTCAAATCTTAGTCTACACACATCCCTATGTCCTAACTACTTTAAATCTCTGGAATTCAATATTCAGCAGGCATGTCCGAACAGAAGACTCGCATTTGAACAAATTCCTAATGTATCGTCAAAAACACATAGCCATTCCAAGCTAATCAGCATTAGACCTCATCCAGGACTAGTCCCAAATATCCAAATTGACTTCGTTAAGTTCTTTTTTAATTCCTCTTTGACCCCCTTGATTTCTTTGTAATTCCCAATTGTCTAGTCAATTCAACAAGCACTCCAATTCAACTTAATTTACCTATTTTACCTGATAAAATAACCAAATACTGAAAACTAATCAAATCATAAATTCAAAGGATTATGTAATTAATAGCTCAGAATCAACATAATTCGTCATACATAATAGATAAATAACTGATACTTTCAATTTAGTAGTTTGTTTTAGGATTGTTCCCGTACTAGGGACTAGCAAGGGGGAAGGTTGCGGGTAATCCACTTTCGTAGGACTTATAACTACATTTAGCCGTTTCAACAAGCCTTTAAACCCCTAGGTTCCACCTAGTGGACAAGTTATAGTCTGGTGACGATTTTCAGTGAAGATACCTATAAACTTCCATTAATCTGCCCATTGTTTTGAACTTGTCATATAACTTAACCAATAATCAAACAAAATGTACAAATAAGAATATGAACAAGTACATACCAAGTCAAATCATAGAACCACATACTACACAATAGTATTTACAGATCACATCCCCTTTAAAACTCATGTGTAGTATGTAAATGACATTATATGATTAGAAAATCGTTCAAAAATATCTTACCTCTCTACTATCCACTACTAGTTTTGAATCAATCCTCACTCAAGTTATGCTCTCAACAATGAAATAACTCAGATTATACCTTCTAATTTCCCTTATTGTTTCATATCTGAGTAGAATTATTGTACAATAAAAATAAAGTATACCTCTATATGATTATAACCAACGGAAACTATCAAAGAAAAGGAATTAGCATAATCCCATGATCAGAAGTCAATACATAATAAGCAAAACACTACTATCCTTCTCCTTATTCAGACAAATTATGCATCATTAACAACTCTTGAGACCCATTAGGTCTTTTTCTAAGGTTGTAATGTGGCCTTGGGTAATAGGGTTAAAAAACAAAGGGAAATAAGAGTTCAAAATATTATCCCGAAAAAACTTCATATCCCATTGTTTCTTGACATAAACTTCCAAAACCTTTCTTTATACACATGATTTCATTTTTTCAACACCTGCTCAGAGATATATTTCATCTTCTCTCTTTTGTTTCCCATTGCTTTTCTTGCTTTCTTTTTTGTGCTCGTCATCTTTTTTCTCTCTTTTTTTCAACAAGAATATATATATATTCTTTTGCAAGTTAAACAGTTTCAATCTTACCAGTATATAAGAAATTCACTTTTTTGTTTCAACAAGTCTCAACCACATAATCTCTTACATATACATGACATAGCTCAATTTCAAGATAACCAAGGGTAGATGGTGTTTTATCTCATACTAGACTTGGTTATTATATATGGGCTAACAAATGAATTTTCATCAAAAAGACTCAATCATGGCTTCTAAGGATGGATAATAAAATTGCAAGAAATAAGGCTATGGCTCAATTCATAGCAAACATGACCTAAAATCATATCCCAAGAGTGTGACACCCCAAAAACCGGGGGTCCTTAATTTAACAAAATTTGGGCAGAGTCTCCTTTGTACGGGGAGCTCTATCCAAAACCCAACTTGTACAATATACATTAACACGACCCATCCGAGGCCCGATATAACACAATGACTGCATCGGGTCCATTCATGAGTAAAACATTAACCACACCAGGTCCATTCATCCATACTCATATAAAAATATGCAAGGTTATATTAAAACAGTCCATATGAGTTCAATTACAACTCTCTTACAAAAAAATTACATATCAAAACTAATTTGCTCCAAAAGTTTTACAAAAGGAGTTATAAAAGCCACAAGTCCACTTTCTTCACCCTTGCGGCCCTGAATGAGAGCCATCCAGTAGTGTATATCCCGCACCTGAAATGTTTTCCCGTATAGGGTGAGCCACACCCAGTAGAGTAATTTTCTACAGAGGCTACTCCCCACCTAAGTACATATGAAAATGTGCACATGCAATAATCCACAACCAATATCTATTCCAAAAAAAACATGTAGTTCAATGTGAAAATTCTACCATGTCATGTCATGATATGAGATGATACTCACTCAAGCACTTTAACCCGAGTCCTCACCGACTCCCATAACACAATACAATGCAAATGTGTAAAACATTTGTCGTTGATGAAATACATCCAATGATCCTTTTGAAATACAAGTCATTGTGTTTATAAAACCAATTCATTGGTGGATGTTTCCCATCGAATGAATACTTTATAAAACAAGTACACTTTTCTAGAATTTTACCTCAGGGGAGTATACGAATCAAGTATTTTTATAAATAAAATCATGTGTCTTTGTTGCGTAACGGAGTTTTGGAATAGCACCGCAGGTTTTGCAAACCAATACACTTTTCCAAAATTTCACCTCAGGGGAGTGTATGAATCAAGTAGTCGGGTCTTGCACCCGAGGAAGAGTCTAGCCCTTCTTGCTATACCCGACACAAGTTTTCCATTTATGCAATTGTGCGACTCAGTAGGCTATTCAACCCTACTTTCCCGAGCCCACCCATCAAACACCAAGAATAGTGATTGATCCAACCATGCACTCACACACTCATACTCATGGCCATGGATGCATTTTTCCCGTGCAAATGCAATGTGATGCACCATTGCTCAATCAATGTCATGCTCAATGTAATGGATGCCAACGAGCCAAATTTAAATCACACATTTCATCATGTATCATGCACAATTATATCATACGCATATAACCTCCAAAAATTCATCCCAAAATAGCCCCTAAACAGGCCCAAGACAGACCACATAGTTGTCCCAAAATAGGCCACAAAACAGCCCTTAGACAGGCCACAAAACAGCCCATAAGCAAGCCATAAAACAGCTCATAAACAAGCCATAAAACAGCCCTTAGACAAGCCATAAAACAGCCCATAGACAAGCCATAAAATAGTCCACAATTTTAACACAAAACAGTCACAATTTCAGCCCCTTAACAACTCACAATTTTCACCCCTAAACAACCACAATTTCAGCCCCTTAAATCAGCCCAAAAGGTAGAAATAAAACCGAAGTAGGAAGAGCGTGTAGGAAGTAGTAGAACTTCCAAGAACACCAACCAAAGCCCAAGAACATTTGATTTCTCTAAAGTCCCCTCTTGGATCTTTGGTGAAATTCACTTTTCTTGGTATGGTTGCATAGCCCTCGTCGCGTAGATGAAGTTTAATTCTTGATCCGACGAATTCCGACCGATGGAACTCCGTGAATCCGAGAAAGAAGATTGGATTTTCTCTTTTTCTTTCTCTCCTTCAGCTCCAACGTTGCCCACTGGTTTTCAGCAGACAAAGATCTGAAAAAATCAGATTTTAAACCTCTATTTATAATTTTAAAGACTTAGCCCGAGTCACACCACGTGTCCCCTACTTGTCCGGGTTCGTTTTAGCCCCGAAACGATTCATTACATCCCGGTTTAAATTCAAATTAATTTTATTTAAAATTTAATCCAATTCTAAGGAAATTTTATTAATTTCTTTTTTGGGGACCTTTGAAAGGTCATTCGTCACCCCATTGTCTCGTAAAATGTGTAAAATTTGACTATCTCAGAATTCGACGAAAATTGACAAGGCAGCTCGATTTCGCTATATGAATCCAACGGTGAGGTCCGTTGCGTCATCTGAGCTCTAGAAAAATATAAATTTTAAACCCGCATTATAGTGACAAATTACCATTTTGCCCTTTTTTCAAAAAAGTTCAAATTTACCCGAGTTTTACATTCTTCCTCCTTAAAAGAATGTCATCCCCGAAATTCACACACACATGCACATTTAACCACATGCATATGCAATAGTCATATAATACTAAATGACTATAATGATGTACCTCTATCCTCGAATAAGAAAGGATAACTGACACGGATAGTGTCTTCGCGCTCCCATATTGCCTCCTCCACTCCTCGGTGCTGCCACAACACCTTCACTAGCCTCACTGCCTTGCCTCGCGAAACCTGATCCCAGATATCCATGATACACACTGGTCCCTCCTCGAAGGTACCATTCGCATCAACAATCAACTCACCCCAATTCACCACATGTGTCAGATCTGGAGTATACTTCCGGAGCATAGAGACATGGAACACTGCGTGAACACTCGAGAGATTTGGCGGTAATACCAATCGGTAAGCAACTGTACCCACTCTCTCAAGTATCTCAAAGGACCCGATATACCTCGGCGACAACTTTCCCTGCTTGCCGAATCTGACCACTCATTTTTTAGACATCACCTTCAAGAAGACATGATCTACCACCTCAAACTCTAGAGGTCGCCGTCGTTTGTCAGCATAGCTCTTCTGCCGGCTCTGAGCCATAAGAAGACGCTTCCATATCAAGTCCACCTTCTTAGAGGTGTCCCTAACCAAATTCAGACTCGTAGAGGGTCTCTCTCCTACCTCTGTCCAACAAATTGGAGATCAACAAGGCCTCCCATATAGTGTCTAATAGGGTGCCATCTTTATGCTTGCCTGATAACTGTTGTTGTAGGCGAACTTCACCAAGTGTAAGTGATCTTCTTAGCTACCCCTGAGATCGAGGACGCATGCTCGCATCATGTCGTCTAACGTCTGGATAGTCCTCTCCGATTGACCTCCGTCTGAGGATGAAAAGTAGTGTTCATCATCAACTGTGTCCCCATGACTCGCTGGAAACTCTCTCAAAAGTGAGCCGTAAACTTGCGATCCCGATCCGATACTATGAACACGGGCACCTTATGTAACTGGAAAATCTCCTGTATATACAACTTGCAGAATTCTTCCAGTGTGAAGGTCATCCGCACAGCCAAAAAGTGTGCCGACTTTTTAAGCCGATCCACTATCACCCACACCGCGTCAAGTCCCCGTGATGTCTGTGGCAAATGAGTCACAAAATCCATCGTGATATGATCTCACTTCCACTCAACTACCTTCAAGGGTTGGAGTAATCATGCTGTTCTTTGGTGGTCAGCCTTAACCTGCTGACACGTGAGACATCGGCTACCAAAATTCTCAACATCTTTCTTCATTCCGCTCCAATAATACTGGCGACGAAGATCATGATACATCTTCGTACCACCTGGATGTATAGCACATCGGGAACAATGAAACTCTTTGAGAATCTCCTCTCTGAGCTCCGCAGACTGGGGATCCACTATTCTCCCCCTAAACTGAAGACTACCATCCGAGTGAATGGTCCAGCCCTCGTCATCAGAACCTGCCTGTACTCGGTCCCTAATGGATGATAACTCCGTATCCTGTCCCTAGGACTCAATCACTCTGCTCAATAGGGAAGGTGTAGCCACCAAACTCCCTAAAGTACCCTGAGCCTGCCCTATGTAACATAGCCCGAACTATCCAACAGTCTCGAGCATCTGCCACTCTTGGGAAGCTATACTAACCAAGACTCCCTTTGACTTCCAGTTGAGTGCATCAACCACCACATTTTCCTTGCCAGGATGGTAATGCAAAGTGAAGTCGTAGTTCTCTAGAAACTCCATCCACCTGCGTTGCCTCATGTTGAGGTCCCATTGTGTAAAGATGTACTTCAGACTCTTATGGTCCGAAAACACCTCAAATTGCTCACCGTATAGATAGTGGCGCCAAGCCTTAAAGGCAAAGAAAATGGCCGCCAACTCCATGTCATGTGTGGCGTAATTATGCTCTTGATTCTTTAACTACTGAGAACCATAAGCTATCACCCTTCCGTACTGCATCAAAACACATCCAAGCTTGTCCTTGGAGGCATCACAGTACACTGTATACTTCTATCCCCTTTTCGGGACTATCAGAATAGGAGTTAACGTAAGCCTCCTCTTCAACTCCTGGATTGCCTTCTCACAAGCATCATTCCACTCAAACTTGACCTCTTTCCGAGTCAACTTGGTCATAGGAGCAGCTAATCGAGAGAAGTCCTCAATGAACCTCCTATAGTACCCTGCCAATCCTAAGAAACTGCGTATCTTGAAGACTGACTTCGGCCTCTCCCAATTCATAACTACTTCAACCTTCTCAGGATCAACTGATACACCCGAAGCTGACACCACCATGTGTCCCAAAAATTTTACCTCCGTAAGAGCCAAAATTCACACTTGTTGAACTTGGCATACAATTGATGATCTCTTAACATCTGAAGAACAATCCTCAAGTGACCCTCATACTCCTCCTCAGACTTGGAGTAGATCAAGATGTCGATAACAAAGACTACAACAAACTGATCTAGGTAGGGTTAAAACACCCTATGCATGAGATCCATGAATGTCGCTGGAGCATTCATCAATCCGAAAGGCATGACTATAAACTCAAAATGCCCATACAGCGTCCGAAACGCCGTCTTAGGGATATCAGCCTCCCTAACCCTCAACTGATGGTAACCGGTGCGGAGATCTATCTTGGAGTAGACCCGCGCTCCTCTCAGCTAATCAAACAAGTCGTCAATCCTTGGCAAGGGATATCTATTCTTGATAGTAACCCTATTCAACTGCCGATAGTCTATGCACAGTCGAAGGGTTTTGTCCTTCTTCTTGGCAAACAACACCGGAGTGCCCCAAGGTGAACTGCTCGTTCTAATGAAGCCCTTGTCCAATAATTCTTACAACTGGACCTTGAGTTCCTGCAACTCGGTTGGTGCCATCCTATGAGGAGTCATAGAAATAGGCGACGTACCGAGATGCAACTCAATGTTGAAGTCTACATCCCTATGTGGAGGTAATCCCGATAGTTCATCTGAAAAAACATCCTCGTACTCACATACAATCCGAGGTAGACCCAACTCCTGTCTCGCCTCATCCTCCAGGGTAAGGCTTGCAAGAAAATCCATCAACTGTTTGTGCCAACGAGAGTCATACACTACTTGGAATAAAGCATCATGTTTTTCCCCCTAGAACTTGAAACAAACCCCTTTCGGAGTAAAATCAGTGACCATCTTACGATCATAATCAATAATAACACGATGTGTCGTCGACCAGTCCATACCAAGGATAACATCAAACTTTAACATGTCCAAGACCCTAAGGTCCACAGTGAGTAGAATCCCCAAGATCTCTAGCTCGCAACCCCTACATATCTGATCAACTCTCACCCTAACTCCTAGGGGAGAACTCACATGCAATGGCTCTTCCAAGGTCTCAACCTCTAAGCCCAGGTCATTCACACAAGATGCAGCAATAAATGAATGTGATGCACCAGAATCAAATAACACTCTAGCCCATAAGCGAGAGAGTAGAAATATACCCTGTATCACCGACTGATCTGCCGGCTCAGTCTGTGGCATCATGGCGTAGACACGCCCCTAGGTCCCTGAAGTACTAGCTTGTGAACATTGTCCTCAGCCTTGACCTATGCCCTGGCCCATCTGGCCTGCTTGTAGAGTCCCCGTCCATGGAGTAATAGGGGCCTGTGTAGCACCCTGGAACTGATACTAGCTCCCCTGGCCCATGGCAGGGTAATGAGAAGTATAATGTGTCTATGCCTGCCCCACCGAAGTCTAGGATTGAGATGACCCATAATTCTAGGATCCCTGCCTCTGGGGACAATCCCGCTTCATATAACCCGGTTGATGGTAATGGTAGCAAGTCCTTTGGCCTGCCTGGTAAGAAGGTCTCTGATTTCTCCCGCTTGGCCCTGACCTTGGCCTTGATAACTACGGTCCTGCCCTTACTGTCCCCGAGGAGTAAAAGTCTTCTGTCTCTTCCCCGAGCTAGAAGAAGAGGATTGACCCTCATTCTTCTTATCTTTCACACTCGCCTCCCGGATGTTCCACGCATCCTCTACCTCTCTCTCAATGGCCATAGCAGTCGTGACAATTGAGTCCAAGTCTTGCAGAAGAAGACCCACAATTTTTCCTAGGATGGACAACTTGAAGCCATCCTCGAACTTCCTCACCTTGGCCATGTCTATGGCCACATAATCGTCAGTGAAACGTGCTAATTCTGTGAACTTAGCCACGTATTCCATCACTGACATCGTTCCTTGTCTCAAGTCTAAAAACTCCCGGACCTTTGCATGTCTATCAGCCACCGGGAAGTATTTTCCCATAAAGAGTTCCTTGAACTCCGCCCATGTCATCGCCCCCAACTCCTTGGAGTTTTTCACCCAATCCCACCATACTTGGGATTCTCCCTCTAGCTAGAATGTAGCTAGGGTTACCTTCGTGGCATCGAAGGTGATCTTCATAGCCATTAAGATCTTGTCAACCTGCCGGAACCAATGGTCGACTACTATAGGATCCGCCCCTCCCATGAAGATCAGAGGCTAATGTGCCTTGAACTTCTGGAGGTGACTTGAGCCTCCTTGACTCCCACTTGCACTAGCCTGTGCAATGGTACCCACTATAGCACTAGCTTGTGCAATGGTAACCGCAGCCGCACCAATAGCCTCCACGAAGGCTTGTTGGTCAAAGGTTGGTGGTGATGGTTGGTTATTCCATCCACCCCGACGTCCCCTTCCTCTAGTTACCATATATACACACATAAGATAGCAATAGACCAATAACTTAGTATCCCAAATTTAGTGATCAAAAGTTAAAAATGTAGAATATAGTAGATGCCCAAATAGTAGCCTACACATCTTTTTTCTTCCCGACCCTAAGGTTATATTTTCTAACCGTAGTGTCTCATTCTTATATACATTTAATCATGCATATTATCCCACACCACATAGCACATAACATGTAGCACTTAAAACACATAACATGAAATGCATAATGAATGCAACGGTCTAGACCCATGTCCATCAAGCCCTAGGTAAATCATATACCTAAGCTTTGATACCAAGCTGTGACATTCCAAAAATCGGGGGTCCTTAATTTAAAAAAATTTGGGCAGAGTCTCCTTTGTACGGGGAGCTCTACCCAAAACCCAACATGTATAATATACATTAACACGACCCATCCGAGGCCCGATATAACACAATGACCGCACCGGGTCAATTCATGAATAAAACATTGACCACACCGGGTCCTTTCATTCATACTCATATAAAAACATGCAAAGTTATATTAAAACAGTCCATATGAGTTCAATTACAACTCTCTTACAAAAACATTACATGCCAAAACTAGTTTGCTCCAAAATTTTTACAAAAGGAGTTATAAAAGCCACAAGTTGGCTTTCTTCACCCTTGCGGCCCCAAATGAGAGTCGTCCACTGGTGTATATCCCGCACCTGAAATATTTTTCCGTATAGGGTGAGCCATGCCCAGTAGAGTAATTTTCTACAGAGGCTACTCCCCACCTAAGTGCATATGAAAATGTGCACATGCAACAATCCATAACCAATATATATTCCAAAAAAAACATGTAGTTCAATGTGAAAATTCTACCATGTCATGTCATGATATGAGATGATACTCACTCATACACTTTAACCCAAGTCCTTACCAAATCCCACAACACAATGCAATGCAAATGTGTAAAACATTTGTCATTGATGAAATACATCCAATGATTGTTTTAAAATTAAAGTCATTGTGTTTATAAAACCAATTCATTGGTGGATGTTTCCCATCGAATGAATACTTTATAAAACAAGTATACTTTTCTAGAATTTCACCTCAGAGGAGTGTATGAACCATGTATTTTTATAAACAAAATCATGTGTTTTTGTTGGGTAGCGGAGTTTTGGAATCGCAACGCAGGTTCCGCAAACTAATACACTTTTTTGAAATTTCACCTCAGGGGAGTGTATGAACCAAGTAGCCAAGTCTTGCACCCAAGGGAGAGTCTAGCCCTTTTTGCTATACCTGACACAATTTTTCCATGTATATAACCGTGCGACTCAGTAGGATATTCAACCCCACTTTCCCAAGCCCACCCATCAAACACCAAGTATGGTGATTGATCCAACCATGCACTCACACATCCATGCTTATGGCCATGGATGCATTTTCTCCGTGTAAATGCAATGTGATGCACCATTACTCAATCAATGTCATGCTCAATGTAATGGATGTCAATGAGCCAAATTTAAATCACACATTTTCATCATGTATCGTGCACAATTATATCATACACATATAACCTCCAAAAACTCATCACAATGTCAATATATTAATACACATATATTAACATTTTATCTAACAACAACAACCAATCATGTCATTACATAATCAAGCAACAACACCCTTAATTCTCAAGGCATAATGTAAACATATAACATGTCCAAAAAATAGCCCACATAACATCCGCTAAACAAGCCACATACTGGCCCCAAAACAAACCACAAAACAGCCCCTAAACAGACCCAAGACAGGCCACATAGAAGCCCCAAAATAGGCCACAAAACAGCCCCTAAACAGGCCACATAGCACCCCCGAAACAGGCCACAAAACAGCCCCTAGACAGGCCACAAAACAGCCCACAAACAAACCATAAAAACATCCCATAAACAAGCCATAAAATAGCCCTTAGACAAGCCATAAAACAACCCCTAGATAAGCCATAAAACAGTCCACAATTTCAACACAAAATAGTCACAATTTCAGTTCCTTAACAGCCCACAATTTCAGCCCCTTAAATCAGCCCAAAAGGTAGAAATAAAGCCAAAGTAGGAAGAACCCTACCTTTTGTAGTGTGTAGGAAGTAATAGAACTTCCAAGAACACCAACCAAAGCCCAAGAACCTTTGATTCCTCCAAAGTCCCCTCTTAGATCTTCGGTGAAATTGACTTTTCTTGGCATGGTTGCGTAGCCCTCCTCGCGTAGATGAAGTTTAATTTTTGGTCCAACGAATTCCGATCGACGAAACTCCGTGAATTCGAGAAAGAAGATTGGATTTTTTCTTTTTCTTTATCTCCTTCAGCTCCAACATTGCCCACTGGTTTTCAGCAGACAAAGATCTACAAAAAAATCAAATTTTAAACCCCTATTTATAATTTTAAAGACTTGGCCCGAGTCGCACCGCGTGTCCCCCACTTGTTCGGGTCCATTTTCGCCCCGAAACGATTCATTACATCCCAGTTTAAGTTCAAATTAATTTTATTTGAACTTTAATCCAATTCTAAGGAAATTTTATAAATTTCATTTTTGGGGACCTTTGAAAAGTCATTCATCACCCAATTATCTCGTAAAACATGTAAAATTTGACTATCTCGAAATTCGACAAAAATTGACAAGGCAGCTTGATTTCGCTATACAAATCCAATGGTGAGGTCCGTTGTGTCATCTGAGCTCTAGAAAAATATAGATTCTAAACCCGCATTATAATAACAAATTACCATTTTGTCCTTTTTCCAAAAAATTTCAAATTTACCCGGGTTTTACAAAGATTTTTTAGGAAACTCACTTCCTATGTAAATAATTCAAAATCAAGCAACCATTTATGATATCAGCATTAATCAAAACAATCATAATGAAACTATTCAAGAAATAAAGATGAACAAAATTGTTTTTATTGAGTAAACGCAAATATCACTTCAAAAATGAATGACTCTAAACTCACAAGGGACACCATACAATTCTCCACTATATGTATAAAATTTCAAGGTGGGATATCTTTTCTTAACTTCTAATATGAGCAAGGTCATATGTTTACTGATATTTTTAAATTTCAATTGGGAATAAAATCTATAATACTAAAGAGTAGTCTAAAGTTCTATAACATACTAAAGCATAAACAAGTTCAGACTTTTATTAAATACTCTATACCTAATCATTAGCCTCATCATATGCACATAATCCAAAACAATTAGCATATCAATACTGTATATCGATCAAAATGATTTTTTATTACAAACTCCAACTAAAAACAAAAATAAACTAAGTCAATGTTTGACTCAACCAAATTTGACTGGGGGCTTTGACCTAACTAAATTCTAAAATAGACACTAAAAAGATAACAAATTCAGTAAACACATCGAACATAAATCATCTAAGTAGAAAGACCAGCTCCATCTTGTGGTCCAAACTACAGGTGGCGCAAGATTTCAGCATGCTTTCCTAGAGTACCACTCATCCGTCTTTACTCCTCAAGAATTTGGAGCAAGAGATCTCTATTAGATCATTTATCTGTAAGATCTCTCATTAGTGGGCCCATTCTCTCCTCACAATCATTCATAGGGTAATTTGTCTGCTCCTTCTCAATAGGCTCGCCAGCATCGGGCACTAGAGCTGTGCCCATAGCTCCACATCTTTTAACCAAAGTCATATTATCTAACACTTTGGGGCACTTCTCCTTCAACATGTCCTCAGTCACCCCATTGCCCCTATCCATGCAAATAGAATTCACTAAATATCCAAAGGGAAGGGAGGCATTCTTGGTGTTGTCCTTCAAAGCTTGCTACATCTTAGATATAATAACAGAGGACAGACAAATAGTACTTCCAATCCCGATGGCGTATAGTAGCTTAGCCCTATTTGGATATATGTGATTCTTTTGAGCTAGTGGAAACATATTAGTCACCAATTCAGGATCTTGTGGTTGTCTATCAACTACCCCTGGAGCCAAATGAAGTTCAGATCCCCCATGAGCTCTCTAGACACATCTTGCATATTGTACACTATAGTGAAAGTGTATTGTTTCCTCGATACAACATTCACCTTGTTCACTTCGGATCTATTTGTTCTTCATTTGAGTAAAACTCACAGATTAGTGGAGCAACCACTTCACTTGACCTCTACAAGAAATCACCCCATCCCCTACACACCACTATCTCCTCAATACCATATCCCAAAAAATCATCCCAAACTACACATCGCTCCATACCAATAGGGAGAGATGAAAAATAATGTATAAACCCCTGCTTGACCTCCATCATAGGGAAATGACTAGTCAAAGTGATGCCTAACCTCGTACTCATCAATCCATACCCCTAGCTCGTTTGGAACATTCTGCGCAACCCTTGTTGAGACTTCAACTTTACATTATTTTATAGCTTAACATATTCGCTTTAGGTCTGCTAATGTATTAATTCATTTTACTTAGTATAGTTTGCATGTTAAGCCTTGATTTCTATGATTGCAGCCAAATTGGGTGTAAAGGTTGAGTTTAAGTATTAATAAGATATCAAGAGATAATTTGGGATTGAATTTACTTAGGGGAAGATGAAGTTGGGAGCCTTAGAAGTATTTTGGCAAAAAAGAGAAATTCTATCGGTAGGTATTATACCGATAGGAAGGCAGGAAAAGGCAGAGAAATTTTATCAGTAGTTACAACAAAACTCACAATACTTTGCACTTTTTCATCAAAGAAGTACTACCGGTAGTTAAGCAAGTTCTATTGGTAGAGAAACTTATAGTATTTTTATTAGAGAAGTCCTACTGGATGTTTTACTGGTAGCAACAACCATAGTACTATTAGAGATTTTATTAGACAAAGGTTATACAAGTTGGTTTTATTATTCTATCGGCAGGTCAAGGCAAATTTTCACGGGAAGCTCAATTAAGATTATATTTTGCCATATCTTTTGGGGATTCTCAACCAATCAAAGAAGGAGATAATTTTGGAGAAGATATTTACCAAAGATCAAACGATTCTCCTTTCAATGAGAATAAATAGAGACCTTTTTTGGGGAATATGAAGAGGGATGTAGGAGATGTTTAGGAGTTTTTCTTTTACTTTTTCATGTTCTTTACGTTAGAGAGTTTTAGGGTTATTTTTATAGAGTTTTGCATTATTTTTCTTTTAAGTTCAATTCTTTTATTTATTCATAAAATATTTACATTTAGTTGCCTTTTACTTTCGAAGCCTTGTTATATACATTTGGTTTTTCAATACAAGTAATAAGTTTCAATTCAATATTTACTTTACTGAATTCAATTATGTTTTCTTCAATGTTTTTTGTTATTTCCATTACCATGAGTGAGTAGTCTTCATTTGGATAATCTGAGGGAGGAGTCCCATCCTATAAAGTAGAGCACATGCTTGAAACTAAGGTTTTAATGTTTATATAATTGTTTGAATAGGTTATGATTTCGAAAACCTAATTGATTTGCATACTTCCCAATTATCTTTATACAATTAATTTTGGTATAGATAATTGTGGTGTTTTTTGTGACCTTTAGGATATTGACTCTTCTATCATAAATCATCTTTCAATTGTTACATTTGTTCTTTCAAAGTTTTTAGTTGAAAATAATCCATCTGTAGTAGTTTGAATATGAAAGTAAATGAGTTATAAATTTAGGGTAAAAACTATTATTCATAGGTGAGACGAATTCTAAAGATTATCTATTTTTTCATTTATTGAATTTCAAATTTATTATTCGTTAGCTTTCAAAATTCCTAACTTCAAAGAGCTTTTTCTTTTTATTTTTCATTACCTTGGATTCAAATTCTTTTCCTGAGGAGATGGCATTGGACTTTTTGTTCGAGTTACTACGCTTGGGAGATTTCGTGAAAATACAACCCCTTTGGATCCAAGCATTCATCGCTAGCTAGGCACTGGATTAGAGCTTTTTTGATTTCTTTCTTTCGGGCAGCATTGTAGAAAATAACTTTTGGATTTGGGATTTTTCATGAAAACAAGGGTTTAAGATTTGGGCTACAAATTGAGTTTTAGATGAAGTAGATGTAAATTTTGGGGTCTGGGAGAGTTTTTAGAGATATTTGAAGAAGATTTGAACAATTTTGGAGTGAAAAATTGCTAATTTCATACCTTCAAGAGCTCTTTAATGGCGGTACGGAGATGGTTTCCTTTGGAATGAATAAGGAAGAAGACGACTGCCCCTTTTATAAACCAAGATGCGTGTTTGGATGGACACCATTCAAACGCAAGACTTTAAGTATGCTAAGTCCCAAGGTGTCATGTCGGTTGATGTTCTAGACGTTTGCCCATCTCAAATGGTCCGTCCGAATGGACATGGAGCATCCGAACAGCTTGTTGTCTCTGGACATGCATGTCCGAACAAAAGATTTGCATCCGAACGAATGCATTTTTAAACAAAACGTTTCAAATTGACTCAGAATTTCAAAATAGACTTCGAATTTGAATTGCTTTTGAAAAATTCAAAAAATTCAGGCAAAAATCAATTGCCTCCCATCTTTACAATTGGTCAATCAAAAATTAATTCCCTTAGAATTTCTAGTCATATACATGATTATCTGTTAATTTATTATCCTATATGTACAGTCCTAATTAAATATACTAAAGCAAAACTAAAAAAAATCAAAAATTAAAAAGAATAAACTTAATCAAAAAAAAAAAAAATGACAATCGACATAGATTATGCATCACAAACTATCCCACCCCTAACCTAAATTACGCATTGTCCTCAATGAATAATAAGAACAACAAATATCCTAAAATATAATTAGGGTAAGGGAAAAAGCATACCTATATCTACAAAATTAGCACCAAATTTTTTGCTAAAAAGAAACTTTTCATAGAAAAATTAATAAAAATGGTTTTATTCGTTGACCATTGACTCTAAAAATATTACCATTCTTAGGATTTTCAATTTCAACTACCCCATTGGGAAAAACCTCTTTAACAACAAATGGGTTTGACCACCTTGACCTAGTTTGAGGACAATGCGTAATTTAGGTGAAGGCAAGAATTATAAAGTAGAACCTTTTGGGAAGGTTTAAAGGTTTTCTTCACAATGTTCCTATCATGAAAGATTTTCATTATTGTCTTGATAATCTTGACATTCTCATAGGCATCATTCCTAAGTTCCTCTAATTCATTTATCTAAAGTTTCAAAGATGCCCTTGCTTTGTCTACATCAAAATTCTTACTCTTAATTGCCCAGTATGCTTTATGTTCAAGCTCCACAGGCATGTGGCAAGGTTTCTTATAAATTAGCCAACAGGGATCCATTCCAAGAATTATTTTGAAAGCATTATGGTAAGCCAACAAAGCATCGATCAGTCTTATAGACCAATCTTTGCGATTCGAATTTACCATTTTTTCTAGAATTTGTTTGATCTCTTTGTTGACTAATTTTGTCTGCCCAATTTATTTGTGATAGCATACTTTTGCATGAATTTTCAAAAATTTATTACAAAAGTGAGTTCCACCATTGCTAATAATGGTTCGAGGTACCCCAAATCGTGAAAGAATATGTTCTTTTATAAACTTGATCATTGTATAGTGATTATTATTGCGACAAGAGATAGCCTCTACCCATTTAGAGACATAATCTATGACAACTAAAATATATATGTAACCAAACAATTGGATAAAAGGTCTCATGAAATCGATGCCCTAACAATCAAAACCATCAATCACTAAAATCGTTTTTAATGGCATCATGTTCCTTCGTGAGATACCTCCTAACTGTTAACAACGATCACATGATAGACAAAAAACATGGGTATCTTTGAATAGTGTTGGCCAATAAAATCTACATTGTAAAATATTTGAAGTGGTTTTCTTTGAAGAAAAGTGGTCATTCACATGCTTCAATATGAAAAATATTAATGACACTGTGGATTTCATGATTAGGTAAACACCTCCTAATGATTTGGTCTTTGCAATACTTAAACAGATATGGGTCATTCCAAAAGAAACTACATATCTCAATTAAAAAAATTTTCTATCCACATAACTAAAAGTAGAAGGAAATGTACCTATAGCTAAATAACTAGCTATGTCATCATACCATGGTACCTCAGAAAATAGTGAATAGTTGTTCATCTGGGAAATTCTCATTGATAGGCACCCTATCCTCAGGAAAGTCATATGTTAGTCGTGAAAGATGATCAATCAGAATGTTCTCCATTCCTTTTTTTTCTTTAATGATCAGATCAAATTCCTTTTCAACTCTCTTACAATAATTTCTAAATATCTTTATGACATCATCCTTATATCTAAGACAAAAAACCCATGTGTACCTAGGGTAGTCATCAACTACGAAAAATGCATAACTTTTACCACCCAAATTAGTTACATTAGATGGACCAAATAAATCTATGTGAATGAGTTCTAGTGGCCTAGTTGTGCAAAAGAAGTTTTTAGTCTTAAATGTATTGTTGCATTGTTTTCATAGTTGACATGGTTGACAAACTTTGTTCTTTTCAAACTTGATTTTGGGCAAGTCTTTTATAAGGTCTTTTCTAACAAGTTTAGAAAGTGTATCCATACTACAATGTCCTAATCTTCTTTGCCAAAGACAAGATTTACTTTTGATTATGGCTAGACATTTGACATTTTAAGTATGTAGGTCTTCAAGATATACAATTTTCTACTTTGCACTATCCTCTTTTGATAGTTGTGCAAACTTGGATTTATCTCCCGTCATATGTCTCGAGCATCCACTATCAAGAAACCAGTTGTTGGTCTTGTGAGTAAATTTGAAACAAACCTACATAACACAATCAATGATTGGCCTTTGGTACCCACTTGGTCTTGGGTCCATTATAGTTAGTGTAAGTCTTATACATGACCCTATTTTGTAGTGCCCTCCTAGCACATCAATTATATGCAAGATGTCCTATTTTCTGACAATAATAGCATTTTTTTGGAAACATAACTTGATTTGAATTCTTTAACAAATAAATTCTTCTAGGTTTTTTGGTTTGAATGATTGTTAAAACCCAATTTGGCTTTATCAAACACACATCTTCGGCTTAACAAAAGTTTTTCCAATTTTTCACTTCATTGAGTGAAATTTGAAACTACTTTGTTCAAGTCATAATTTTTCTTTCTCAAATCCATGATCTCTTGCTTAAGTTTGTTAATTAAGGAGGAGACTTGAGATTCCTTTTTCAAATTGGCATTTTGAACTTTGAGTTTTTCATTCTCAATTTTTGAAGTGTCATTCTTGTTAGAAACACCCACAAGTTTTTTTTTCTTGAGGTCTTTATATTTCTTTGTTATAGTGAACAAATCATTATATAGTTCATGCATTGTATCACACATTTCATCTAATGAATGTACGTTTTCATCACATGAGATGAAATTTACCTCATTTCCTTCCTATAATGCCATGAAGCAAAGATTGTATACTTTTTTGGTTTCCTCGTGATTGGAGTCACTATTACTATCATTCCAAGTCGCCTTCATTGCCACTTTTTTATCCTTCTTGTATGCCTTTTTCAAAGTAGGACAATTTTTCTTGATATGCCCTGGTTTGTTGCATTTATAGCAAATCACACTATTTCTTCTTCAGTTTCCTTCTCTCTTGTAGGTACCTTGATAGTTGAGGAACTTTTTGAATCTTCTTGTGATGAAAACAAGTTCTTCATCACTTTCTTCCTCTTCCCCATCATTTTCCTCATTACTTGTATTAATGGATTTGAAATCAATATTTTTCTCTTCTTTCTTTTCTAGCTCTTCATCCCTTTTTATATTCATCTCATATGTCATGAGATATCCAAATCCAAATAGTTCTTCTACTGGAAGAGTCTTGAGGTATTTGGCTTCAATGATAGCGATGACTTCAGCATCCCAAGATCTTGGAAGACACCTAAGAATTTTTCTCACAAGTTTCTCATCGGCATAAGATTTACTAAGAGATTTAAGAGCATTCACAATATCAGTAAAATGTACAAACATTTGTGATATGCTTTCTTGGGGTTCCATCCTAAAAATTTAATAGTCATGCACAAGCATATTAATTTTTGATTCCTTAACTTTATTAGTTCCCTCATGTGTGACCTCTAACATATGTCATATTTGGCTAGCGGTCTCAAATGTGGATGTTCTATTAAATACTTCACTATCTAATTCACAATTCAAGGTATTCATAGCCTTAGCATTTAAAGCGTGTGTCTTCTTTTGATCACTAGTTCAATCATTTTTCTCCGATGTGAGTTTTGTGTATCCATCTTCAATAATATCCCATAACCCATCATCTTATGACATGATATAAATTTTCATCCTAACTTTCTAATAGGGATAGTCATTTCAATAAATTAAATGGAGGTCTAGTAATGGATTGGCCATCTACAATGTTTCTTCCTAGTGTTGCGATGATCCTTTAACTCTAATTGTAATTACATAAGAATCTTAGAGCCCTTGTTCTAATACCAAATTTTGGCCCAAACTGCAACCTAAGAGGGGGTGAATTAGGTTTCTAAACTAATTTTCAATTTAAAATCTTACTTCACTATTTGTGAATTGATAAATGTGAGTTGCTATATGTTGATTAGACGATAGGTGAGTAAAAGTGTGTTTATATGTGCTAAACACAAAATAAAGTATAGACAGAGAGGGAGAATACAAACACAAGACTATATAGAGGTTTGGCCCCAACACTTGGCCTATATTGTAAAACCTGGAAAAATTTAAAATTGGGAGAATTATACTCAGACTCCTTGAGGTTTGTCAGTTAATCACTCAGACCCCCTGACTTTTGAAAATATTACACAAAGACCCCATAAAGTTTGTAGGCGTATAATACTTAGACCCCTGGTATAAATATATCCGTTAATAAATTATACTTAGATCCCTAAATTTTGTAAGTATATAATGATTAGACCCCTTTAGACAAAAAATATTCCAATAAAATATAAATATCAAATATTTTAAATTTTACAACTAAAATTCATATTCTATTGTATTATTTATTGAAATAAAATTAAAATTAAAAATTTAATTTTTCTTTAAAAATCGTAATTGGTATACAATTATACTATCTATTGGAATAAAACTAAAAAATTAAACAAGGAGTCTAAATCATTCATAATAGAACATGAATTTTGCATCCAAAAGTCATGTTCTATTATGTCATTTATTGAAGTAAAATCAAAATTAAAGGTCTAGTTTTTTTTTAAAAAAAAAATCATAGTTAGTATATAATTATACTATCTATTAAAATAAAACTAAAAAATTAAATAAGGGGCCAAACTGTAATAGACACAATATATTTTAGGTTTAATTGGGATAGTTTGATATTTTAATTTGGTCATTTAAATGACCAAATTAAATTCCAATAGACAATATAATTGAATACTAATTACAGTTTTTTAAGAAAAACTATTAAAATTAAATTTTTATTTTTGATTTTATTTCAATAAATGATACAATAAAATATGAATTTTGGTTATAAAATTTAAAATATTTGATATTTTATCTTTAATTGGAGTATTTTTGGTCTAAGTATTATATACTTATAAACTTTAGGGGTTCTAAGTATAATTTATTAACTGATATATTTATAGTAGGGTCTAAGTGCAGTTTAACACGAAATGAGATTTAATTAATTCGAGATAAAACCAGATTAGGAAAAGACGGGATGTGTGGCTTAATATTTACCAAGTATTAGAGGGTATAAATAGGGGAGAAAAATCATATTTTCACTCCATTTTACACCAGATTTTCCACGAGAGAGAGAGAGAGAGAGAGAGAAAGAAGAGAGAGAAAATTAATTTCTCCTTCACTTCTCCTTGCGTTCTAGGATGATCCGTTCCCCAGATTACTTTGGGCCAAGAACAAAAAGTGTTCTACGTGACGAGAGTTACAAGTATGTACCAAAGATCACGGGTTTTACCAAAATCTCAAAGGCTGGATTGTTGGGGTCAAAGCCTCGAAGCTCGATTTGGGTACTTTGAAGCTTCTACTACGCGGTATTACGTTTCAAGAGATAGTGTTCTTTGCTAACTAAATTTATTTTCAACCTAGGGTTGTATATGGAATGGGTAGCATGATTATAGATTTCATCTCTAGTTTAAGCACACTCTTAGTGTAACTAGAGTATCGAAATAGATATAGAAACAAGTTGAACCAATTTTGCATTAATTGGAATGGTGGAAATTTCTTCTTGTAATTTCTTGAGATATGTGATGAATAAGGCATGCTATGTGTTTACATTTATGCCTTGATGGTGTTGGATAAAATGCCTATGATGATTAAGTGTGTTAATTGCATTGAAAACGATATAACATGTTTAGTGTGATGTTGTAAATTGTGATTATATGCATATGGTATAATTGACAATTGGGAAATATTGGTTAAGATGGAACATGGTTCATAATGTGCTCATGACATATTGAACATGATTTGATAATTATAAGTGTGCACCATATATGCATATGCACGAGAAACATTGCATTTGTGGGCATGTGGCATGAGTATGAGTGTATGCATGGTTTTGATTCAAATACCATCCTTGGTGGGTTGATACGTGGTGATTTGGATACACACTCCGTTAGTATTGAGTTCATAAAGTGTGTCGGCGTACGCGGAGCCATTGGTGGAAGTCCATAGATGTCGTATCGGTTTGGTACCCATTGGTGGAAGTCCATAAATACGCATTCCAAGAAAAATTTGGGATTTGTAAATGATCATTGGATGTGTAACATCATTGGCAGGGGCTTGGAATTGCCTGGATACATATACATGACATTTCATGTGTTATTGGAGTTGGTGGAGGACTCGGGTTGCATTGCATGTGTGAGTCTCACCTCTCATAACATGGCATGACGTTGTGACATTCATTATTAAATTGTATATTAATAAATGAATGTTTGATTGTTATATTGCATGTGAACATTTCATATGTACTTGGGTTGGGGAATAGTCTCTTTAGAAGATATCATATTGAGGATGGCTCACCCTTTATGGGAACAACATTTCTGGTGTGAGACAAGCACCGGTGGACAGCTCTCACTTGGGCCATTGTTGATGAAGAAGCCGAGATGTGGTTTTGAATTAAATTTTGGAAACAAATCATGTAATTCAATTTGAACTTGTAAATTTGTGTAAAGAGTTTTGTAATGGACTTTTATGGACTATAATTGTTGTTAATAGATGTGTGGGTTTGTTTGGACTAAGATTGGATTGTTAAAGTTTGAAGATTGGAAAGAATTTTGTAACGCCCCCAAAACCACCTTGGATGGCATACAATCTAAACCATTCACAGCATGAGAGCGACTAAATAAATCCATAATAAAAGAACATTTTATTCATCAAATATAATATTTACAATATCATCCCAAGAGATAGGCCAACCATGTCCATCATATCCAAAAGAATATGTCAGGTTATGACAATTACATTCCAAAAGAATCAAATTTAACTTGCAGCAGAATTATAAACGGATCAACTTTACATAGTCTCAAAATAAATTCCCTAGTCTAGAACAAAAGAGAATATAACTCTAGACGTCTACCTCGGGATCCACGTTCCCCACTATAGGAGCTTCCCAATGTTCTTGTTCATCTACCCCTATCTCCTCATCTAACACATAATCTCAAAAATTTATTGTTTGTAAGGGGTGAGCACTAAGCTCTGTAGCAACATTCTCCCAAACTCATACAAGGTTTAGAAAACATACAAAATAAGTCGGTCTCATTTTGCAAATATCATATATTAATTTTTGAAAGAAAATGAGAACATTCCAATAGATCTCAAGTTTACACAATAACAATATATTAAGTGAAGTGATAATGCCAAATTACAGATAATAAATCATTTCTAACCATAAACTATTTTCCACAAATTCTTGTAGAGTCTCATACCTCCACAAGCTCTTGTAGAAAACCAATTCCACACAATAACCATAATCGTTCAGTAGTGTCATCCCATATTCTCATTTATGTCGGTTGATTCCCATGACTCTACACAATGACTACCTCATTCACCTAATCATAATCACACAAACCACTTTAGGAAGGGCGTATACCGTCTCCCACGGCATTGATGAATCCTTCTCAGAAAAGTTATACCCACCCTAAGCCTCGAACTTACGTGAACAATAGCGGTTGTTCCCACAATCAACAAACCACTACAAGTGTTAGGAAACCATCTCACCCCCACTGGGATAGATTAACCTCTAACACTCTATGGCAGTGCTTGAATGTAATTCAAATCCATCACAACAACCATACAAGAGATGCAATAACAAACATTTTCTTTAAAGCACGAGGAAACCTAAAATCCCCAATTCTCACAATTTGTAATACAAGAGAACGATTTTAAGAAAATAAGGAAGTGATCATTACAAAATTATTTTTCTACTCAACACAAAACACTAAGGTTTCAAAGTCAAGAACAAAGGAAGAATTAAGAAGAAAATTCATCTCTTTTGAAAACTAGGATTTTATGATAATAAAAGAAATCTCATAGTTATATAACTATAGCTTTGTTTAAAATATGGTTATGATTGCAAAATTCTCAAGGGATCATGATTTCATAGCATATACATATGATTTAAAGTCAAAAGAATACATAAAGATAAGCCCTAGCCTCAATTTAGGAGAATAGGAAGAAACCCCTACCTTGATGTTCTTGAGAAAATCTAGGGCTTTAATTCAATCCAAAGTGCAAAGCCCCTTTGATCTTGTGTTTTTCCCTCTCTTTCTTCCTCTCTAAGGTTTTCTAGGGTTAGAAGTGTTGAAATAGGGCTAAATGTGATGTCTTTATGTATTTATAGTGGAAGGAGGGCCGACTGTTCGCGACTTAAAAATTTTTGGAATCTGTCTGGGCGTACCGGTGCGCATACCGGTACGGTATGGCTACTGGACTTCGGCGTAATGGTACGCTTTTGCTGAATCTGCCTGTTTCCTCTATTTTTTCATTTCTAATCCATTTCTAATCCTTCCAAGGCCATCCCAAACTTATACAACATACCTTTGCACATCAAACATGGTTGGTACAATTTCTATTACAAACGATTTCATATATTTATCCGGGTTTCCACAATATTATTATTTCTACAGTTATAACCCATATGATTCATTCCTACGCCATTACATATATTAAAATTTTTGACACAATTTATTATAATATTACTATAAACATGTGGGGGTTTACAAATTTAGAAAAATCTAGGCCCAAGTACTGGTACATAAATGATTAAGTACCAGTACCATGTGGGATGGGCCAAGTACCGGTACCTTAACATACCAGTTCAGTACCTACATTCCAGTGGGCTCAGGTATTGGTACTGAGGCTTCAGGTACCAGTACCTCTATGGACAATAGGCTTAGGTACGCTACTTGACGACATGTAGGTACCTATACCTAGCAAACAGTGGGCTCAGGTACCCGTACCTCGTCACCTAGGTACCGGTACCTGGCAATTGAAAGGAACCTAAAAAATAAAATTCCAAGTAATGGTACCCTATTACTCAGGTACTGGTACTTGGTAGACAGATGGCTCAGGTACTAGTACCTTTTCAGAATTTCTAAAATTTTTAAATATAACTTGTCAAGCCTTCGGGCCTTGAGCCTTCTTGCTTAAGGGATGTAATTAGTTCAATATTATGTGTTAATTGATGGGGATTGGACCTTGAAATGATCAAGTGATTGATATGAACACATATTATGCGTTTAGGGGTGCTCTGGTACAAGGGAGACCCTACCCAAACTCTGTGTGGGTAACGACTCCGGTGAAGGGGATGTGATGATGTGGTGCCAGGTTACACAATATACACATGTACTTCCATAGGTTGATGGGTGATCAACAGGTGAGAAAGGTAATGAGTGGGTTTTATATCTACAAATTAAGCATTTTCAGTTTGATGAAATTGTAAGTTTTCAATTATTTTATGTTCCTTTTTATTTATTTTGTGTATTTTGATGTTATTTTGTAGGGATGATCATTTGGAAGGAATTATGATCATTTGGGAGGAAACAAAGTCAATTTGGAGCCAAAATGCCCCCCGTCCACATGGCATAATATTGTCCACTTTGGGCCCACTGACCTTCACGGCTTTGTTCCTCCCAGTATTCCGGAGAAAAGACCTTATGCCATGTAAGGCAAGGGGCTTACTAATAAGCCCAATCACTTTTCCCTCCCTAACTGATGTGGGACACTAGGATCTCACAGTCCACCCCCTTAGGGCTGCATGTCCCCGTGCAGCAGCTCGCCAACTACCTGCCCGCCCACTACACGCGAGCACGTTTGGGCCCTCACTCGATCCAAGCGAGAGTCAGCTCTGATACCAACTTGTAACACCCCACCCTCCACATGGCATAATATTGTCTGATTTGGGCCCACTGGCCCTCACAGCTTTGCTTCCTGGGAAAAGGCCTTATGCCATTTAAGGCAAGGGACTTACTAATAAGTCCAGTCACTTTCCCCTCCCTAACCGATGTTGGACACTAGGATCTCACAGAAACTGCTTGACCCTCAAAGTGATAGAATATAAATGTTATTCACAAGCATAGAAAGTATATCGTATAGTAACTTAGTTGATTACCGAGGTCACCTTATCAGGAAAAACGTTAGACAAACTCGAAAGTGCTGTAACTTCAATAAAATCTTTTGGGTTTTAGAAAATTAGGAGAATTGATAAACTTAAATAAACAATATTAAACTAAACTGGATGATTGTAGGGTTTCATCCCATCATGAATAATAGTTTTAACCAAATTTATCATTTATCTAAGCTAGTAATCAAACTCACTTAGATGGATGATATTCAACTAAGAATCATAATTAAGCAAAGATGTAACTTAATGATCAAATTAATTCACAAAAGTAGTTATACCTCATTGATTTTAAGGACTCAACGCATTAATCATGCCAAAACCAATTATCTATGACTAATCAAAGGTCAAAGGGTTCTAAACATTAATCATGTCAAAACCAATTGTCTATGGCTAATCAAAGATATAACAAATCAATGATGTTTTTAAAATCAATTAATTAAAACCATAAATCCACTGAAACATTGAAACCCTAGTTAGGTTGAAAATCATTAACTGATGGATGAGAATCCATAACCAAATATCCCGATTATAAATTACTTACTCATGGTGTAATTAAAACTAAAAGAAATAAAGGAAGACACTGTAATTGAAAATTAGAAAAAATAATAAAATTAAAATTGAATTAAAACTTGCATTGAAAATCAAATTGGGAAGCAATTACAATAGAAGAACTAAAATACAATAATCGTTTGACAAGTATTGAAAATATGAAGACTAGTGCTTGCACGAATCCTTAGTAAATGAAGAAAAATGAAAGAAAGAAGAAAAACAGAGCAACAATGGTGATAGGAAAAAAAGAGAAGAAGAAATGCGAGCCTGGCATGGGCGATCTTCTTCAACGTCCTCCTATTATAATAGGAATGACTCATTAAGGTAATCAAAATAGATTTTTAAATTTTCTCCAATAAAGTCTCAAATAAATAGCCTGAAAAGAAGGAACAAAGTGCTTGATACAAGAGTTCTCACTGAAGTAAAACACTGATGAACTGGTAGAACAGCTCTTTGTCCCCGACCTACCGGTAGAACTTTAACAACGAACCAGTAGAACTACATTTTGTTCCAAATGAACTAGTAGAACAATAGTGATGAATCGGTAGCACTAGTATCTATTTCAGATGAAGTAGAAGACCTTCACCTGCTACCGGGAGAATTATATTTTCTCGATTGATGAACCAGAACAACTCCTACCGGTTCAAACATTTTTTACTTGAATCCTTCTACAATGATCCTCATTCCAAGTCCAAAGCTCCTAGGTTATTCCCTTGACTCTCCATGGCATCAAATCAACTCTAAAAATTCTTCCTTACAACGGATTACCTGCAAAGCCCAAAATCTCTTCATAACACACAAACTAACTAAAACAATTAATATAAGTACTAAACAAAAGCAAAGTACAAGGTTTAAGATATAAAAACATGCAACATAATGCACTCCACTTACTCCCAACTTAGGCTTTCCTAGTCCCAAAGAAACACAAAACTAGTATAAACTAAAACATACCTTAAACTTCCAAAACATAATTAAACAATCAAAAACATAACCATAAATCACAATGCATATATTTAAAACTCATAAACACATAGTGAAATCAACAAGTTGAAGATTAGATTAAATTTGTCCTTCGGTACACAAAACAAAAAGAAAAAGGGTAATAGCCTAAAACTAAGGGTTCTTCTACATAGGCCATTACTAACCCACTAAACAATTGATTAACCCTAAAAAGTGGTGTTGTTACATTTTTTTAAAGGGTTAATTGCGCCAATTTAATAATCAAAGGGGTGATATGAAAAGATAGTGCTACTAATCGGTGGAATTGTAATATTTTGGAAATATAGGGACTAAAGTGCAATTTTGAAAATTTGAAAGGCAAAGAATGAAAAGAAGAAATTTTTAAACTTGCCAGCATCCGGACATTGAGGAGCATCTAGAGGGTGAAGCAAGTGTTTGGCACAAGTCCCAAGGAGCATTTTCCAGAAGAACTAGAGAAAGGCCCACGTCTAGACAATGCCCTAACATCCAAACGGTACTTAAACTGCCTCACATGACAGCTCTTCCTCATTGTTCAGTTTGGTGACTGCTGCACTCTGATTGGTCAGTTCTGCAACAGAGCAGCCCCTACTTGCCCATAAATACCCCCTCCTGTCAAATTTTCAAATCATTTTGAATTCTCTCTCTTCTTCATTTCTTCAGTTATTAGTTACTAGTTTAAGGCTTCCCTAGCCTAGTCTCTATCTTCTACATATCTTAAATACCTCTTCTTACCTGGAGGGTTGAACCTCTTTCACTTTTCCTAGCCTTACCCTAGCAAAGGAAGGGTGGTGCTATGTCAATCTAAACCTTGGGGAAGAGTTAGGAACTTTGTTTTAATTTTGTTGCGTTTTATTGTAAGACCAACTTTACTTGTAGATATGAAGATCTCCCACTTTTCTAGGTTGTCTATGACTATGAAGTGTGAGTATTTTTTTATTAGCTCTTTAGTGAGGGAGGAAGGGCCTGTGTAACATTGCTTAAGTTACGATAATTACATTTGTTAATTATGTTTTATTGTTATATACCACTCTTAATAGATGGATGGTACTCACTTTACTATTTTGTACTTTCCTAATGTGTAACTAGGTTATGCTCATGGTTCATGCAAGTACTGAGCTAGGGTTTACTATTACTTCATGCATGCTGTAATGAATTACTAAAAACTGGGTTTTATGTAAAAGTCGGGAGATTGGTTATAACAGGTTAAGTATCAGCATATCCAATGCTTTTGATTCAATGCATAATCTAGAGCTCTGTTTTCTTATTAACGTGTAGACCTTCCAATCATGCTATCATAGTAAACCTTTGATTGTACCTTTGGGTTTGCTATGGTAAATTGATTGTGGTATGATTCATATACCTTTTGATTAACCTAACAGTTGTTGTTTTATGGTCTTATATTAAATATCTTTGATTAACTTACCATTAACGTGAAAATTAATTGTACTATGATATCAATATCATAATCTCAAGCAATGAAACACAGGTCCCGATCCCCGAACTAAAGAGTGTATTTTTCCATTTGTTACAAATTCGTATTTTTCAACAAGTTGTTTTCAAATCACTAAGCTCACAACACACTCTACTATTTCACAATCTTTTCTTAGGTTTCATTCAATTTTTTCTATTCCAAAGTCTCCAACAGATTTTCCCTATATATTTGACCTCGGACTTCACCGAGAATATTACAACTTGACCGCTTATACTTGGGTGGTACGATTAAGATCAAGTCAAGTTTTTGACACCGTTGTCGAGAAGTTACAGTGGTTTGTGAAAACAGAGAAAGGGAAGTGCCTAGATTGCGTTATATGTATATAGTATTTATTTTATTTTGTTGTTTTTGTCTGTCAAGTCACCACCAAGGTCTCTAAATTACTCTCACTAGTGTCCCCTCTTTTTTTTTTTTTTTTTTGACAAATGTTCTGAATTTTAACATCAAACCAAAGACTATACAACTTTTTCATAGTTTCATGGTCTTGAGTCTAAAAATTCAAATTTGCATATGACAAATTTTGAGGAAGTATGTGGTGTTGTGCAAGATAATTCTAAAACGATCTAGTTAAAACTTTTTCCTTTTTCTTTGAAAGATAAAGCTAATTAACGGCTAAATTCTTTGAAAGCTCAGCCCATTCTAAGTTGGCCAGTCTTAAAAACTGAATTTTTGAAGAAATTTTTTCTTGTACACTGAACCAATGCATTGAGACGTCAAATCAAGAATTGCCTTCACCACTCATTCACACTTAGTTGCAGGGTTCCAAAAGCCATCATTTACCCTATGATTACCTGCAATATCAAAATTTTCACATTATTAACAAATTTGACTAACTCTAAGTACTTAAATGCAAAATTGAGTCAAAATGCATTTAATGAGGCCATTAAATATGCAATATTATGCGCTCATCACCTGGAATGCTCTCAATGTGTATATGTGAGATGAAATCTTGTGCACAAACTGAAATATACTCACATATAATCCAAAAATGAAGTTCATGCATAACAATTTCACCGACCATAGCATAATCTCATAAATGGAATTTTAGGGCACTAGATAGCAAAACCAACTTTTCTTTTCATTTAAAGTGTGCTCGATCCATACTTTCTCTAGATCATTTAGGCCTTTCTTGGGTAATGAGGCCTTGGAGTGATAATTGGGCTGAGCGAAATGAAGGGTAGCAGGGGACAAAAAAGGTTATTCCGAGGACTTGAATTTTATTATCAAAAATATGTTTTTTGTGAAATTTTCAACTTTACACCTTCACGTTAACTTTGTGTCTCTTCTTTCCTCAACATTTTTATTTTTCTTTTTTTTTTCCTCATTTCTTTTCATTTTTTTTTCAATTACCCTTTTTCTCCTTTTTTTTTTGTTGGCTTTTTCTCTTCTTTTTCATTCAATGCCATTTCATCCCTTTGGGGTTTCCTCACCACATTTCCCTTTCTTCATGATTAATTACAGTCAGTCTCTGAACAACCATGGTGTGGTAATCATTTTGCACTGGTTCGGTAAAAATTGTGGCATGGAAACGAATCTTCAATTTAGGCTCAATCACAAAACTAGGGATAAATTATTCACAAGAAAAGGCTAAGGCTCAACCCAATTCAAATATGGCTTAAGATCATCTCTAGATAAGCATGGGGATACATATTGACATTTTAAGATAAAGTCAATTAACTATCCATATGCACTCTAACCAAAGCAATCATAATGAGATTGTTGAACAAATTTTGAATTTAAAAAATTATTCTTTTGAGTAAATGTAAGTTTCCTCCAACAAATATTGACACTAAAACTCACATGAGTACTTACTTCATCTCCACTATGTATGCAAGCTCTAAAATGTGGATCCACTCAGTAAATTGCCAAATTACACATTCAAGGTGCACTATGGTTCAGTTTGAATGAAAACATGTATGTTCTACTTAGGCATAGGATAAACTTCTATGGTGTGCTCATGTATTCAAAGTTCAAAGCGAAGATCAAGCAATCACAGATCCCATAACAACTTGAATAGGAGAATATAGTTTAACATTCAAATATTTTCCACAAAAAATTTTTAAAATTTTTCACATTTTCAACTATTCTATTCAAAAAAATTGGTAGAATATGTAAATGGTGCTTCTCACCACAAAATGGTATTATCAACAAAAATTGGTATATCATGCAAATGGTGCATCTCACCCCTAAATTGAACTACATATTGTCCTCAATGCAACAAAAAGGCATGCAATGAGATGATTGAATTTAAAAGACAAGAAGGGTAAGAGAACACCTCGCAATGAGCTTTAAGAAAAGCACCACTATCGGCACACATGAAAAAAGAACACTATGTACAAGTGAAAGTAAGTGAACAATTTAACTTGTAAAGGACAAAAGGAAAGCAACTATACACCAATATCTACTTGAACAGTTATGCCTCAACAACAGTGGGATAGACTGGATCCACCAGCTCCTCCTCCACTTCTTGAACTTCAAAACCCTGAAAGAATGGTTTATGTCTTTGGCCATTGACTTTGAATGTCTTACAATTCTTGGGATTTTTTATATGCATGGCTCCGGATAGGCTACCTTGAAAATGTAGGGGCCATCCCATCTCGATCAAAGTTTTTTCTTGAAAAATAGAGAGGTGAGAATTATATAAGAGCACTTTTTGTCCAGGCTCAAATGTTTTTCTCAAAATGGATTTGTCATGAAAAATTTTGGCCCTTGGTTGTTTCAAGAACTGACTGTGAATAATCATAAAGTTAAGAAAATGTGGAGAGGAAACCCAAAAAAGGGATAAATGGTGCCGAATTCAAATTTTGAATGAAAAAGAGAAAGAAAGCCCAAGAAAAAAGAGAAAAATGGGTTGAAAAATAAAAGAAAAGGAAAGAAGAAGAAAAAAGAAACAAAAAGTGAAGTGAATGTGTAAATCTAAAAAAAAAATTCCGCAAAAAAGGAGATTTTAGTAATAAAGGTCAATGCCTCGAAATAACTCTTTTTCTATTCTTTGACCATTCATTTCACTCAGCCCAAATATCATCCCCAAGGCCTCATTACAACCCTTGAAAGCCCTAAATGATCTAGAGAAGTGTAAACACCCACATTTCTAAACTATCAACAATCATCCAATTAGCTTCGTTTTGCATTTAACGTCTCTATTTACATCCTAAATCAAAATATAAGAATAATAAGTATATTTAGGCTCCAAACAAGTATAGAAGAACCAAGCAGTCTGGCAGACTACCTTTCACTAATTTGATCATAACTCTTGGTTGGAAAGTCCAAATTGTGCACCATTATTTTTGTTAGAATCCTAACTCGTATATCTTTCCAACCATATAGGTCACACATACTAGAAATACCTGAGTCAAATCAGTTTATTCTCTGAAGTTGACCAAAAATCTGCCCTATGGTGTTCCTTGGAGAGTAAAGTGTTGTGCTTTCTTCTTAGACCTTGAAGGTGTAAACCCTCATATGTTTATATTAATATAGTAATTTACTTGTTTAGTGATTCTTATATATATGTAATTACTTAAGAATAAACCATATATATATTGAAACCGTAAGAATAACACCTATAGCGGTTCGGAGGAATAAAATATAAATTTTAATGTTTCGAGTGTGAATTTATTTTAATTTTGAAATAAATCATAAAAATAAATTTTTTTAGGTTAAAATAACATTAAAAATGAATCCAGAACGTCGAAAAATCTTAGGATAGTCATATGGATCAAATTGGAGATTTTAATGACAAAACCGTAATTTTTAGAGAAGACCCAAACAGCCCATAAACAGTGAAATTCGGGGCTGCTATATTTAAAACCCCATATTCAACCCCTTTTCTCTCATTTCTTTCACTCCCCTTTCATTCCACACCTCTTAGAGCCCTAAAGGAAGATTAAGGGAGAAAGAAAAGGGAAGATCAAGGTCTCTAGAGTTTGGGCTTTGCTTGGAGATCTTGATTCAAGGTGGGGGTTTTTCTCTCATTTCTCATACATTGAGGCTAGGGTTGTATATATATATGTATGCCTTTCACTTGTCTTCACATGTATATATGCTATGTACTACATGATTCTTGACATTTTTGCAATAAATAGCATATTTTGAACATTTTGATTGTTGGGTAACCATTGAACCATTCTTTTTCATAATCAAACCCGAGTTTTGAAGAAAAATGGATTTTTCCTCTTAAATTCCTTTTATCTTGATTACCAAACTTTAGTGCTTTACCTTGTATAAACAAATGAGGTTTATAATGATCTCTTGTTCATTTTTCTTAGATTATGCTATGATGGATTACTTGAGAAATGGTGGAATTTGGTAATTTCTTTGAGATGGTTGCGAATGGAGATATTCTTGGTTTCCTCTTGTGTATGGTTGTTTGTGATGGACTTGAATTACTTACGAGATATGCCGTAGAGTGTAAATGTCAATCGAACCCTATGGTGGGGGGAGATGGTTTCTTACACTTGTAGTGGATTGGTGTTTGGCAACACAACCGCTATCGTACGCCTAGAGTTCGAACTAGGGATGGTATACCTTTCCTGGGGAGGGATTCGGCAATGCCATTGGTATGGTATACGCCCCTTTCCAAATATGCTTGTGATTATTATGGGTGGACTAGGTATAATCGTTGGGTAGATTCAGGAGAAACGATCAACCTACATGGCCTTGGGGATGCACCAGAATACACGAGATTGTTATAGTGTTGGGAATTGTTCTTTGCACTAGAAATGGTTTCTACAAGATTTTGGGGAAGTATGAGATTCCGCAAGAACTTGTGAGAAATCATTTATAGTGGAATGGTTATTTAATGGTATATTGTGTTCATTTATTCTTTAATTACTATTATCCCTTAAACTTGAGATCTATTTAAAATACCCTGTTTTCTTTCAAAAGTTATATATGATATTTTGTGAAAAAAAAAAGGAGACTGACCGAATTTTAAATATTTTCTAAACCTAGTTTGGGTTTGGGAGAAAATTTCTACAGAGCTTCGTGCTCACCCCCTACTGCTAACATTTTTCAGATTATGTACTTGAGGAGGAGTTAGGAGCCGAAGAGGCCACCCAGTGGGAGGCTCCAATTGACGGGAGTGTGGATCCTGAGGTGGACGCATAGGGCGACCCCTTTTCTCTTGTACTAGACTAGGATACTCTTTTGTACACTGTAAAGTCTAGTTTATTTTGTTAATCCTGCTACGTTATATTAGTTAATTTTTGAGATGTAAATGCTATGGTTTGGTATATTCTTTTGGATAATGTTGAAAATATTCTATGGATAAATGAACCCAATGTGGTCAAAGTAGTATAATTGTACAGGTTGTGTTTTGGGTAGAGCTTCCCGAACAAAGGAGACTCTGCCCGAATTTTGTTAAATTAAGGACCCCCGGTTATTTATGGATTTATTAGTTGCTCTCATGATATGAATGGTTATAGGTAGTAATGCCTCCCAGGGTGATTTTTGGGGCGTTACAAGAAGCATGGTGAAAGCATAGTTTTAATGAAAAAGAAAAGTTAGTTTTGCTATCTAATGCCCTAACATTTCATTCATGAGATTATGCCAAGATCATTTCAATTGTCATGCATGCACATGATTTTGGGATTATATGTGAGCTTTTGATTTGTGCACAAGATTCTAACTCACATATAAACATGGAGAGCATGCCAAGATAATCATAGAGATAATTGTTCTTGAGAGAAGCCCTTGGTGAGTTTTGCATAAAAGCTGAATTTGGATAGCCAAGTAAATGTAAATTTCGTTGGATAGATGCTTAAATCACACACACACGAGTTTGGAAGCAAATGTGTAGGTGCATACTCTAGAATAGAATTTAAATCCATGGTGTTGCTCATGTATGCTTAGTTCAAGTATTTGAATAATGTGTCAGACAACCGTATGCTTGTAGGATGGGAGAATATTGGTCAAACTTTCGATATTGGGAAGAAATAGGAATGCCTTTACCATTTCAATCTGTGCTTTACATATTGGGTAATCATTTTGGTAGTTAAATTTAGAAATCAATGTCTTGTGTTTTGAAAGCATCAAAATTTTAAATCATATTGCAATTTTGTAAATGTATTTGGGCATGGTCACCTAATTGTGTTTCAAAAGCGTAGTTCAAGTTTTTGGTGGAGTCAAGGTTGTAAATAGGTTGTTAGAATGAGTAGAGGTTGAATAAATTTGGAGTGGAGATGGAAATAGGAGTACAAGAATTTTTTTTTTGGAAAAAAGATAAAAACCTACCGGTACAAGTTTGTCTAAACCTACTGGTAGGTTTTGATCGTTCTACCAGTAGGTTTTGCCCAAAAAAACCAAGATACGAGGTGTCAAATTTGATTTTTTCAGGAAAACCTTTCACTTCTCTCCATCTTAGAATCTCTCTACTCTCCCTTAAAACATCTCTCACCCACAAAGAACCTTTTTCCATCCATCAAACCCCTAAATTGAAATATCTAGGGTTGATTTTCATTTTGATTACATTGCAATTTGTTGGGATTTCTTCACAAAACCTTAGTTTTCTCTAATTTTCCCCAAATCCATTACACCTAGGTTTTCACTAAAAGCTTGGATTCCATCCTTATGGCTCGTTTAGGAAAGCATTCCCGTGTTTCTTTTGATCTTTTTCAGCAACTATGGATGTGGATTTTTCTTTTTGTGGCCCTTGGAGCATTCTTGATTTTCATGGCCCGTACGAAACAAACGAGGCCAAGTCCTCCACCAACCGCATGCATGGGGTCCCACAAGAGAACGGTGGCGAGCCCCAGTGGAGGGAGTGGGGAGAGAAGGAATAAGTAGAGAAATGATGCTCACACGAAGAGCATTGAGGAAAAGAATGTGACATGCGAGCGTCACATGGACAAGCCCATTCTTGGGCCATACGACGAGGTTGTGTGGATGATTAAGGGGCATATGATAGACATTTGGTTTGAGCCGATGGGGGGTTTTAGTCTTCTGATGTGCAGGGGTTTTACCAGAGATTGAGGGTAGAGGACGAGAATATATTTTTGCTTAGGACGAACATGAGGGTGAAGGTTTTGGATGTTATTCTAGGATTTATTGTGGATTTGGTGAAGTATGAGAGACCTCCCCCCAACGTCCCAGTCTATCCCTATAACACCCAAGGGAGAAAATCACTGCCGGAGTACGTACAGTTGATGTATGAGGACTTAACACAATTCAAGGAAAAAATCCAAGTTAGAGCCTTCAAGCATTCGAACGGGGTTATGAACAAAGTTTTGTATTACAACCTCATACCCTGGGGTGTGGAGAAGACCCTAGGGAGAGAAAAGCTTGCCCTCCTCCACGCTTTTATCATGGGGAAGAAGATAGGAGTGGAACTAGTGATTTGGGAGTTCATGAAGGGGTTCGCCTATCCTTGGAAGCCGAACGTGAATCTCCCATTCACCAACTTAGTTACAAGGATGTGCTACCACTCCAAGGTCAAAGCCTACCCCTCAGATGTGTTGCTACCTCCAGAGTTCAGAACCATCAAGAAGTCTAGTAGTCGCAAGAGAACAACGATGATAGGAGGGGAGAGGACAAGAGCACCTAAAGTTGAGCCATCCATGGCCGGATCGTCTACTACTAGACCATCCACTGTCGGGCCATCCACCACTGCCCCATCTTGATTAACCCTAATTACGACATAATTTAATTTAGTTAATAGGTCAATTGTGTTAGTTAAATAAATTTAAACTAGTCAAATTAGGGTTAGTGTGTGAATTAAGGATAATGCATTGATTGTTGTTCTTTTCAGGGTTTTATGCATCAAAGCTACAAACTACTAGGAAGCCAACTATCAAAGGTGTAAACTATACAGTGCCAATTGTCAAAGTTGCAAACTATACGGTGCCAATTATCAAAGCTCAAAACAAAGGGGGAGAAAAGTGTAATTCATAGCCATCAAACAAGACTTTCATCCTCCCTTGTTGCCTATAAATACCACCCCTTACGACTCATAAATCATTCATCTTTTGGTAGTGAAAAACCCTCCAAAAGTATTATTTTCTCTATTACTTACTGCTTTCTTTAAGTATTGTTTTCTTTTATTGTATCATTGCTTTCTTTTAATTTATTGCTTCCTTTACTTTAAGTATTACTTTCTTTCATTGTATTATTACTTTCTTTTACTTCCATTCTTGAGTTTCCTTCTTCCCTTAGAGGAGTGAAACACTTCCACTTTTCTAGAGCTTACCAAAGCCGTGAAGGGTGGAACGTAATTCACTCATTCTTTGTCGAACATCGGCTCCTTGTGTAAAGTGTTTTACCTTTTAACTCCTCTACTTGGAGAGATGAGCATCACTCACTTTTCTAGCTTTACCAAAGCCATGAAGAGTGAGTAGTTTCTCATCCAATCTTTAGTAAGAGGTGAAGGAAATGTATAATTATTCGGAAGTTATATTTTTCCATTTCGTTTATATTTAGCTTCAATCTTTATTTCTTTATAATGTCTTCTTATTACTTTGCTGTTTTTATTTTAAGCATGAGTAGCTAAGTCCTTAAGTTGGCTAATCCAAGGGAGACCTCCTCTTGGGTATGCCATTTCAACCCATCTTGTAACGCCCCAAAACACACCCTGAATGACATTACATTCTAAAACCATTCATATCATGAGAGCACTAATATAATCCCTTAAGAAACAAGACTTCATTTGTCATCCACGAATATTTACAACATTATCCACAAGAATAAGCCCCAAGTCATGGCTATTACATCTCAAAAATTAATTAAAGAAATACAGCGGAATAAACAAAAGAAGCTATACTACACAATGTTCCAAAAGAATGTCCTAGTCTAGTACAAAAGGAAAGGAGGTCGCTCTATGCATCCACCTCGGGATCCACACTCCCGTCCAGTGGAGTCTCCTAAGTAGCGGGCTCCTCGACCCTTACGTCCTCCTCCTCAAGTGGGTAATCTGAAAAATGTTAGCGATAGGGGGTGAGCATGAAGCACTGTAGAAAAATTATCCCAAACTCATACAAGGTTTAGAAAAGCATTTAAAACAGTCAGTCTCAATTTTAACATAACATAGATACATAATTTGAAATAAAGCAGTGACATTTAAAACGGATCTCAAATTTATTTAAAAATATTACTTAAATAAATAAACGAGCACCACATACAAATAATAACCATTAATTTTCATAACCAATTCCCAACAATTCTTTCGGTAGGTGGCATACTTTGTGGTAACCTCCACCCCTCTTTAGGTTACCTTTGATTCTCAAGCATCCTTACCAGGAACCTCTTGAAAATGGATGAGCATCTTTACATGGAACCTCTCACCAATCACATCATTATTTCTCAAGCATCCTTACCGAAAACCTCTTCGGAAGGGGTGAGCATCCTTACAAGGAACCTCTCACTCATGTGCATCACAAACAACCCAACCAAGCATACAATTCCAACATTTATCTCAATTTACAAGCATCTATCCAAAATCCTCAAAATATATCATATAACAATTCCACAACCAACTAAGAAAATACATGAGATCACAATAACATCATTTTTCTACTCAACACAAAGAACTAAGGTTTCAAAATCCATAATAAAGAAAGCATTTAGGAAGGAAATACATCACTCTCCAAAAATTAGGGTTTTAAAACTAGAAAGGAGATTTCATGGGTATTAAACCCTACTTTGTTCAAAACATGTAATCCTTGCAAAAAGCCTAAGAGATGATGATTCCATAGCATATATATACCATTGATAGCCAAAACATACATATATAAATACCCTAGCCTCAATGTAAGTGAATGAGAGAAAATTCCTACCTTAAATATTTAGCTTTGGTGTGAAGAACAAGAATATTTGATCTTTAATCACCCTTGAATCTCTTATTTTTTCCTTCCTTTCTTTTTCTCTAATGCTCTCTAGGGTTTCAAGAGGTGTGGGGGTGTGAGAGGAGTGAAGGAAATGAGAGCAAATGAGATGAAAATGAGTTTAAAATATAGCAGCCCCGAAAAACACTGTTCACAGACTGTTTTGGGTTTCTCCAAATTTATGATTTTGCCACTAAGAATCTCCAATTTGATCCATATGACTACCCTAATGTTTTTCGACGTTCCGGATTCATTTTTAATGTTATTTTAACCTAAAAAAATTATTTTTATGATTTATCTCAAAACTCAAGTCAACGTACACCCGAAACACTAAAATTTCTATTTTATCCATTTGAATTGGCTATTAATGTAGTTTTGCGATGTTTGTAAATAAAAGGTGATAAATGGTGTTTCTTAAAGCCTTTTATACTTATTTGAAGCCTAAAAGTACTCATTATTCTTATATTTTGATTTAGGATGCAAATGGAGACATTAAATGCAAAACGAAGCTAATTGGACTATTTCGACATCGTTTCGTTATCTGAGCATAACTCTCTTATCCAAGCTCTGATTGAAATGATTCAAGATGCTATGGAATGATACGAAAGAGCACTAAAACTTTCATGTTTTGAGTTTTAAGATATATTGACTGCATCAAGGTCTAAATTGAGCTTGAAGTTGCAGCAGTGCACTGTTCACATGCATTGTTCACAGCCTATTTTCGTCTCTTTTCCATTTCCAATCCATTCCTAAGCCAACCAAATCTATCCCAAACCTCTCAAACACATATTTCTACACCAAACCTATTTAATATAAGTTCTAGGACCTAAAATTTCATATTTTCACTTATTAAAACCAAATTTCAACTATTATTTTCACTAATATTTTAAATCTCTAGTTTTTCAATCTACCAAATTCAAACACACATCACTACATATATCCACATTTTTTTTACCACAATTATTTACTATATATCTATATACATATATAAAAGAAAATGCGGGGTGTTTCAATCCACCCCCCTTAAAGAAAGTTTCATCCTCGAAACTTACCTCAAGTAGCGAACAAATATGGTTACTTCTCTCGCATTTCTTGCTCCGGTTCCCATGTAGCTTCCTCCACTCCATGGTGTTGCCACAAAACCTTCACCAATCTGATAACTTTGTTGCGAAGCACTTTTTCCTGGGCGTCGAGAATTTCTACCGGTTGTTCTTCATAGGTTGCTCCATCTTGAATTTTAATCTCCTCCAAGTTCACGACTGGAGTTGCATCCGAGTGACACCTTCTCAACATGGACACGTGGAACACATCATGTACTCCGGATAGCTGGGCTGGTAGTCGAAGTTGATATGCCGCCTTGCCTACCGCTTTGATTACCTCAAACGGTCCAGTATATCTTGGCGCTAACTTCCCCTTCTTACCGAATTGAAACACGCCTTTCTTGGGTGACACCTTGAGAAATATGTAGTTTCCCACCTTGAACTCTAAGGGTCTTCGTCTGTGGTCCGCATAGCTCTTCTGTCTACTTTTTGCAGTCCGTAGCCTCTCTCAGATGAGTTAAATCTTCTCCGTAGTTTCTCGAACAATGTCCGGTCCAAACAAACTACTCTCGCCGGCTTCTAACCAACACATCGGTGATCGGCATGGTCTTCCATACAATGCTTCATACGGTGCCATCCCAATACTTTCTTGATAGCTGTTGTTGTAAGCAAACTCCACCAACGGTAAGTGGTCGCTCCAACTCCCCTTGAAGTCCAATGTGCAAGCGCGTAACATATCCTCCACAATCTGTATCACCCTCTCGGATTGGCCATCCGTTAGGGGATGAAAAGTCATACTGAAGTGTAACTCCATCCCCATCGCTTGTTGTAGACTCTGTCAGAATCTTGCCACAAACCTAGAGTCACGATCCGACACAATCGAGAGCGAAACGCCGTGTAACCTTACTATCTCACGGATATACAGCTCGCTCAAAGTCTCGAACATATCCGTGGTCTTCATACCCAAAAAGTGAGCGGACTTGGTGAGTCTATCCATAATGACCCACACTACATTATGCCCGCGTGACGTCCGTGGTAAACCCGACACGAAGTCCATGGTGATGTGATCCCACTTCCACTCTGGAATAGGCAAAGACTGTAGGACTCCTCCTGGCCTTTGATGCTCAATCTTCACCTGCTGGCACACTGCATATTTTGCCACATACTTGGCCACATCTTGCTTCATTCCCCTCCACCAGTATTGACAATTCATATCCCTATACATCTTTGTGCTACCGGGGTGGATAGCAAACTTGGAGCGATGACACTCTCCCAGTATCTCCTCCTTTAGGGACGAATCATCGGGAACACATAGCTTCTCCCCATATCTCAACTCTCCATTCTTCCAAGACCATCCTTCAATCGCCTCTCCATTCTCCAATCGGGCTCTAATCCAATCGAGTTCTGAATCCAGGCATTGCAACTCCACTACCCGTCGTCGAAGCGTCGGTTGAGCTACAAGGTTGAATAGATATGGTTGATACTCCGGTCCATCCACCCATAGATCATACTCCTCCAATGCATCAATCATTTTCCACCTATTTACCGTAAGAAAATTGATTTCACCCTGAGACTTCCTGCTAAGAGCGTCGGCAACTACATTGGCCTTCCCCGGATGGTAGTTGAGCGTGAACTCATAATCTTCCAAGTACTCAATCCACCTTCTCTGTCGGAGATTCAAGTCTTTCTGTGTGAAGATATACTTGAGGCTTTTATGGTCTGAGAACACTTGAAATTTCTCCCGTATAAATAACATCTCCACAACTTAAGAGCAAAACCACCGCAGCCAGCTTCAAGTCTTGTGTGGGATAATTCTGCTCATGCACCTTGAGTTGCCTCGAGCCATACGCCACTACCTTCCCTCCTTGCATTAGAATGCATCCCAAGCCTCGTAGTGAAGCATTGGTGTAGACATCGTAGCCTTCCTCACTACTTGGAATAATGAGGATAGGTACCGTCGTCAACTTCTCCTTCAAGGTGCGAAAAGCTAGTTCACATGCTTCAGTCCACAAAAATTTCTCTCCCTTCTTTATGACGCGAGTCATCGGCATCGCAAGCTTGGAGAAACCTTCTACAAACCTACGATAATAGCCGGCTAACCCCAAGAAACTCCGTACTTCCATTACATTCTTCGGTGGTTCCCATTTCATCACGGCCTTAATCTTTGCAGGATCAACCGCTGCTCCTTGCTCGGACACAACATGGCCAAAGAACTTCACTTCCTTCATCCAAAACTCACACTTGCTCATCTTCGCATATAACTTATGTTCTGTCAATGTTTGTAGCACAATAGAGAGATGACGAGCATGTTCCTCCTGAGTCTGTGAGTAAATCAATATGTCATCAATAAACACAATGACAAATTGATCGAGGTAAGGCCGGAAGACTCTGTGCATCAAATCCATGAAGGCTGCAGGGGCATTAGTCAATCCGAACGGCATCACCGTATACTCGAAATGACCATACCGGGTACGAAAAGTAGTCTAGGAATATCCTCCTCCTTAATCCACAACTGATGATACCCCGTGCGAAGATCAATCTTGGAGTAATACTTCAAACCCTTCAACTGGTCAAATAAGTCATCAATTCTCGGCAACGGATACTTATTCTTCACGGTAACCCGATTTAACCTCCGGTAATCTGTGCACAAGCGTAGAGTCTCATCCATTTTTTTGACAAAGAGGATCGGGGCTTCCCAAGGTGAAGTGCTTAGACGGATAAACCCAATCGCCAATAAGTGATCCAACTCATTCCTTAGCTCCTTCAACTCCAAAGGTGCCATCCGGTAGGGGGCAATGGATATGGGTTTGGTTTCCGGATAGAGATCAATCTTGAACTCAATTTTCCTATGTAGCGATAATCTGGGTAATTCCTCGAGAAAAACATCCAAAAACTCTGATACAATTAACACTACATCCGTATGGATTTTATCCCTGTCATCTCCCATCAAGCTAGCTAAGAAACTCAAATGACTTCCCGATTTTGCTTTTAAGAATTTACTACCCGTAGTAGGAAATGGATGGGAAGAATCTTGGTTATTCACAAAACTGAAAACGACTCCTCCCGGCAACTGAAATATAATCCGCTTGCGGAAACAATCCATTACCGCCTGAAAAATGGACAACAAGTTCATCCCAAAAGTCACATCATACCCCTTTATCTCTAAAGCAATCAAATCCACAATCAATTCATGCTCCCCAATGCGAAGCACGCAACCCTTGCAAACTCGGCTAGTATCTAACCGTTCTCCCGTGGGCAAGCTAATGTTCATAACATGCTCTAGCTTTGCGAAACTCAATCCCAAATCAAGTACATATGTCATGCGTACAAATGAGTGTGTTGCACCAGGGTCAAATAATATTCGGGCCCAAGAATTGTAAATAAGGACGATACCTTCCGCAACGGCATTGACAATGTCCTCCTCCGACTGAGTCAAAGCAAATACTCGCCCTTGGTTGGCGTCGCCGGGGGCTTGAGCTTGTATCGGTCGTTGCGGTGCAGGCCTCGGTGGTGGTGGTTGGACTGCTGGTACCTGTCTGGCGGTCTGGATAGGCCCCTGAGGTGGAAAAACTGGATAATGCATTCGAATATGCCCCACACCTCCGCATGCAAAGCAGGATCGTGGGGTAATACCGGCTCTAGTCTGAGTGTCTCCCACTCCTCGGGTTGTCAAAAGTCGCTGTCCACCTGTCTGGTCTGGGCGACGGTATGGTGTCGGTCTCTGTGCCCCACTAGTGCTAGCACCCGTCCGGATCAGACCTCCTCTCGAGAAGCCCTGTCGTCGCTAGCTATCCTCTATGTCTCTCTCTACTAGTGCAGCTCTGTCCACCAAGTCCCCAAAATCACGGATCCTGAGAGCCACCAACTTCTCCCTAATGATCGGCCTCAGACCCTGCTCGAAGCGCTTGGCCCTGTCGGCCTCATAAGATATAAATCCCGTAGCATAATGGGAGAGCTCGTCGAACCGCCTCTCATACTCAGCCACGGTCATACTACCCTATCGTAGTGCAAGAAAATCCGCCTTCATTATGTCTCTGACCGATTCAGGAAAGTACTTATCTTGGAAAAGTTGATCAAACTCTTTCCAAGTGAGTGTATCGGTGTCCCTTCTCCTCTTTATGGCATCTCACCAATAGTCGACCTCCCCCTCAAACAGGTAGGTCGCCAAACCAACTCTCAACTCCTCAGCAACTCCCATGTCATCACAGATCTTCTTCACTCGACGAATCCATCTATCCACCTCCAAAGGATTGGAGCTCCCTTGGAAATTGGGTGGTCGTTGTCTTAAGAATTTCCGAAGAGCTATCATCCTTCGGTCTCCGTTCCCATTGCCCGGTACTTGAGCGAGAGGATGAGCTCCACCATTGTGGTTGTTGTTACCATTTTGATTTTGTACCAAAGTGGTGAGCTCCCTCAAGCATTGGTAAATGCCTTGCATGGCATTCGGAGGTGGTGGTGGTGGTGGATTCACTTGACCTCCACGGCCATGCCCACGTATGCGTCCCCGTCCTTGTTCACCGTTCATCCTGCACATCAATTCACAACTTAGTTCATGGATGTACATGACATCCTAATTATTAGGTTAAGCTAAGGCATAGAACGTGTATAAAATTTCACTCAAGGATTTGATTCACCCTAATCCTAAAGCTCTAGAAGTGATTCCATAACTTACAGCTCCTATGTAAGACCTAAAGCCTAAGCTCTGATACCAACTTTGTAACACCCAAAACACACCCTGGACGACATTACATTCTAAAACCATTCATATCATGAGAGCACTAATATAATCCCTTAAGAAACAAGACTTCATTTGTCATCCACGAATATTTACAACATTATCCAAAAGAATAAGCCCAAGTCATGGCTATTACATCTCAAAAATTAATTAAAGAAACACAGCGGAATAAACAAAAGAAGCTAGACTACACAATGTTCCAAAAGAATGTCCTAGTCTAGTACAAAAGGAAAGGAGGTCGCTCTATGCATCCACCTCAGGATCCACACTCCCGTCCAGTGGAGTCTCCCAAGTAGCGGGCTCCTCGACCCTTACGTCCTCCTCCTCAAGCGGATAATCTGAAAAATGTTAGCGATAAGGGGTGAGCACGAAGCTCTGTAGAAAAATTCTCCCAAACCCATACAAGGTTTAGAAAAACATTTAAAATGGTCGGTCTCAATTTTAACATAACATATATACATAATTTGAAATAAAGCAGTGACATTTAAAAAGGATCTCAAGTTTATTTAAAAACATTACTTAAATGAATAAACGAGCACCACATACAAATAATAACCATTAATTGTCATAACCAATTTCCAACAATTCTTTCGGTAGGTGGCATACTTTGTGGTAACCTCCACCCCTCTTTAGGTCACCTTTGATTCTCAAGCATCCTTACCGGAACCTCTTGAAAATGGATGAGCATCCTTACATGGAACCTCTCACCAATCACTACATTATTTCCCAAGCATCCTTACCGGGAACCTCTTGGGAAGGGGTGAGTATCCTTACAAGGAACTTCTCACTCATGTGCTTCACAAACAACCCAACCAAGCATACAATTCCAACATTTATCTCAATTTACAAGCATCTATCCAAAATCCCCAAAATATATCATATAACAATTCCACAACCAACTAAGAAAATACATGAGATCACAATAACATCATTTTTCTACCCAACACAAAGCACTAAGGTTTCAAAATCCATAATAAAGAAAGCATTTATGAAGAAAATACATCACTCTCCAAAAATTAGGATTTTAAAACTAGAAATAAGATTTTATGGGTATTAAACCCTACTTTGTTCAAAACATGTAATCCTTGCAAAAAGCCTAAGAGATGATGATTCCATAGCATATATATACCATTGATAACCAAAATATACATATATAAATACCCTAGCCTCAATGTAAGTGAATGAGAGAAAACCCTACCTTGAATCCTTAGCTTTGGTGTGAAGAACAAGAATATTTGATCTTGAATCACCCTTGAATCTCTTGTTTTTCCCTTCCTTTCTTTTTCTCTCATGCTCTCTAGGGTTTCAAGAGGTGTGGGGGTGTGAGAGGAGTGAAGGAAATGAGAGCAAATGAGATGAAAATGAGTTTAAAACATAGCAGCCCCGAAAAACACTTTTCACATGTTGTTTTGGGTTTCTCCAAATTTATGATTTTGCCACTAAGAATCTCCAATTTGATTAATATGACTACCCTAAGGTTTTTTGACAGTCTGGATTCATTTTTAATGTTATTTTAACGTAAAAAAATTTATTTTTATGATTTATCTCAAAACCCAAGTCAATGTACACCCGAAACACTAAAATTTCTATTTTATCCATTTGAATTGGCTATTAATGAAGTTTTGCGATGTTTACAAATAAAAGGTGATAAAGGGTGTTTCTTAAAGCCTTTTATACTTATTTTAAGCCTAAAAGTACTCATTATTCTTATATTTTGATTTAGGATGCAAATGGAGACATTAAATACAAAACGAAGCTAATTGGACAATTTCAATATCGTTTCGTTATCTGAGCATAACTCTCTCATCCAAGCTCTGATTGAGATTATTCAAGATGCTATGGAATGATAGGAAAGAGCTCTAAAACTTTCATGTTTTGAGTTTTAAAAGATATTGACTGCATCAAGGTCTAAATCGAGCTTGAAGTTGCAGCAGTGCACTGTTCATGTGCACTGTTCACTGCCTGTTTTCGTCTGTTTTCCATTCCTAAGCCAACCAAATCTATCTCAAACCTCTCCAAACACATATTTATACACCAAAACTATTTAATACAAGTTCTAGGACCTAAAATTTCATATTTTCACTTATTAAAACCAAATTTTAACTATTATTTTCAGTAATATTTTAAATCTCTACTTTTTCAATCTACCAAATTCAAACACACATCACTACATATATCCACATTTTTTTTACCACAATTATTTACTATATATCTATATACATATATAAAAGAAAATGCGGAGTGTTACACATCTTCTTTCCTCCCCTCGGTGTACGATGGTTTGGTTTGATTGGGTTGAGTGAAGACATGGTGTAAGTCTTTGATAACCCGTAGACTTGTCACGGATTATGCTTAGATCCTCATGTCCATCTTATCCCTCGCTTTCCACAAATCAACCGTTCATTTATGCACTAGTGGAGGAAGATTTCGAGTTGACTTGACATTTCCATTGGAGTGAACCCTTCGATTTTGCCGACACTTGTTTCCCATTTCAATTTCATCACAAACCAACTTCAAACTATAAAAGATTTTACACTTTCTTTTCACCGAAATCACTTTCAAAACGATTCACATCCTTCCCCGAGGAGATGATCTTGGAATACTTTTCCAAGTAAAACACGACACTCAAAAAAATCCTTGCGCTTAGGGAGCACTTTTGTTCACACACACACACATTTTGTACATTTCATATTCCACAATTTCTTTGGCCTTTCTTTTGACATCCTCCCAAGGGAGAGTGACACTCCCCCTCACACACACCATACATACGTTGAGGGAGATGTTAAGAGGTTAGGAACAACACGGAAATAATTCAAGCACACCTCACACAGTTTCTCAGCGCCTTGACGCTATAGAGAGGAGGATGGACGACCTTGGTGGGATGATGCGTTAGCTCTCCTTGATGATGATGAGGATTTATGAGCACACTTTCCCTAGAGAGCTGATCCTCGGTGGGCCTCTGCCTCCTACTGTCGGGCCTTCTACCTCTACCCCCATGGCTTCTACTATTGTTGAGGTGGAGGGTTCCAATGATGAGGACTCCAGTGATGAGGAGGGCAGCAACTATGATGATGACAAGGACGAGGGGACAGGAGATGAGGATAAGGAGTAAGGAGATATTTTGGTTTTATTACTTTTAGTAGTTGCATAGATAGGATTTAGGGTTGTAGGCCTAGTAGAAGATTCTAACAGATATTAGGCCATTTTGTTTTTGGCCTCTAATCTTGGTGTTGAAACTTTTGAGTAATGAATGAAAGATCTACATTTGTTTTGTTTCATCTTGCCCAAGTTCATTTATTTAATTGCATTATGATTTGAGTATTTTGATTGTTTGGTGAATTTCCTTGCATGAATGGATTGTTTAAGATTTTTGCATTATGGTTTGGAAATAAAGTTTGCTAGGGACTAGCAAAACTCAAGTTGGGGTGATGAACATTGAATATTGCACACCATGTATCTCTTTGCACCGATTTTATATTTGTTTTTGTAGTGAAAATGGGGGAAAATGTGTTTAATCTAACATTTAATGGAGTTTTGTTTGATTGTAAGTAAAGAGCAGGTAAGGGCATGTATTAAGTCCCCTATCAAGTGCTTAAAGGCAATAGAGAATAAGGGGAGGCTTAACTGATGGCTCAGAACATCAAGAAACTAAGAAATGCCAAAATAGAGAAAACCTACCAGTAGAAGTTGGTCAAAACCTACCAGTAGGTTTAGTACACTAGATGTCTTCTACTACAACCTCTGCCAAAACCTACTAGAAAAAATCTACCAGTAGGTTTTATGATCGTTCTACCGGTAGGTTTTGCCCAGAAACACCAGAAGCATGCAATCTCAACTCCATCACTTAGGGGGGCCACCTCTTGTCACCCCACACATACCATGACATCTATGACACAGCAAAATGCTCTCTTACACCTAAAGCCTGATTTTGGAAGACAAAGCATGGAGGAGGAGGAGGAGAGAGAAAAGGAGTGGTTGGGGGAAGCATGGAAGATGCAATGTTGGGTTGTGCTTGCTTGTAGCAGTATCTATACACCTTCCAACCATAGGAAGTCAGTTCACAAAGACCAAGGGAGTGGTATGGAAAAATTTGGACCAATCTATTCTCCATTATTAAGTTTTTTACACAAGTTTAGAGAGATAAGCTCAAGGAAGAAGCTAAAGTTTTAGAGAGATAAAGTTAGGTTTTCACAAGTCCTCCACCATTTTCATTGTAGCAAACTTTAAAATACTTGTAATCTTTCTTACTTTCACTTTATACTCTAGTTTAATCAAGTGTTTTAGCATTTCAATTTCAACATATGGGCATTTTCCTCTTTACGCTTGTAAGTTAGGTATGAATAATATTGCTCTTGTAGTATAAACTTTTCCTTGCCTTAATACAAGTCTTATGCTTTATTTCACTACCATGTCTCATTACATTATGCTTGTTCTTGCTTTTATCATGAGTATCTAGACTTTTAGTTGGCTAATCCAATGGGAATTTCCTCTTAGGTATGTGAAATCAACTCCCCTCCATTCTTCCTCGTAATGTAAAGTGTTTGGTTTGACTAGGTTAAGTGCGGACGTGGTTGTGAGCTCTTGATACACCATAGACTTGTTATGAGGTATGCTTGTGTCTACACCTCCACATTAGTCCCTCACTTCCTACCAATCAATCAAACACCTAGGCACCATTGGTTGAATGAATTAAGTTGATTTGGCGTTCCCACTGGAATGACCTCTTTGGATTAGCTAACCTTGCTTTCTTGCATTTTTATCAAAACATCACTCACCAAAACACAACTCAAAAGATTTTCTCATATTCATTTCTTTGCAAATCACCCTTCCTAAACATTTGACATTTCCTTCCCTGAGGAGACAGCCTTGGAATACCCATTCCAAGTAAAACACGACATTGGCAAGTTTCTCAATGCTTGGGGAGCACTTTTGTAAATACACACACAATTTTGTTCATCCACACATGATTTTCCCCATTTCTTGCATTTGAACTCGAGGGAGAGTGACACTCACCTACTCGTATAATCCACATAAACACAACCGAATTTTTGTTTGGAGATTAGGGTGAACTGAATCAAGCAGAGGAATCGTCCAAACTTTAGTTGGAAGAATGACAACCCTACTCCTCATTGTTCTAGCTCATTGTTGCCTCCCATTCCACCTAAGAAAAACCAATCCTACTATGGTCATAGTCCCTCGTCTAGCTCCCAATACCCATGGTTCAATTAATAAGGGTTTTCCCAAAACCCACCTTAATAAGGGTTTGGTCAACAAGGACCATCTAACTCATCCACCTACCAACCACCTCACAAGAGAAATTTGGAGTGCACCAATTTATTCAAAACCAAACAACAATCAATAATCAAACAGTCGCCGCTTTTAATGATATTCGAACTCAAATCACTAAATTGACCAATGCCATAGGGTGGTCCCAACAAGAGAAGGAAAATTTCTCGTTCAACCCCAAGAAAACCCAAGGGGTTAACATGTGATTGAGTCATCAGAGTTCACCAAGGAGAGTTGTGAGCAACTACAGGTGATCACCACCCTTAAGAGTTGAAAACAAACTAAAAAAATCATTTTGCCAAAAGCCTCACCTAAAGCCACATTGGTAAATGAAAAAGAGACTAATGGAAACTCCGAGGAGGGAGTGGCACTTGAAAAGAAAAAAAATGTTGATGTGAATATGCATGATTGTCCCAGTCTGGCCCATTTTGCCCAACATTTGAAGCCATAGGTTAAACTTGATAACTATTCGGATATTATTGAAATGTTTAAGCAGGTAAAGATATACATTCCGCTCCTTGATGCATCAAGCAAATATCTTCATGTGAAAAAATTTTGAAAGACTTGTGCACCGTGAAGAGGAAGATGAATGTGTATAAGAAGGCATTTCTCACGGAGCAAGTGAGTTCCATTTTGAGGACCAACACACCACCCAAGTTCAAAGATCCCAGCTGCCCAACCATTGTTATAACCATTGGGAATTGTCACGTGAAGCAAGCACTACTAGACTTGGGAGCAAGTGTCAACCTCTTACCCATTTCGATGTACCAATAATTGCAATTTAAAGAGTTGAAGCCAACCCCAATCACTCTTCAATTGGCGGCTCGAAGCATTAGGACACCAAGGGGATTAGTTGAGGATGATTTAGTTCAAGTAGACAATTTTTATTTTCCAGTTGACTTTATTTTACTTGATACTCATCCATTGTTAACCCTAGTTCAAAAAATCCTCTCATTCTAGGTAAACTCTTCCTTGCTACATCTAATGTTGTGAAAAATTTGCAGAAATAGACTAATGAAGCTTGCCTTTGGGAACATGACCGAATGTATTTAGAGGAAAACTCCAAACCGTCCTGACAACCACAAAGAAGGCTAAATCCTGTCATGAAGGACGTGGTGAGAGATGAATTACTCAAACTACTTGATGTGGACATTATCTTTGTAATTGCCAATAGTAAATGGGTTAGTCTCACTAAAGTATTACCAAAGTAATTGGGAGTCACTGTGGTAGCAAATGAGGAGAATGAGTTGATTCTGACAAGAGTGGTCACCGGTTGGAGAGTTTGTATCGACTATTGAAAACTCAAATCATGCACAAGACAAGATCTCTTCCCCTTGCCATTCCTTGACCAAGTGTTGGAGAGGGTAGTTGGATATTTTTTTTTATTGCCTCTTGGATGGCTACTCCGGCTACAACCAAATAGAGATTACTTTGGAGGACCAAGAGAAGACCACATTCACGTGCCCTTTCCTTACCTTTGCTTATCGTTGATGTCATTCGGGTTGTGCAATGTCTCGGAAACCTTTCATAGATGTATGATGCAAATTTTTATCGACATGGTGGAGAAGATTGTGGAGGTGTTTATGGACGACTTTTCCATTTTTGGGGACTCATTCTAGGGTTACTTGGAAATTTTGGAAAAAGTGCTAGAAAGATGTGAAGAGAAGAACTTGGTGCTAAATTGGGAGAAGTGCCACTTCATGGTGACCCAAGGGATTGTGGTTGGGCACATTGTGTCTGCAAATGGGATTAAAGTAGACAAATCCAAGGTGGAAGCGATTTCCAACCTCCCCACTCTAAAGGTCATCAAGGATATCATGTCATTTCTTGGTTATGCCAATTTTTATCATAGATTCATAAAGGATTTTAGTGCATTGAGAAGAACCTTGACTAATTTTCTAGCAAAGGATGCTCCCTTTGTGTGGTCGGATGATTGTGTGACATCTTTTAAAAAACTCAAAAGCATGCTCACTGCACCTCCAATCATGCTACCACCCAAATGGGAACTACCATTTGAACTCATATGTGACGCAAGTGATTACGCGGTCGGCGCAGTGCTTGGTCAAAGGGAAGACAAACGGTCATATGTAATATACTGTGCTAGCAAGACTCTAAATGAAGCAGAAATGAATTACACTGCCACCGAAAAAGAGTTGTTAACCGTAGTGTTTGCATTGGACAAATTTAGGTCTTACATCATTAGTTCACCTATTGTAGTCCACATTGATCACTCTACTTTGAAGTATTTGTTGTCTAAGTAGGACGCGAAATCGAGACTCATTAAGTGGATCCTCACTCGTCAAGAATTCAACTTGATCATTAAAGACAAGAAAGGAGTTGAGAATGTGGTGGCGGACCATTTGTCATCACTTGTCATCCTAGATGCCGAAGAGCACATCCCTATCCGTGATTCTCTTCCCGATGAGCATTTTTTTCTATTCATTCTATTTATCTATGGTACACTAATATTTACAATTCTCTTACCACAGGACAAATACCACCGCATTGGAGCTCAAAGGACAAACGAAGATTCATGGTGGATGTGAAGTACTTCTACTTCGATAACCCATACCTATTCAAGTATTGCCCAGATCAAGTTATGAGGAGATGCATACCTGAAAATGAACAACGGGATGTCCTTTCCTTCTGCCATTCTGAGGTAAGTGGTGACCACTTCTCCTCCAAGAAAACTTTGGCTAAGGTTTTGCAATCTGATTTTTATTAGTCTTCTTTAATTAAAAACTGTGTTTTATTTTGTAAAGAGTGTGATAAGAGTCAAAGGTTGGGAAGTGTGACCCATAGGAACATGATGTCCCTTTCCACTGTGCTAGTTATTGAAATATTTGATTGTTGGATCATCAATTTCATAGGTCCATTCCCTTTGTCCTTTGGCTACCTCTATATCCTACTGGTATTGGACTATGTGTCCAAGTGGATAGAGGTCATCCCAACCAAGACCAATGATCATCGAGTTGTGGTCAAGTTTTTTAAAGAAAATATTTTTTCAATGTTTAGGGTACCTCGTGCAATGACAAATAATGGTGGGTCTCATTTTTTGCAATAGACCATTTACCTCTTTAATGTATAAATATGGTGTAACACACAAGGTGTCCACCGTTTATCACCTACAAACTAATGGCCAAGCCGAGTTGGCCAATAAGGAGAAAAAAAACACTCTAGGGAAAATGGTGAACCCAAATCAAAAGGATTTGTCACTTAGGTTGACCGATGCCTTGTGGGCTTACCACATCGCTTAAAAGACTATCCTAGGTGTGTCTCCCTATAGACTAGTCTATGGAAAGGCTTGTCATTTGTCGGTAGAGATGGAGCACAAGGCATTTTGGACCATTAAAACCTTGAACTTCAATTTGATAATAACCGGTGAAAATAGGAAGTTGGATTTGAATGAATTGGAGGAAATTCGTAGAGATGCATATGAGAGCTCAAAAATTTTCAAAGAAAGGGCAAAGAATTTTCATGACAAATCCATTGTGAGAAAGACATTTGTGCCTAGAAAAAAAGTGCTCGTGTATAATTTACTTCTCTCTATTTTTCAAGGGAAACTCCGATCACGTTGGGATGTGCCCTATCTTTTCAAGGTGGCCTACCCTAACGGAGCTGTGAAAATAACAAACCTCGAAAATGGCAAAACATTCAAGGTCAATGACCAAAGACTTAAACCATTCTTTGAGGGTTTTGAGGTTAAAATATGGAGGAAGAGTTGGTGGAGCCAGTTTACCCGGACCTTGTTGAGGAATAACTATTCAAGTAGCTTTTAGTGTACAGTCGCTTTCTCTTATCATTTACTTTGGTGGTTACTTTGTTTATTTACTTTCATCTGTGTATAGTGTTTTTTCTTCAAATGGGCAGATTGTGGTGTTTTTGTCAAAGCTCATTGCAAGATCTTCTCTAACCCTACTTATCTTTTTAAGTCCATCATTACATTCCATATCTTTTTGTTGCATTGAGGATAATGCATAGTTCAAGTTGGGGGTGGAGAGCACCATTTGTATGATACACCAAATTTTTGTGTTGATAATAAAATTTTGTGTTGAAATTCACCATTCACACATTTGACCTAATTTTTGTAGAATAGTTGCAAAATATGTGAAAATTTTGAAAATTTTTGTGAAAAATTTTGAATGTTGAACCATATTTCCCTATTCAGAGTGTTATTGGTTTAATGATAGTTAGATCTTTACTTTGAACTTTGAATATATGAGCACATCATAGAAGTTTATCCTATGCCCGAGTATCACATATGTGTTTTCTTTTGAACTCAACCATAGTGCACCATGAACCTGTAATTTTTGAAATTTACGGATTGGATTCACATTTTAGAGCTTGACATGCATAATGGAGATGAAATAAGTACCCATGTGAGCTTTAGTGCCGCTCTTTGTTAGAGTGAACTTACATTTACTCAAATGAACAATTTTTCAAATTCAAAATCTGTTCAATAATCGCATTATGCTTGCCTAGGTTAGAGTGCATGTAGATATTTAATTGACTTTGTCTTGAAATGCCAATATGCCTCCCCATGCTTATCTAGAAATGACTTAGGCCATCTTTGAAATGCTTTGAGTCTTAGCCCTTTTCTTGGAAAAAAATTATCTCTAGTGCCGTGATTGAGCCTTATTTGAAAATTCATTTCCAATTTACCAAGCCAGTGCAAAATAATAAAAATTTACCACACGTTGGTTGTTCCAAAACTAACTGTGTTTGATCATAAAGGAAAGAAAATCTAGGGAGAAAACCTAAAAATGGATAAAAGGGTGCCAAATTCAAATTTTGAATATAAAAGAGAAAGAAAGCCCAAGAAAAAAAAAGTGTTGAAAAAGAAAAGAAAAGGAAAGAAGAAGAAAAAAAAGAATCAAAAAGTGAAGTGAAGATGTAAATCTAGATGTAAACCCCCACATTCTTATCATTATATAATAATGTAATTATTTTGAAATGCTTATATATGTAATGATGTAAGCATAAACTATATAGATTGTAAGAGTATAGATAAAATGTTAGGTGAGGTAATAGGGTGTGTAAGTAGAAATTAGGAAGTATTCCGGAATTAAAGCACATTTTAGATAGAATTCGAGTAGGAAAGAATTTAACATAGCCTTAGTATTTGGACCATAGATTTTTATTTGGATGTCTTTTTGATCTAAAATTTTTATAGTAAATACTAGACTTAAAGGACTACAAAAGACTATTTCTCAAAAATTTTCCAAATCGACCTCTAAATAGGCCAAAACTTCATTGAAAATTTAGCTAAAAAAGGGAGTCCATTCGAACATGAATGGATCCATTCAAATGATAGTTCGTCCCAGTACTTTTTTGTCTAACAGAACTCTGATGGAAAATCAAAAGTACTGGGAGCAAACAATGTTCAAATGCCAAAATGACGTTCTAACATTAGGTAGATAGTTCGAACATCAAGTCTCTAGTTCAAACGTGAGGTGGCAATTCTAAGTATTAGATTTTTGCCGCTTGGATTGTTTTTTCATAGTATAAATACCCAAGGATGTCTTCCCATGCCCTATTTCATCATTTCTAACTCTAGAGAGTCTTAGAGAGCAAGAAAGAAGAGGAGCAACACGAGATTAAGGGAGATTTTCATGTTGTAACGGATTAAACACGCTAGGTTTTCACACAAAACTATGGAATCGAGGTAGGGGATTCTTCTTGAGTTCTTTCATTGAGACTTAGGTTATAATTATGTATGTTTTCAATCTTCTTGGTAATTATATGATAGATATATATGAATTTTTGCTTTCTTTATCATTGGAATGTAGTCTTAAACAAAATATATGTTTGGGTTCAAGGATTACTTGTTCTTGAATTTCCAAATTCCTAGTTCTTCCAAAATGCACGTTCTATTGTGAAATTCATATGGATTCTTAATTTCTAAATTCTTATTCTTGATTAAATCATGTTTTCATCTAATACTTGTTTTTGTTCCAAGATAATATGATTTTTGGCAAAACCAAGAATTTTGATATCAAAATTGTGAATGTTTTCTTGTAATACTTGAATTGGTAATGAAAATTGTGATTGGTTAAGATTGTAGTTTTTGAAAAAGTTGTGGTTTCATCTCTCATATTGTTTGTTGTGATAGACTTGAATTGCCTTTGAGAGTTGTCGTAGAGTGTTAAATGTTAGTCTATCCTAGTAGGGGTGAGATGGTTGTCTAACACTTGTAGTGGATTGTTGTTTGTGAGAGAAACTATTGTTGTTCATGTAAGTTCAAGGTTGAGGGATGGTATACCTTTCTTTTGAAGAATTCGTCAATGTCGGGGGAGACGGTATGCACCCTTCTTAAAGTGGTTTGTGATTTGGTCATGTGGGGAATGATTGAGATTATGCGGTTATGATGGGTGAACGAGGTAGAATCGTTGTGTAAATTCCTAAGAAGCAACCAACATACAGATTTTGGTAACGAGGAGGATATCGAGTTAGATAAGCAGGTTGATCTCGAGGCTGAAGAGGGTTAGTATGAGGATCCTAAAGTGGAGGCTTAAAGATGCTTTGTTTTAGTTTTGATTAGTGTGTTTAGAAAGATTTTTGTGAAACAATGTTTCGGTTAGTTTTGTTATTCCGCTGCTAGATACTATTTAGTGTTGAATTTTAAGCTGGAGAAATTATCATATTTTATTTGTTTTAGTATTTATTCTTTTTTAGGTAGATGAATGGTTTATTATCTAATGGTTATTTTTAGTTGTTCTCATGGTTAGATGGTTTGTAGATAGTAATGCCTTCCAAGGTGGAATTTGGGAAATTACACTGAAAATTCCGCAAAAAGGAGGTTTTGGTAATAAAGGTCAATGCCCTAAGAATAATCTTTTTTGTCTCATTTGACCCTTCATTTCACAAAGCCCAAATATCACCCCCAATGTCTCATTACAACCCTGGAAAGCCCTAAATTATCCAGACAAACCATATTGGTGAAAGCATACTTTTAATGAAAAAGAAAATTTGGTTTTGCTATCTAATGCCCTAACATTCCATTCATGAGATTATGCCAGAGTCGTTTCAATTGTTATGCATGTTCATCATTTTTGGATTATATGTGAGCATTTAATTTGTGCACAAGATTTTATCTAACATATACACATGGAGAACATGCCAAGATAATCATAGAGTAATTGAATTTAGAGAGAGACCCTTGGTGAGTTTTGCATTGAAGCTGAATTTGGATAGCTAAGTGAATGTGAATTCCATGGAGTAAATGCTGAAATTACATGTGCATTTCAAACACACACGAGTTTGAAAACATATGTGTAGGTTTACACTCTAGAGTAGCATTTCAAGCCATGGTGAATCTCATGTGTGATTAGTTAGGGGTTTGAGAATCTTATCGGGTAGCCTTGTACTTGTAGGATAGGGGAATATTGCTCAAACTTTAGATATTAAGAAGGAATAGAAATGTCTTTTGTTTTTCAATTTGTGCTTTATATGTTGGGTGTTCATTTTATTTGTTGAATTTAGATTTCCATGTCATGAGTTTTGAAAGCATCAAAAACTCAAATCGCATTACAATTTCGTAAATAAAGTTAGGCATGGTCACTCATTCATGGTTCACGAACATGGTTTAGGTTTTGGTGGAGTGGAGGTTGTAAATAGGTTGTTAGAATATTTAGGAGTTGAATAAATTTGGAGTGGAGATGAAAACAAGAGCATAGGGAAATTTTTGGAAAAAGACTATAACGTACTGGTAGAAGTTTGCTTAAACTTAACATTAGGAATTTTCTAGTGCACAAAACCTGTTGATAGGTTTTGATAGTTCTACATGTAGGTTTTGCCCAGAATTCAAAAAAAAAATGAGGGTCACCAAGATGTATCAGAATTTACGGGAAACTTATTGGTGGTTGGGTATAAAGAGAGAAATAGCAAAATTCATGGCCAAGTGGTTAGTATGTCAACAGGGGAAGACGGAACATCAGCGTCCTGCAAGGTTGCTTCAACTCCTCCCTTTTCTGGAATAGAAATGGAAACATATCACGATGCATTTTGTAATTGGCTTACCTCATACCCCCAAAAGGTCAAAATTCCATTTGGGTAATAGTTGACCAATTGACAAAATTTGCACATTTCCTAGTTGTCAAAATAAATCTCTCACTAGACAGGTATGCTCAAATGTACGTGGATGAAGTTGTACGTTGCATGAAGCATAGGTATCTATCGTAGTAGATATGGACCCAAGATTTACTGCTTAATTTTGATTGAGCTTACAACAAGCTATGGGCACAACATTAAATTTTAGTACAACTTTTCACCCTCAAATTGATGGACAGCCCAAACGCATTATTCAAATTTTGCAGGATATGTTAAGAGCTTGTGTGATGGAGTTTAAGGGTAGTTGGGATAATTACATACCATTGATGGAGTTTGCTTACAATAACAGTTATCAATCAAGCATCAATATGTCGTTGTCTGAAGCTCTTTATGGAGACGGTGCAGAACACCTGTGTGTTAGGAGTGAGGTGGGAGAAAGGAATATATTTAGTCCAAAGTTGGTACAAATAACTTCATACAAGGTAAAATTGATCTGTGGACGCTTAAAAACTACTCAAAGTCAACAAAAAAGTTACGCGGACTATCGAAGGCAGAACTTGTAGTTTTCCATTGGAGACCAAGTGTTTCTTAGGATTTTGTAATGGATAGGAGTGATGAGGTTTGGTAGAAAAGGAAATTTAACTCTGAGATATACAGTACCCTTTGAGATACTCAAGCAAATTGGGGTGGTAGCATATCGATTGGCGTTACCATCGAATTTATTGTGATTACATGATGTTTTCCATGTGTTGATGCTACGCAAGTACATACCCAATCCTTCTCATATCTTTTCAATAGAGTCTATAGAACTGAAGGAAAATTTAACATACATTGAAGAACCTGTAGCCATCCTAGACCACAGAGATCAGATTCTACGCTAAAAAGTTATTCCATTAGTGAGAGTATTATAGGAGAGTCAAGTGGTAGAGAAGGCAACTTGGGAGAGTGAGGAACTTATGAGAGCACAGTATCCTAGTCTATTCCAAAGTGGAAAGTCAATTTCAGAAATGAAATTATATAAGGAGGGAGGAATTGTGACACCCACACTAGCATGTTAAGCATTTTATGTAGGTCAGGGGTTTAAGGGTGTGTGTAGATTTTAGTTATGGGAAAGAAAAAGGTGAAAATAGGGAGTCACTTGGGTCTCCACTTTTCCATAGGAAATGCTCTTGCTCTTGGAAAAGATTTTGGTTATGGGAAAGAAAAACCAATGAAGATAGAGAATGTGTTAACTTCCATTGGAGAACTTTGTGAAATGGTGAAGATGGGTGCTTGATTAAGGAACTGAGGCATTGACATTGTCAACTACTCCACTCAAGACCCCAATGGGAGGTTGCACTTGAGGTAGAAGCAAAACTAAGGTGAGTGTGTTATCTCACATATTTATAATTTGCGTTAATTTTATTCATCATTACATTATTATTGTATAAAGAGATGAAAAAGGAACTATGTTTGTGTAGCGTTATTGTTTGTGTGGCAATGAATGTCAATGTGACGAAAATCCAAGCTTAATCTCTAGTAATGGAGGAGCCCAAGGGAAATGGAAGAGATGAGAGGGTAGGAAGGAGAGTTTTGGCACTAGGTAGGGGGTTTGAGAGAGAGATGAGATGAGAGTTTGAGTGAAAAGTGGAAGAAAAATCATTTGACACCTATTTAAAATACCAAAAATTTTAAATAATGAATTGGTTCATCACTAATCGATGAGCCCGTAGAAATTTAAAAAAAAACTATTTTTCTTATTTTCTATTTTTTATTTCCTACACCTAATTCAATCCTAAATTCCCAAGACAACTTATCACATCAAAGTCTTGTATCGTATTTCACATATGCCTAGATTTCTCAAGGAATGCAAAGCAATTTGACTTTGAAATTATGCAAAAGAATTTAAAGCATGATAAAATAACTAAACATAAAAATTAAGAAATACAAATAAAAAAACCATTTTCATAGGCAGTCACAAATCACTAAGCCGTTCAACCCTTAGGTTACCCCTAGTTGACAGTTTTGTCACGTGAAGGTTTCCAAAGAAGATACCTACAAACTTCATTTTAAATATCCAAAAAACATTACTATTCCTTAATTATCTAAAAATAAAACTATACTAAATCCACTCAAATCAATTCACATACGGATTCATTGTAGGATTAAATGCTATGTAAGAGTATTCACATTCATGTTAGCATCCAAAATTCGTGTGTGTGAGATATGTTATGTGAGTCAAAAAATTTATCAAACAGCATTCAAATCTTTATTAGATATCCAATGCTAGCTTCAATGTCAATCTCATCAAGATTGCACTCTAAAACAAAAACATTCTGATTCTAGTGACTGTTCACTCATAGGTTATATGTGAGGATCGAAAGTATAAAATCAAAAGCAAGCATACTCACATATATCTTTGAAATAAGGAACTTCATTCAAGTAAAACAACCTTAGCATAATCTCATGAAAGAATTTTAAGCGCAATTGAAGCAACACAGTTGGTATATCTCTTATAAATTAAGCATACATACTTGCCCACACTTCCTAAGATCAAATAGGACTTTTCTAAGTTGTAATGTGGTATTGGGTGAAGGTTAAAGAAATGAAGGACAATAGAATTTCAAAACAAGCTATCCCATAGTTGTCAATTCAAACTTGTATTCTTCTTTTGCTTGAACCGATAAAACTTCTACTGGTTCATTTGGAATCATTAGAACTATCCTTCATTTTTCTTCTTCTTTTTTCACAACCTTTGGCTCTTGCAAAAATATTCTATTTTTCATTTTTTTCACAACTCCTTTGTTCTTTCCTTTTCCTTTTTCTTTGCTCTTTCTTTTTGATGAGAACATAATATTGTATATTTAATGGCCTCATGACATGCATTTTATGTAAAACCCGGGTAAATTTAAACTTTTTATAAAAAGGGCAAAACGGTAAATTATTGTTATAGTACGGGTTGAAAACCTGAATTTTTCTAAATCTCGGATGACAAAATGGATTTTTACCGTTGGATTCGTCTCACAAAATCTAGTCACCCTGTCAAATTTTATCAAATTTCGAGATAATCAAATTTTTTGCGTTTTACGAGGAGGTCGAGTCTCAGGTGACCCAAAAACGGGAATTTTTAATAAAATTTTGAAAGATGGAAAATAATTTAAGGAAAATTAAAATAAAATTAATTTGAACTTAAACCGGAATGAAATTTAATCGTTTCGGGGTGAAAACGAACCCAAAAAAAAGTGGTCGTGTGGCAGATTGTGGGCCAAGTATTAAGAAGTATAAATAGGGGGGAAAAATTAGATTTTTCCCCCATTCTTTGTCCAACCATTAGCCGATAGAAGAAGAGAAGGAAAGAGTTGGATCCTCTATCTTCTCTATACGATCTAGGAAGCTACGGAGCTCAAATCAACACGGGCCAAGAATTAAAGTTGCTCCTCTCACCGAAGGCTATGCCACCACACCAAAAACGACGGGTTTTACAGAAGATCAAGGTATGAGATTTTTGAAAGTTTGGAATTTGGGCTAGAAGAGTGTTCTAGGGACTTCCTACGGTTGTTCCTTACACTTCAAGAGGTAGGGTTCCTTCCTACTCGAGTTTATTTTACAACCTAGGGTATAGTATGTAATGGGTATGTGGATAAAAAGATTTTATCATTACCTATGTGTGAAAATTGATGAAATGGGTATTAAAATTGGGTAGAATGAAATTTTACATTAAAATGGGTTGTGAATTAGACTCAATGTGATCCATGGAATTGGGTGTTATGTGGGCATGCTGTGTGTTTACTTTATGCCTTGGAAATGTAGGGTGTTGTTAGCATATGTTATGTTATGACATGCTTGTGAATTGTTGTTAAAAATGAAATATTGATAGATGTTCATTGATATATGGCATTATGAGAAAGTTTGGGTAATTATAGGCTGCGGATAAAAATTGTCATGGAATTGGTTTGAATGTAGTTAATTTAGTTCATGTGACATCCTTTACATATGGGCATGACATGGATTAGGCAATAGTACATTACATTACATTTGCACGGGAGAAATGCATCCATAGCCATGAGTGTGGGTGTATGTGTGCATGGTAGATATCAAACACTAAGTAGGTGGATGATGGTGGGCACGGGAAAGTTGGATTGAAAATCCGACTGAGCCGCATGGTTGCATGAAAAAAGAATTGGGTCGGGGTAGCAAGAAAGGCTAGACTATCCCTCGGGTGAGAGACCCGGTGTTCGGATACGCACCTCCGTTGGTATAAGAGCTCATAAAGTGTGTCGTTGTACGCGGAACCGTTAGTGGAAGTCCATAAATTCCGTGTCGATTGGGTGACCGTTGGTGTGAGTCCATAAATGCCCACCCCAAGAAAGACCCAGAGATTTTAAATAGTCATTTGGGTGTGTAACACAAATAGCGGGGGCTCGAAAGCCCGGTTTGGATACTCACTGCATAGCATGGGGTAAAAGTAATTAGTCAGAGCTAGAAAAGCTCGATTTTATACACATTGGCATGCATGTGTTGTGGAGCCGGGAAGGGCTCAGGTAAATTGCATGAATGAGTATCATTTCATTTCATGCCAAGATATGTTAGATTCTAACTTTGATTTTCTTAAATCTTGGTTGGAATGATTGTTGTTGGAAAATGTGGCATGTGAACATTGCATATGCACTTAGGTTGGGGAATAACCTCTGTAGAAAATATTCTACTAGGCATTGGCTCACCCTATACGGGAAATATTTTAGGTGCGGGACATACTCTGGCGGACGGCTCGCATTCGGGGCCTCTAGGGAGAAGAAAAGCCGGGTTATGGCTTTTGAATACAAGTTTGGTGTAAAAATTTTGTTAAAGTTCCATTGGACATGTAAATGTATGGAATGGTTTGTAACAAACTTTGTATATAATAGGTTTTATGTGAAAAACTCAATCATGTGTGTTTTGGATGAAAATAAGATGGTTTGAAATAGATTGAAAATGTAAAACAGGTGAAACAGGAAAAAATGGCCCTAGCGTACGGGTACCCGTACCGGTATGGCGAGGTCCAGAAGGCAAACCGTACCGGTACCGTGAGGTCCAGTCAGCAACCCATACCGGTACACGTACCAGTACGCTTTGGTAGATCTTGAATTTTTTTTTTTTCTTCCAAGGCCTTGGGCTATGCATCTTTTGGTTCCAATGATACAAATGGACATAAATGAGTTATATTGGGGTACATTGAACCTCAATAGGATTAAATGACTAATGAAACACGGGTGTTACATGTGAGTTTGAAATTCTGGTAATGGGATAATATTAGCGTGATGTCGGATCCAATGACACTCACGGCCATTTTCGCAGGTCGATGGATGGTCAACGGAACCACCGATTTTAGGAGCATCACAGCTTGGTATCAAAGCATATGTATATGGTTTATCTAGGGCTGTTGGGCATGGGTCTAGACCACTGCATGTATTGTGCATTCATGACTATGTGCTTAAATGCTATGTGCTACATGTGATGTGATATGTGTTATATGAATGGTATGCATGGTAAAATGTATATGAAAAAGCGACACTAGGATTAGAAAACATAACCTTGGCAGTCGGAAAATAAGGGATGAATGGTGTAGTTCATGGTTTAAAGGTCTACTAGTATGGGGTATACACACTACTAGAGAGACAAGGAGAAAAATCTCCAAGTTTAAACTTGATTCCCTATCTTGGGATACTATGTGAGTGTTCGATTGCTATTTGACATGTGTGTAGATGACAAATCGAGGAAGAGGACGCCGAGGCGGTGGATGGAACAACCAACCACCACCGGCCTTTGACCAATGAGCCTTTGTGAAGGCTATTGGTGCGGTGGCTGCTACGATTGCACAAGCTAGTGCTACAGCTGCTAATGTTGCACAGATGGGTGCAAATGTGGGGCAAGGAGGCACGAGCAACCTCCAAAAGTTCAAAGCACATACACCTCCAGTATTCAAGGGAGGGGCGGACCCGATGGTAGCTGACCATTGGTTCCAACAAGTTAACAAAGTCTTAGAGGCAATGGAGATCACCTCCGATGCCTTGAAGATAAGGCTAGATGCATTCTAGCTAGAGGGAGAGGCTCAATTATAGTGGGATTGGGTGAAAGAGGCAAAGGACTTAGCGACCATGACATAGGGAGAGTTCTGTGAGCTCTTTATGGGTAAATATTTCCCAGCGACTGCTCGTCATGCAAAGGCCAGGGAATTCTTGGAGTTGAAACAAGGAACCATGACGGTGATGGATTATGTGGCTAAATTCACCGAATTAGCCCATTTTTCTGATGATTACGTGGCCACGGATATGGCCAAGGTGAGGAAGTTCGAGGATGGTTTGAACTTATCCATCTGGGAGAAAATTGTGGGCCTTCATTTGCAAGATTTGGACTCAATGGTCGAGACAGCTATGGCCATTGAGAGAGAGATTGATGACGCAAGAAGCATCCGAGAGTCGGGTGCCAAGGATAAGAAGAATGAGGGCCAATCCTCTTCTTCTAACTCAGAAAAGAGGTAGAGGACTTTTCCTCCGCAAGGGTAGAACCGTGGCTATCAGGGCCAAGGGCAAGGTCGATCCTCCCAAGGCGGGAGAAGCCCGAGGACTACATATCAAACGGGTTAGAAGACATGCTTCCAGTGCCACCAACCGAGTCATATGAAGCGGGATTGCCCACAGAGGCAAGGAACCCAGAGTTATGGGACGTCTCAATTCCAGTCATCGGTGGGACAGTCACAAACACACTACATTCCTCCCTACCCCACCATGGGCCAAGGAAACCAGTACCAGTTCTAGGGTACTACTCAAGCCCCTACAACTTCACGTGCGGGGACTCCACAAGTAGGTCAGAGCATGGGTCGGGGTCGAGGCCAGGGCTCACAAGCTGGGACATCAGGGACCCAAAGACGTGTCTACGCCATGATACCTCAGACTGAGCCAGTGGATCAGGCAGTCATCTAGGGTACGTTTCTACTATCTCGCTTATGGGCTAGGGTGTTGTTTGACTCTAGAGCATCACATTCATTCATCTCTGTATCATGTGTGAGGGATTTAGGCTTAGAGGTGGATACCTTAGAAGAGCCATTGTATGTGAATTCACCCCTAGGAGCTAAGGCGTGTGTTGACCGGATATGTTGGGGTTGTGAGTTAGAGATCTGAGGTATTCTACTCACCGTGGACCTTAGGGTCATGGACATGTCGGAGTTTGGTGTCATCCTTGGGATGGACTGGTTGGTGGCACATAAGGTCGTCATTGATTGTGATCAGAAGCAGGTAACTGCTTACACACCAGATGGTGTTTGTTTTAAGTTTCAGGGGAAAAAGCACGACGCTTTACCCCAAGCCATGTATGACTCTCGATGGCACAGGCAGTTGATGGGTTGGCTTGTGAGGCTTACCTTAGAGGATGAGGTGAGATAGGAGTTGGGTCTACCTCAGGTTATGTGCGAGTATGAGGACATCTTTCCAGATTAATTACTAGGATTACCTCCCCATAGGGATGTAGACTTCAGTATTGAGTTGTATCCTGGTACATCTCATATTTCTATGACTCTGCATCGAATGGCACCAGCTGAGTTGCAAGAACTCAAAGTCCAATTGCAAGAACTGTTGGACAAGGGGTTTATTACGCCGAACACTTCACCTTGGGGCACTCCGGTGTTGTTTTCCAAGAAGAATGATAAGACCTTTCAGTTTTGTATAGATTATCGACAATTATATCGGGTTACCATTAAGAATAGGTACCCTTTGTTGAGGATTGACGATCTGTTTGACCAGCTGAGGGGAGCGCGAATCTACTCCAAAATAGATCTTTGCACGGGCTACCATCAGTTGAGGATCAAGGAGGCTGATATCCCTAAGACGGTATTTCAGATGCGGTATGGGCATTTTGAGTTTACAGTCATGCCTTTCGGATTGACGAATGCTCCAATGACATTCATAGATCTCATGCATAGGGTGATCCAACCCTATCTAGATCAGTTTGTTGTAATCTTTGTTGACGACATCTTGATCTACTCCAAGTCCAAGGAGGAGCATGAGGGTCACTTAAGAATGTTCTCCAAACCTTAAGAGATCATCAGTTGTATGTCAAGTTCAGCAAGTGTGAATTTTGGCTTACGAAGGTAAAATTTTTGGGACACGTCGTGTCGGCTTCAGGGGTATCCGTAGACCCAAAAAAGTTGAGGCAGTTATGAATTGGAAGAGGCCGAAGTCAATCTTCGAGATACGCAGTTTCTTGGGATTGGCGGGGTACTACAGGAGGTTCATCGAGGACTTCTCCCGACTAGTTGCACCTATGAAAAGATTGACCTGGAAGGAGGTCAAATTTGAGTGGAATGATTCTTGTGAGAAGGCATTCCAAGAGTGAAAGAGGAGGCTTACTTCAACTCCTATTTTGATTGTTCCAGAGAGAGGACAGATGTACACCGTGTACTGTGATGCCTCCAAGGACGGACTCGGTTGTGTTTTGATGTAATCCAAGAGGATGGTGGCTTATGATTCCCGGTAGCTAAAGAATCATAAGAGAAATTATCCCATGCATGACATGAAGTTGGCGGTCATTGTCTTTGCCTTGAAGACTTGGCACCACTACTTATACAGGGAATAGTTTGAGGTGTTTTCGGATCATAAGAGCCTGAAGTACATCTTTACACAGCGGTACCTCAATATGAGGCAACGCAGGTGGATGGAGTTTCTAGAGGACTATGACTTCACTTTGTATTACCTTCCCGATAAGGCAAATGTGGTGGCTGATGCACTCAGCAGGAAGTCACGGGGAGTCTTGGCTAGTGTGGCTTCTCAGGAGTGGCAGATGCTCGAGACTGTGGGATAGTTTGGGCTACGATACATAGGACAGGCTCAGGGTATTTTGGAGAGTTTGGTGGCTACGTCTTCCCTATTGAGCAAGGTGATTGAGTCCCAAAGGCAGGACCCCGAGTTATTATCCATCAGGGACCGAGTACAGATGGGTACCGATGATGAGGGTTGGGCCATTGACTCAAATGACAGCCTTTGGTACAGGGGAAGGGTTGTGGTTCCCTAGTTAGAGGATTTAAGAGAGGAGATCCTTAGGGAATTCCACTGCTCCCGATTTACAATGCATCCAGGTGGCACGAAGATGTACCATGATCTTCGTTGCCAATATTATTGGAGTGGGATGAAGAGGCAGTTTGGTGACTTTGTCAATAGATGCCTCACGTGTTAGTAGGTTAAGGCTGAGCACCAAAGACCAGCGGGGTTGCTCTAGCCTTTGGAGGTAGCAGAGTAAAAGTGGGAGCATATCACCATGGACTTTGTGACCCACTTGCCATGGACATCGCAGGGACATGACGCAGTGTGGGTGATAGTGAACCGGCTTACAAAGTCGGCGCACTTTTTGGCAGTGTGGATGACTTTCTGACTGGAGGAATTCTGCAGATTGTACATACAGGAGATTATCAGGTTGCATGGAGTGCCCGTATCTATAATATCGGATCGGGATCCCAGGCTCACCGCCCACTTTTGGGAGAGCTTCCAATAGGCTATAGGGACTCAGTTGACAATGAGTACAACATTTTATCCCCAAACGGACGGTCAATCGGAAAGGACCACCCAGATATTAAAGGACATTCTACGAGCATGCGTCCTAGATCTCAAGGGTAGTTGGAAAGATCACTTAACCTTAGTGGAATTTGCCTACAATAACAGTTATCAGGCGAGCATACAGATGGCACCCTATGAGGCACTTTATGGGAGGCCTTGTCGTTCTCTGGTCTATTGGACGAAGGTGGGAGAGAGACCCTCTATGGGTCCGAATTTGATTAGAGACACCTCGAAGAAGGTAAACTTGATTTGGAAGCTTCTTTTTACGGCTTAGAGCCGACAGAAGAGCTATACCGATAGACAGCAGCGACCTCTGGAGTTTGATGTAAGAGATCACGTCTTCTTGAAGGTGATACCTAAGAGAGGAGTGGTTAGGTTCAGAAAATGAGGGAAGCTATCACCGAGGTTTATTAAGCCCTTTGAGGTACTCGAAAGGGTTGGTACAATGGCTTACCGGTTGGCGTTACCGTCAAATCTATCAGGTGTTTACGCGGTATTCCATGTCTCTAAGCTCCAGATCCAACACATGTGGTGGATTGGAGTGAGATGATTGTTGATGCGGATGGAACCTTCGTGGAGGGACTGGTGCGTATCATGGATAGCTGGGAGCAGGTTTTGCGAGACAAGACCATGAGGTTAGTGAAAGTGTTGTGCTAGCATCGAGGCATGGAAGAGGCAATATGGGAGCGTGAGGACACTATATGTATCAACTACCCGTTTCTGTTCTAGGATGGAGATACAAGTTTTAATAATTTTAAATATAATGTCATTGTTGCATATGCATGCGGTTAAGTATGTATGTGAATTTCGGGGACAAAATTCTTTTAAGGGGGGAAGAATGTAAAACTCGGGTAAATTTAAACTTTTTACAAAAAAGGGTAAAATGGTAAATTATCGCTATAGCACGGGTTGAAATCTTGAATTTTTCAAGATCTTGGATGACGAAACGGACCTCAACATTGGATTCATCTCGTTAATCTAATTATCCTGTCAAATTTCATCAAATTCTGAGATAGTCAAATTTTTTACGTTTTACGAGACGAACGAGTCTCAGGTGATCCAAAAATGGGATTTTTAATAAAATTTTGAAGGATGAAAAATAATTTAAGGCAAATTAAAATAAAACTAATTTGAACTTAAATTGGGATAAAATTTAATTATTTCGGAGTGAAAGCGGACCCGAAAAATAGTGGGTCATGTGGCGGATTGTGGGCCAAGTATTAAGAAGTATAAATAGGGGAAAAATTAATTTTTTTCCCATTCGTTATTCAGCCATTAGCTGATAGAAGAAGAGAGGGAAAGAGTTGGATCCTCCACCTTCTCTCTATGATCTAAGAAGCTACAGAGCACAAATCCACGGGCCAAGAATTAAAGTTGCTCCTCTCGTCAAAGGCTACGCGACCACACCAAAAACGACAGGTTTTACCGAAGATCAAAGTACGAGACTTTTGGAAGTTTGGAATTTGGGCTAGAAGTGGATTCTAGGGACTTCCTACGGCTGTTCCTTACGCTTCAAGAGGTAGGGTTCCTTCCTACTCGAGTTTATTTTACAACCTAGGGTATAGTATGTAATATGTATGTGGATAAAAAGATTTTATCATTACCTATGTGTGGAAATTGATGAAATGGGTATTGAAATTGGGTAGAATAAAATTTTACCTTGAAATGAGTTGTGAATTAGACTCAATGTGATCCATGGAATTGGGTGTTATGTGGGTATATTGTGTGTTTACTTTATGCCTTGGAAATGTAGGGTGTTGTTAGTATATGTTATGTAATGACATGCTTGTGAATTGTTGTTGAAAATAAAATGTTGATAGATGTTCATTGATATATGGCATTATGAGAAAGTTTGGGTAATTATAGGCTTCGGATATAAATTGCCATGGAATTGGTTTGAAGATAGTTAATTTAGCTCATGTGACATCCTTTACATATGGGCATGATATGGATTAGGCAATGGTACATTACATTGCATTTGCACGGAGGAAACACATCCATAGCCATGATTGTGGGTGTGAGTGTGCATGGTAGATATCAAACACCAAGTAGGTGGATGATGGTGGGCTCGAGAAATTTGGATTGAAAATTCGACCGAGTCGCACGGTTGCATGAAAAAAGAATTGGGTCGGGGTAGTAAGAAGGGCTAGACTATCCCTCAGGTAAGAGACCCGGTGTTCGGATACGCACTTTCATTGGTATAAGAGCCCATAAAGTGTGTCGGTGTACGCAAAACCGTTGATGGAAGTCCATAAATTCCGTGTCGGTTGGGTGACCGTTGGTGTAAGTCCATAAATGCCCACCCCAAAAAAGACCCAAAGATTTTAAATAGTCATTTGGGTGAGTAACACAAACGGCGGGGGCTCGAAAAGCCTGGTTTGTATACTCACTGCATAACATGGGATAAAGGTAATTGGCCGGAGCTAGAAAAGCTCGATTTTATACACATTGGCATGCATTTGTTGTGGTGTCGGGAAGAGCTTGGGTAAATTGCATGAATGAGTATCATTTCATTTCATGCCAAGATATGTTAGATTCTAACTTTGATTTGCTTAAATCTTGGTTGGAATGATTGTTGTTGGAAAATGTGGCATGTGAACATTGCATATGCACTTAGATTGGGGAATAGCCTCTGTAGAAAATATTCTACTGGTCGTTGCCTCACCCTAAACAGGAAATATTTCAGGTGTGGGACATACTTCTGTGGATGACTCACATTCGAGGCCTCTTGGGTGAAGAAAATCCGGGTTGTGGCTTTTGAATACAAGTTTGGTGTAAAACTTTTGTTAAAGTTCCATTTGACATGTAAATGTATGAAATGGTTCATAACAGACTTTGTATATAATAGGTTTTATGTGAAAAACTCAATCATTTATGTTTTGGATGAAAATGAGAGGGTTTGAAATGGATTGGAAATGTAAAATAGGTGAAACAGGGAAAAATTGTTGCAGTGTACCGGTACGGCGAGGTCCAGAAGGCAAACTGTACCGGTACGCGTACCGATACGGTGAGGTCCAGTGAGCAACCCGTACCGGTACGTGTACCGGTACACTTTGGCAGATCTTGAAATTATTTTTTATTTTTCTTCCAAGGTCTTGGGCTATGCATCCTTTGGTTCCAATTATACAAATGGACTTAAATGAGTTATATTGGGGTACATTGAACCTCAATAGGATTAAATGACTAATGAAACACGGGTGTTACGAGTGAGTTTAAAATTCTGGTAATGGGATAATATTAGCGTGATGTCAGATCCAACGGCACTCACGGGCATTTTCACAAGTTGACGGATGGTTAATGGGACCCCCGATTTTAGGGGCATCACATTTTAACTCAACTTTTACATTTAAGTACTTAGAGTTAGCCGAAATTATGAATAATATTGAATTTTCGATGTTGCAAATAATTATAGTGTAAATCATGAATTTTAGAACCTTGCAACTATGTGTGGATGTGTGTTGAAGATATGGACACATTACATGATGACTTGGAGGCTTAAAAGTGAAAGAAATCAAGGAGGTATTGGTGCTTGGCAACATAGGCACCAGCACCCACACTATTTGGTTGTAGTTCCTCGGTTTTCTTCCTTTTGGACCATGATCCACTTCGAATATGAAGAAGTTCAAACCATAAAATTTGTAGAGCTGGATGTCCTCTGTATTGTGTCAAAATGTCAGCTCAATAAGACATTTGGATCAAAAATTATGGCAATTCTACGAAAATTGGTCTATAGTAGAGTGTACCGGTACGCTTTATCTACTGGTGTTCCTCGTGCCGGTACGTAGTACCGATACACTCTGATGAATGCCCAAAATACCTACAAATCATGCTCTACTTGCTTGGGGGTCCCACCATTGATTCTCCCACTTGTCCCTTGATATCCCTTACACATTTACATGCCTCCTACACCCTAGTTGAAGACTTTGGAGACAATGGCATTAATGGGGAGGCATCCATAAGGGATGCAGGCTAAGCTTGTCCTAGCCTGTCCAAAGCCATCCACTCACCTCCTATTGATGGGAGGCCTACACATAGATGCTAGAGGACCCTATGGACGAAAATACAAGGCTTCTTCACTATATATTTCAGCATTACACAAGATTTGGAGGGTGGGTACCTAAGCTTAGAAAGCTCCAATGAAGAAGATGATGAATAGTTACATAGAAATTTATGTTTTTGCATTTTCTTCCATCTTTTCACTTGTAGTTTATTGTAAGACTCTTGTAAGCTTCATTATTTACTTTTAATGTCATTTATTTCAAGTGCTTTGCAAGTTTAGTTAAGTATCTTAGTTTCTACCATTGTTGTCTTAAATTTTCTTCATTTCAAGTTTTAAATGGGTATTGAATATTTTTCTTCAGTTTAAGATTTCTTACTTTAAGTTAAGTTCCATGTTTCCTTTCTTCATTATGTCTCTTTACATTATGCATTTCTTTCTTACTTTCATGAGTAGCTAGATTTCTAGTTGGCTAATTCAAGGGAGACCTCCTCTTGAATTTTCCATTTCAAATCATTTTCTTTTCTTCTCTCGGTGTACGATGGTCCGGTTTGACTGGGCTGAAAGTGGATGCGGTTGTGAGTCTTTGATATCCCGTAGGCCTAGTCACGGGTTATGCTTAGATCCTCACCTCCATCTCGTCCCTAGCTTCCCATGAATCAATCGTTCGTCTAAGCACCATTGGAGGAAGGATTCAAGTTGAGTTGGCATTCCCATTGGGATGACCTCTTTGGATTAGCCAACACTTGTTTTATTTCATTTCCATCAAAAACACAAATCACCAAACTCAAAACTCAAAAAATTTTACACTTTTCTCTTTTTCACAAGATCACCTTCACACACTTGAACTTTCCTTTCCTAAGGAGACGACCTTGGAATAATCATTCCAAGTAAAACACGACAAGCAAAAGACTCCTTCCACTTAAGGAGCACTTTTGTTCACACACGCATTTCATGTTGTACATTTCATTCATCCACCATTTCGTTCCCCCATCTCTTGCATCATTCCGAGGGAGAGTGACACTTCCCCATTCCTATAAGCCATACGCACATTGAGGGATGATGTTAGGAGGCTAGGGAATACAACGGAAAGCATCAAGCACTTTTCTTTTACTTTCCAGTTGAGCATCTACCATAATTTTTCAAACATATAAATAAGTTCCTAGCAATTTCCTGGGATTACCAAGGTAAGGTGTTACTCTTTTATGAATGGCTCAACTATTATTTGGGGTAAAGAAATGATAAGAATCATTATGGCTCAAACATGGCTTCTAAGTACAATGAAAAAAACAAATAGGCTTAAGGCTCAAATAAATTCCAAAGATGGCCAAAAATCATTTCTTAGGAAAACACAGCCAATTGTTACTTATTTTGAGATATAGCCACCTAATTACCTCACATACTTTTAACCAAAACAAAAATAATGAAATTATTGAAATAAATTGAAATGAATAGCCTTCAGTAAATGCATTAAAACCCTCCAATAAAGTTAAGCACAAGACTCGCATGGGTATACATTCATGTCTACTATAGATGTCAAGCTTTTTCAAAATATGCATACTATTCAATAAATTGCAAAAGCTATCATGCTAATAGTACACATAGGTTTGATTTCCAAATACAAACACAAACATGATAATCAAACATAGAATAAATTCCTAAAGAATAACCCTACAAATCATTCGAGTTTCAATTAGCAAATCTAAAGTTTCACAGCAACAAAGAAAGAATAACACAATCCAAATAGTTAACATATATACATAGATAGATATATATTTTAAATTTATGTGCTCCTAATAAGAAACAAAGTGGTGTAACCCTCACCCCCAAGTTAAATAATGCAATGTCCTCAATGCAAAAACAAAAATGCAAAGAGAGTACGAAAAAGATATAAGGGAAGGAAAACACCTAGATCGTAGCTCTAATTAGAGTACTAACCGCAAAACAAAGCTAAAGGATAAAAAATAAAGATAATTAAAACAAATAAAAATAATCCTAATTACTATATACACAAAAAAAAAAGGTTTAGCATGGGGATCACCCAAGATCCAACTTCATATTGCCTGATTGCAATTTGGACTCGTATCCTCCCAGGGGCTTTTTCTTGTTCAACTTCCTTCTTCTTGTTCAACTTCCTTCCAACTCCCAATAACTCCTATGAAGAATTTAACAAATTAATATAAGAAAAACCTCAAAGTTCTCACTATCATGAACAAAATTTAGTAAACACAGTTGTAAAGGATCAGAACAAATAGATGTATTAAAATTTTCCTCTACAATCTAGTCCACCTAGTTGCTTTACCATAGTAAAAATGTTTAATCCAAAAGAAAAAATTTCACGACACCACTCTAAACAATTTATCAATGCATTTGATGTGGTTAGGAATGGTCGTCCTAAAATTACTGGAATCTAGTCTATAGGGTTAACAATAGATGCAGTATCAAGAACTATATAATCTACAAGGAAGTAGAATCTATTCACTTTGACCAAAACATCCTCCATTATCCCTCTCAGTATCTTCAAGATCCGATCTACCAGCTAGAGAATGATGGTTGTCATCTTCAATTCTCCTAATCCTAGCTGTTGGTATATCGAGAATGGAAGGAGGTTGACGCTTGCACCCAAATCAAGTAAAGCTTGCTTCACCCAACATTCCCCAATGGTAATGGAAATGGTGGGGCAATCGGGATCCTTGAATTTGGGTGTTGTATTGATCTGCATGATAGAACTTTCTTGCTCTATCAGAAAAGCTTTTTTTGAACATTTAACTTCCTCTTGACAATGCAAATATCCTTAAGAAATTTTGCATAGGAAGGCACATGTATAATAGCATAAAGTAGAGGAATATTAATCTTTTCTTTCTAATTCGCACTTTTTCATGCTCTGATATTTATATTATACACCCAAGTATAAGTGGTCGAATTGTAGTTTTCTCAATTTTAAGTCCAAGTATCGATCCCACGAAGAGTGTGTGTAATTAGGAAATAAAATAAAAATAGTGAAGTTGTTATTTTAAATAGGACAGCATGTGATAGCTTGTGATGTGAGTTTAGATTGATAACTAGTTTAATTAAAAATTTATGCTATAGATAAATTAAGACAATAATATTTAAAGTATCCTTCAGTGCAAAGATCTCATATGCGTTATATTAGTCAAGTACTGGAAATGCTACCTTACAGCAATTAACTTCCATTTTACTGGCAAGTCAACCGGTAGGTCTGATGTATATAAACCATCACTCAGCAACTTCTTAGGTTAGCCGGTGGTATCCATGATAATTGATTAATCCAATCAAACCAGAAGGGTAAGCCATTCATGAGAAATACTTGAATTATTCAATTGTCTTGTAATAGTAAATGCATACTTAATAAACCATAACACAACAACTTATTAGGTTAACTAGTGGTATTAGTTATAGCACAACAACTTCTTAGGTTAGCTTATTAGTGTGCCATTTAACTAATTCGAGTGAACCAAAAGGACAAGCCATTCATGAGAAATACTTGAATTATTCAATAGATCATCTGTGATATATATATACCAGGTAAACATCCTAGCGTTCTGGTGGAGGACTAGCCATACCAATAGGAATGTCATAGATCTTCGACTGGGAATATTATCATTTATACTAGTTAAACGATCTTACTAATCCAGAAGGACAAGTCATTTATGAGGATCACTTAAGTCATTAATCTGATAGTTATATATAGTAATTAAACAACCCTGACAATCCAGAAGGACAAGTCATTCATGAGGATCATTTAGGTTTTGTACCATGCATCAGTAAAACATCCTCAGTGTTCTAGGGGAGGACTAGCCATACTAATAGGAACACCGTAGATCTTTAACCAGCAGGTTGATGATGCACTGATAACATAATTCTAGGCACAACATCGAAATTACGTACATCATTGTATCATGCACGAAGCATATAATACATATATAGATAAATAAATGAATAAAATATCAACATTTTCAGGAGTTAACTAATATTGTACATATGTTTACCACTCACTGGAGGATATAAGTAACTACTCATACACCATTGCTACAAACAAGTAAGGAGTGTGGGCAGTTTTTATTACAACTGAAATTAAAATACAGACTCTAAAACTTCTTTCACAAGGAACAACTAAAACACAACCACCTTTATTATCAGTTAAGACAATAGGCTGGCAGTTGTTCAACTATCCGAATAGAAAGATACAACAGAAATTTAGAAATATAGGATTTGGACTGAAGTGTATGATGCATCGGATCGAGTGGCAAGTTCTCTTTCTCTTTTTCTCTTTTCTCTTTTTGGAATTCTCTTGGAGCTCTTGGATGTCTGGCCCCCTGAAGAAGGAAGGAGTGCATGGCTATTTATAGAGAAGAATGAAGCAGGAGATTGAGGGATTAAATTCAACTGTCATTGGGGACAATCCGAACGCCCCTCCACCATCCAGATGCCCTAGCTTTGCTGGATGTTGATCTTGTTTGCTGACTCTTCATTTGTTAAAATTATACTTTAGCCTTTTGTTATTTCAAGCTTTCATATATTGCTCCTTGCATTTTGTATTAATTCTGCATCAAACCCAAAAATTTCAAACATAATATACATAAAACCCGAATTTACACACAAAACCCTAATTGATAGTTTTTAGGTATTTTATGTTACCAATTTGACTTATTTAATTATTCTAATTTATACACTAATTAGGGTTAATCACACTCCCCAACTTAAATTTTACTAGTCCCTACTAAATTATGAAAATATATTACAATAGAAAAATAGGTAAAATCATTTTCATAGATTTTTTCATGATTGCATTGAGCATATACAATAAGCCTTTAAACCCTTATGTGATCCCTAGTGGACAAGTTCTGTCTCGTGAAGGTTTTTTAGTGAAGCTACCAACAAACTTCAGTAATTAGGAATTAATAATTCATATTTTTCACACGTAAAATTAAATCAATATTCCTTCTGTCTTGCCAAAATACTTCCTTTTCTGATCACTATAAGAGTAACATACATTAGTTGTAACATTATTTATATATTTTTATAAAAATTTGTGTGTGTGTGGGTAGTGATTTCTTTATTTTCAAAAATCACTTGAGAAATGTTACTCTCTTTTCATGGAAGTCTTGATGTCAGACCTTTCTTGGCATACACTCAGCAAAAAGAACACACCTGTTATAGTAACTATTCTCACAAGGTACATGTGATTGGAATACATTTAACAAAGCAAATAATTTCACATGTAGTTAATTAAAAGAGCGGTTATTCGAATAAACTTGGAATTTGTCATAATCTCATGAAAGAATATTAACACTATATTAAACATATATTATTAACATTTTCTTTTTTAGATTTGATAGGATTAATACAGATATATGATTTCTGGAATCAAAAAAGACTTTATTGGGGTTGTAATGTGGCCATAGGTTTAAGGTTTATGAAATGACGTCATTGGATTCCAAATACTATCTTTAATATTATGGCACCCCTCGTTTTATTTTTCACGGACTTTGCATGTTTCTTCTTTTATTTTTCCCATTTTTCACTTTCTTGGCTCTTTTTTTTCTTTCTATTTTTTTTTTTTACAAATTTCTTTTCTTTGGACTGGGATCATTCTTTTGTTTTTCTTTGTTCTTTTCTACCTTTTCTTTTTCTTTTGTTTTTTCATATTATGTTGTTTTAAAAGAGGGTGCAAGAAAATTAGATACCAAGGTAGGTTTAATATATTTTTATTTGGCTCGAGTGTTTCTTGGGTTTCAAGAAAAGAATTTGTATTCTGTTAGGCTCAATCACGGTTGACTAAGGATATAATTTTATAAAAGAAATAGTCAAGGCTCAAAATTAGTCAAACATGGCCTAAGATCATTTTCCATAAATCATACATTTGTATTTTTTCTAAATAAAAGTTTACGGATAATGCTAACAATATAATTCAATAAGTGCTAATCAAAACAAAGCTAATGAGATTATTCAAGGAAAATTTACCGCTGAATTGAAGATTCTTATTTGAGTAGATGTAGAGTATTTCTCCAAGAAAGATTAGTTCAAAATCTGTACTAGGTTTTACATCCCTGCTACACATGTAAAGAGTGTAATATTTCACAAGGTTTTCAAATAATAAAGATATCTATTTGTGTTTCTAAGAATAAGTTTAAACAAAAATATTAAGATAATGCACAACTAAGATATGAAAATCCCACGTGATTAGATTGAGACTATTCTTGCAAGGCATGAGAATAAAAATTTAACTTAGTTGTGAATCATATGAACTAGTCTTCCTAATTTAAAAGCATAAGTTTCAAAATTAACGTTAACAAACTTAACATCAACATTAAAGATTAACAAACTTAAACATACATTAGTTCAAAACAAACAAGTTTAAAACACACATAAGTTCAAGACAAATCAGCCTAAAGCAAACAAGTGCAAAACATAAATTAAAGTTCAATTGCATAAGTAAAAGTGCATAATTTAAAAAGCTGAGTGAAAGATAGCAAAGTTTTGTGTAGAATCTCTAGTTTTTAGGAAGTAGAAGGTCCTCCTCCAAAATTCTCTCTTAGTAGCCTCAAGATTTCTACTTGGTTTTGTTCTTAATCCTCCATACGATGACTGAGTTGATTGATTGTGGTCTCTAATCCTAGTAGAATTTGTGTGTCAGTTTTGTCATCCTCTGGTATGTATGGTTGATCCTCTTATGGTTGTTGTTATTCTGGTGGAATAAATTCTTTAGGGCCTTGGAATGGCTCCTCTTGTGGTGGAGGGGGTACATCTAGTTGTTCTTCAGGTTGTCCTCCATGACTATTTCTTAATGAAGTTTTGTCTAATGGTCCAGCATGGCCCACTATTTTCCAAATTGGATCAATAATCACTCCTTTTTCCCTGCGCAGCTGAGAAACTAACATAGCATATGGGAGTGAGGGTTTCTTTCTATCCACAACAAGTAACATTTGATCCATGATTAAGTTTTGTAGATCGATTGTGTGCCCAATCCCGAATGCATATAAAAAATAAGCCTACTCAATATAGATTTGATTATTTTGGGTTGGGGTAGCAAACTGTTCACTGTTATCAAATTCAGGATGCGGTATTTTTCAGTCAGGTTTCTTTGCTTTATATATTTATTCGGTCTACCCCAACCAAATTCTAGGTTACCCGTCACCTCTCTTCCTATGTTATCTAAATCAGGTTATTCAGTCTACCCCAACCAAACTCTGGGTTACCGGTCACTTCTCTTCCTATGTTATCTAAATCAGGTAAGTCGGTTTATGGATATTGCGGGTTCTCAAGTCTCTGCATGGGTTAAAAAAGATCAACTATAGTAACCGGTGTAACTTGAAAAACAATACCCCGTACGAACACACGCAATTTCCTTTCCCTATTTATCTCAGCATTACTATAGAATTCACGAACTAAACATTCATATGCAGAGACAATAAATCTAACATAATATAACCATCCTCTAGCAGCAAGAATTTGACGTACTCTTATGTTCTCAAAATCTTCGTAAATAACTGGCCTTTCATAAATAATAGTTTTAGTCAGAAAATTAGCATCGTACCAGGCCTGTAGTTCAAAATTCTCAAACATCACCTCGTTGAAGATATTTCCTGGTCCTGGTTGTTGTGGAGGTGCTTGAGGTTGCTCGAGTTGATCTCTCTATGCCCGACTCAAAGATCCTCTTGTTTGCCTTCTCGAATTCATTTTTTCTTAATTTCTCCTCAAATGCTCTATTTCAACTAATTCCAATTAGTAGTTACCTTTAATATGTGATGGGTAAGAGGATAATCGGAACAAATTTGATGAAAAAGAGTTGAAGATTGCAGATTTAAGAGCTTTTCCTTTGGAATTTTCGGCTATGTTCGAATTCTTAGTTTGCGAGGGAAAGCAAAGGTCAGTTGCATGGAGGAATGTATTTATATTGAGCACTAAAGTCCAGATGACTAGCCCCACCATCTACAGGGTCCAATGTTTTGGCTTCTTTAGATTTTCAACTGTATTTTGCTATTTTGATTTCCTGCAATTTGTTCCTTCAAATTCCTACAGTACTCAAAATTAAATAAAATTTATATTCTACAAAACTTTGCTAACCACTCTTTTTGCTTGTCAAAGATTGGTGATTTTTAATTTTTTTATTTGTTATTAATTATTTACTGGTTTTCCTAATTATCCTAATTAATTTATAGTTATTTATATTTATTTACAGTTATTCACAAGTATGTACAATCATGTACATTTATTTTTTTGCAATTATGTACAATTCGTCCAAAATTTATATATTATTTTGATTATACTGATTCAAAGTCAGAACTATTTGGATCAATATTACCAGTGACACGGTTGACTTCATTTCTTACGCATCTTGTTAACATTGGGGTAGAATAGGATGACATCTCAAGATACTCCTTACTCTGACCATACCTAATCCACCGGAGACGATCTAACGCTTGACCTGAAATTGGTTCTGCACATTGATTATATTGTCTTAAATGTTCTAAACGACCACATTTTACACAATCACAAAGAAGATTTGCTCGTCGGTGTTTGGCAAATGTACTTTTTCCACACAGGGGTCTTTGTTGACTTTCACAATATTCTAAATTTCTAACTCTTCTAACTTTTTGCATGATCAATGCATGGATATCTTTTGGAAGATGATGCAGTAGAATTAAACTTAACCAAAATAGTTTTTTGTCCATTGTACATAAAATATATATATATATATATATATATATATATATATATATATATATATATATATATATATATATATATATATATATTTTCCAACAATATTACAGTGAAAGCCGACTCACTATCTGGTTCTTTAACGTCTTCCAGTCACAAAGACAAACAAACTTAAAACATAATTAGTATTCTAAATATAAATAATAAATTCATACTCATACCTCCCCAACTTAAATTAAATATTATCTGCGATGAAAACACAGTGATAATCAACATTGATAATAAAACCCAATAATCTGTTGTCGTTTCACCGATTGGGATATCTGGCTATTATTCAAGAGATTTACTCTGCCAAATAAATTAGAACTAATTAGTAGTTTCATTGATAATTAAGTATCTATTTATTTTTCAAAGTACATAAACAAGATCAAAAAGTTGCACAACAGTTATATCTTGAATAAATCCATCATAATATGGTTTAAGTCTTTGACTATTGACTTTAAAAATATTTTCAGTTAACGGATTTTCAATTTCAATTGCTCCATAGTCAAAAACTTGCTTGACAATATAAGGACTTGTTCATCTTGATCTTAATTTTTCAGGAAATAAACGAAGTTTTGCATTATATAATAGTACTTTTTGAGATGGTTTAAAAGATTTTCGCATAATATTTTTATCATGAAAAATTTTGTTCTTGATTTTGCAATCTTTGCATTTTCATAAGTTTCATTTCTTAATTCCTCTAATTCATTTATTTGAAGTTTGCAAACTACTCCAACTTTGTTTATATCAAAATTCATCATTTTGATTACCCAATATACTCGATGTTCTAATTCTAGAGGCAAATGGCATGATTTCTCATATACTAACCGATAAGGAAATATTCCCAAAATAGTTTTATAAGCAGTACGGTAAGCCCAAAGTGCATCAGTTAATCTTAATGACCAATCTTTACGATTTGGATTTACTATTTTTTCTAAGATATATTTTATCTCCCTATTAGGTAATTCAGTTTGTCCACTTGTTTGTGACTAATACGGAGTGGATATTTTATGCAAAATCGAGTATTTTTTTGTAACGCCCCAAAACACACCCTGGACGGCATTACATTCTAAAACCATTCATATCATGAGAGCACTAATATAATTCCTTAAGAAACAAGACTTCATTTGTTATCCACGAATATTTACAACATTATCCAAAAGAATAAGCCCAAGTCATGGCTATTACATCTCAAAAATTAATTAAAGAAGCGCAGCGGAATAAACAAAAGAAGCTAGACTACACAATGTTCCAAAAGAATGTCCTAGTCTAGTACAAAAGGAAAGGAGGTCGCTCTATGCATCCACCTCGGGATCTACACTCCCGTCCAGTGGAGTCTCCCAAGTAGCGACTCCTCAACCCTTACGTCCTCCTCCTCAAGCAAGTAATCTGAAAAATGTTAGCAATAAGGGGTGAGCACGAAGCTTTATAGAAAAATTCTCTCAAACTCATACAAGGTTTAGAAGAGCATTTAAAATGGTCGGTCTCAATTTTAACATAACATAGATACATAATTTGAAATAAAGCAATGACATTTAAAAAGGATCTCAAGTTTATTTAAAAACATTACTTAAATGAATAAACGAGCACCACATACAAATAATAACCATTAATTGTCATAACTAATTCTCAACAATTCTTTCGGTAGATGACATACTTTGTGGTAACCTCCACCCCCCCTTTAGGTCACCTTTGATTCTCAAGCATCCTTACCGGGAACCTCTTCAAAATAGATGAGCATCCTTACAAGGGACCTCTCACCAATCACTACATTATTTTTCAAGCATCCTTACCGGGAACCTCTTGGGAAGGGGTGATCATCCTTACAAGGAACCTCTCACTCATGTGCATCACAAACAACCAACCAAGCATACAATTTCAATATTTATCTCAATTTACAAGCATCTATCCAAAATCTCCAAAATATATCATATAACAATTCCACAACCAACTAAGAAAATACATGAGATCACAATAACATCATTTTTCTACCCAACACAAAGCACTAAGATTTCGAAATACATAATAAAGAAAGCATTTAGGAAGGAAACATATCACTCTCCAAAAATTAGGGTTTTAAAACTAGAAAGGAGATTTCATGGGTATTAAATCCTACTTTGTTCAAAACATGTAATCCTTGCAAAAGGCCTAAGAGAGGATGATTCCATAGCATATATATATCATTGATAGCCAAAACATACATATATAAATACCCTAACCTCAATGTAAGTGAATGAGAGAAAACCCCTACCTTGAATCCTTAGCTTTGGTGTGAATAACAAGAATATTTGATCTTGAATCACCCTTGAATCTCTTGTTTTTCCCTTCTTTTCTTCTTCTCTAATGCTATCTAGGTTTCAAGAGGTGTGGGGGTGTGAGGGGAGTGAAGGAAATGAGAGCAAATGAGATGAAAATGAGTTGAAAACATAGCAACCCCAAAAAACACTGTTCACAGGTTGTTTTGGGTTTCTCCAAATTTATGATTTTGCCATTAAGAATCTCCAATTTGATCCATATGACTACCCTAAGGTTTGTCGACGTTCCAGATTCATTTTTAATTTTATTTTAACCTAAAAACATTTATTTTTTATGATTTATCTCAAAACCCAAGTCAACATACACCCGAAACATTAAAGTTTCTATTTTACCCATTCGAATTGGCTATTAATGAAGTTTTGCGATGTTTGCAAATAAAAGGTGATAAAGGGTGTTTCTTAAAGCCTTTTATACTTATTTGAAGTCTAAAAGTACTCATTATTCTTATATTTTGATTTAGGATGCAAATTGGGACATTAAATGCAAAACGAAGCTAATTGGACTATTTTGACATCATTTCGTTATCTGAGCATAACTCTCTCATCCAAGCTCCGATTGAGATGATTCAAGATGCTATGGAATGATACGAAAGAGCTCTAAAACTTTCATGTTTTTAGTTTGACTTAGTCTTCGAGCTTGAAGTTGCAGTAGTGCACTGTTCACGTGCACTGTTCACAACCTATCTTCGTCTCTTTTCCATTTCCAATCCATTCCTAAGCCAACCAAATCCGTCCCAAACCTCTCCAACACATATTTCTACACCAAACCTATTTAATACAAGTTCTAGGACCTAAAATTTCATATTTTCACTTATTAAAACTAATTTTTAACTATTATTTTCACTAATATTTTAAATCTCTATTTTTCCAATCTACCAAATTCAAACACACATCACTACATATATCCACATTTTTTTACCACAATTATTTACTATATATCTATATACATATATAAAAGAAAATACGGGGTGTTACATTTTTCATAAGATTTTCAATAACTTTATTGCAAAAGTGTAATCCACCACCACTTATAATGGTCTGAAGAATTCCAAATCTAGATAAAATATTTTCTTTTAAAAATTTGATCACTATTCTATGATCATTATTTCGACATGGAATTGTCTCTACCTATTTAGAGACATAGTCGACTGCAACTAGAATATACAGATGTCCAAAAGATGGGAGAAATGGACCCATAAAATTGATGCTCCAACAATCAAAAAATTTAATGATTAAAATCGGGTTCAAAGGCATCATATTTCTTTTTGAAATATTTTTCATTCTTTGACATATGTCACAATTTAAACAAAAGATATGAACAGTTTTAAAAAGAGTTGGCCAATAAAATCCACATTACAGAATTTTAGCAACGATTTTTTTTGAAGCAAAATGACCTCCACAAGTTTCGGAGTGACAAAACTAAATTACCTGACTTATTTCATGATTAGGTACACAACGCCTTATTATTTGATCTTTACAATATTTAAACAGATAAGGATCTTCCCAGAAAAAGTTGCATACTTCACTTATAAACTTATTTCTATCAGACCAGGTATAATTAGAAGGAATAGTACTGGTGGCTAAATAATTAGCTATATCTGCATACCACGGTACTTCTATTACTACTAATAGTTGTTCATCTAGAAAGGTCTCTCTAATCAGAGTTGATTCTTTTTTATTTCATAATTTAGCCTTGACAAATGATCTGCTACCACATTCTCTACTCCTTTCTTATCTTTGATGATTTAATCAAATTCTTGTAGAAATAATATCCAACGTAGGAGACATGGTTTAGCATCTTTCTTAATAAGTAAGTATTTTAAAGTTGCATGATCTGTGAATACAACAATTGATGATCCAACCATGTATGAACGAAATTTATCAAATGTAAATATAACAACAACTAGTTCTTTTTTTGTAGTTGAATAATTCATTTATGCATCATTTAAATTATTACTTGCATAGTAAATAACATATATTTTTTATCTTTTCTTTGCCCTAATACAACTCCTACTGCATAATCACTTGCATCACACATTACTTCAAAAGTTAACGACCAGTCAAGAGGTTGCATGATAGGGGTAGAAATAAGCATGTTTTTTAATTTATCAAATGCTAATTGACATGTATTATTCCATTCAAATAATGTATCCTAATATAAAAGTGTAAAATTCAGGAAAATTTAAACTTTTTCGAAAAAAGGGCAAAATGGTAATTTATCACTATAATACGGATTTAAAATCAGTATTTTTTTAGAGCTTGGATGATGAAACGGACTTCACCTTTGAATTTATCTCATAAAATCTAGTTACACCGTCAAATTTCGTCGAATTTCAAGATAGTCAAATTTTACACATTTTTCGAGACAACTGGGTGACAAATGACCTCACGAACGTCCCAAAAAATAAAAATTATAAAATTTCTTTATAATTAGAAAAAATTTTAAATAAAATTTATTTTAACTGAAATCGAAATTTAATTAAGTCGTTTCGGGTTAAAAATGAACCCGAAAGCTGTAAACGTGCAGAGCAATGTGGACCGCGCAATTAAAAGTATAAATAGGGGCTAAATATCTGAAAAATTAGATATTTTCCACCCTTTGGCCCTGCTGTGTTCAGACGTTGGAAGAGAAGAGAAGGGAGACAAGAGAAAACTTAAAAAAATTCTACCTTTCTCCTTCGATCCAAGAAGTTCCGTCGGTCGGAATCACCTGAACCAAGAATCAAAGTTGGTCTACGCGATGAGGGTTATGCGTACATTCCAAGAATGAAGAATTTCACTAAAGTTTCAAAGAAGATATTTTAGAAAAATCAAAGGTATTGGGCTTGGGAGTTGTTCTTGAGATTTCTCCCTTCATTTTACGCTTCAAGAGATAGGGTTCTCCCTACTTTAGTTCATTTCCTATCTAGAGTGTTATATGATATATGTAGGTTATAGGAATATATATATATATATATGTCACTCACCTATGCATGTGAAATAAATGAAATGGGTGTGAAAAAGGAGTATTGAAATGGTTTAGAATAGATTTCCTAACTTGAAATTGAAATGTGGTAATTACTTGGTTGATAATTCCATGGAAAATTGATTTTATGAGCATGCTATATGTTTAATATTATGCCTTGTGAATGATGTGGAAAATCATGTGTGGTAACATAAATTGTGCCTTGATGGTATTTAGCAAAGAATGCCTAAGTGGAAATTAAGTTGTTATAGCATGGATTATGTATAACAAGCTTATGAATTGTTGGTTGATGGTATATGTTGTTAATATATTAGCATCATGTTGATATTTGGTGACTATATGCAATTGATATAGATTGTCATGACATATGTGGTTGAATTGCTCGTTTGACATCATTGCATTTTGGGCATGAGGTTGGCATCACATTCATGAGCTTAGGTATGATTGTGGGTGTGCATGCATGATTTAATCAAACACCACTCTTGGAGATTGATATGTGGACTCGAAGATGTTGGATCGAAGATCCCATGGAGTCACATGTTGCATGGAAAACTTGTGTCGGGTATAGCAAGAAGGGCTAGACACTCCCTCGGGTGAAAAACCCAGCTACTTGGTTCATACACTTCCCGGAGGTGAAATTCTAGAAAAGTGTAATGGCGTACGGAGCCAGTCGGTGTGATTTCGGAATCTGATACCCAACAAGACACATGGTTTTGTACTACAAAGTTTTCATTTGATGGGAAACATCCATGAATGAAATGATTTTATAAATATATGGTTGGTATTTCAAAAATGATCATTGGATGTATTTTATCAATGATAAAGGTTTTACACTTGCATTGCATAGTGTGGTGAGAGCCGGTGAGGGCTCGGGTTGATGTGTATGAGTGAATCTCATTTCATTCATGGCATAACATGGTAAATTCAACATGAATCATGTATATTCTTAATTGCAATAGTTATATTATTATGAATTGTTACATGTACTCATTGCATATGCACTTAGGTTGGGAAGCAGCCTCTGTAAGAAATATTTTACTGAGCGTTGGCTCACCCTATACGAGAACACATTTCAGGTGCGGGGTTCGTGCTGGCAGAGGACTCGTATTCAGGGCCTCGAGGGTGAAGATAGGCTGACTTGTGGCCTTTAACCTTAAATGGTGTAACGCTTGATAAAAGCATGTTTTGGTCATGTAAATTTATGTAAATAAAATGAAATGGATTTGTGTAAATGAGATTTTATGTAGAAAACTTCATTATGAACGTTATGGATGAAATGAGATGGGTTGGAATGGTTTGGAAATGGAAAACAGGTGAAAAAGGCAAAACTGAGCAAAGTGTATCGGTATAGTGTACTAGTACAGTATGGTCCAGAAAGAAAACCGTACCGGTACGCTTTCCCAAACTTTGAATTTTTTTTTTAAAATCCTTTTCCCAGGCCTTTGGGTTAGGTATCCTTTAGTCCCTATAATACAAATGGACTATAAAGGATAATGAAATGATATACATTGGTCCACGGTTAGATTAAATTATAAAAAGTACACGAGTTTCACGTGTGAGTTATAATTCTGGCAATTGGGAGACTATTAGCATGATGTCAAAATAAGCGGCATACACGGGCGTTTCCTCAGGTTGACGGGTCGTCAACGGGACCCTCGATTTTAGGGGCATCACAAAAAGATTACATATAAGCTTAGATATTAAACTAAAATTGTTTATGAATCTTCTGTAAAATCCTGCATGACCTAAAAATGAGCAAATATCTTTTACTGTTTTTGGTGAAGGCAGGTTAGCTATCAGATCAATTTTTGATTTATCAACTTCAATTCCTTCTTTGGACACTACATGACCTAAAACAATACATTGTGTAACCATAAAATGACATTTTTCTCAATTTAAGACAAGGTTTGTTTCTTCACATCGAATTGGCACTTTTCTAGATTTTCTAAACATATATGAAATGAATCCCCATATACTGAAAAATCATCCATAAAGACTTCTAGATATCGTTCTATCATATCACTGAATATAATTAGAATACAACGTTGAAAGGTAGCTGGAGCGTTACACAATCCAAAAGGCATTCTTTTATATTCAAAAGTACTAAAAGGACATGTAAATGTTGTTTTTTCTTGATTATCTATGGCAATTTCAATTTGATTATAACTTGAATATCCATCTAAAAAACAATAGAATGCATGAATAACTATTCTTTCTAACACTTGATCAAGAAAAGGTAATGGAAATTGATCTTTTCTAGTGAGTGAATTTAGCTTACGGTAGTCAAAACATACACGACAACCTGTGATTGTACGCATTGGGATTAATTCATTTTCTTTATTTCATATTACAGTAACACTAGACTTTTTTGGAACTACTTGTGTAGGACTAACCCATTTACTATCAGATATAGGATAGATAATATTTGAATCTAATAGTCTAAGTACTTCATTGCGAACTACCTCTTTCAAGTGTGCATTTAATTTTCTATGCATTTGACGAGATGGTTTAGCATTCTTTTCTAAATATATACAATTAGTACACATAAGTGGGCTTATACCTTTTATATCAACTATTGTCCAGCCAAGAACACTTTGATGATCTTTTAATACTCTTGTTAATTCTTTTCTTGACTTTCAGATAAATTCGATGATATGATTACTGGATGAATTTTATTTTTTCTAAGAAAACATATTTTAGATTGGTTGGAAGTGGTTTTAAATCTGGTTTAAAAATTTTGACATTGGATTCTACAGTTTTAGGTAACAGACTTTCATATTCTGGTTTTTCGATATTTTTAGATTCATTATCAGATATAGATTCTAATGTATATAATTCTTTTTCTAGAAAAAAATTTTCAAAAAAACTTTGTGTTAATGACTCAACACAATTTATTTCATGCACTTCATCTTCTTCTCTAAGTTGTTTTGCACTATTAAAAATATTTAATTCCAAGGTCATGTTTCCAAATGAAAATTTCATGATTCTATTTCTACAATTAATTAACGCATTGGATGTAGCTAGGAGTGGTTGACCTAGAATAATTGGTATGTATGCAGATGCATAGAAAATTGGTTGTGTATCTATTAAGATAAAATCTGTTGGGAAATAGAATTGATCAACTTGGATGATAAAATCTTCCATAATCCCTCGTGGAGTTTTTATTAATCGGTCTGCTAATTGTAGTGTAACACTGGTGGATTTTAGTTCACTTAATCCTAATTGTGTATGCACTGAATATGGCATTAAATTACAGCTGGCTCCAAGATGAAGCAGAGCTTCTTCAATTCATAAATTTTCAATGATGCATGAGATTGTTAGACTTCTTGGATCTTTGTACTTAAGAAGAGTATTATGTTGTATTATAGTATTGACTTGTTCAGTGAGAAATGTTTTCTTTGGTACATTTGTTTTTCTTTTTATTGTGCAAAGATCTTTTAAAAATTTCGCATAAGCTAGAACTTGTTTAATTACATCTAACAAAGGAATATTAATTTTAACTTGTTTAAACAGCTCAAAAATTTCAGATTGATCTTTTTCAGATGTAGGTTTCTTAACTCTTTGAGGAAAAGATAATGGAATAGAACATGGTTAATCTTGTATTTCTGGTTGTTTTTCAATTGAAGGTTCAAGTTCAGGTGGTTCAGTAACAAGAATTGACTTTTGCATTTTCTTTGAAATTTTAGGTTTAATAGTTTTATCAATGATTTTACCACTTCTGAACGTTGTGATTGCTTGTACTTGACTTGGGGAAGATTCAGATGACACAGAATTAGCTTGACTTTGTAGAGGTTTGGCTGAGATGAAAATTTTCTCTTTTTTGGCATACTGAGGGACTGAGTCAACTTAGCTAGATGACTCTTGATATCTTCAATACTCTGAGAAGTTTGAGCTTTAAAATCATTAAAAGTTTAAGTTGTTTGATTATTAAAACTCATTTGAATTTGAGTAAATTGATTCATAGTATCTTCTAGAGTTCTTTGTGGGGTTTGATATGGCTGATATTGTTGTTGATTTTGTGATTGTGGTGGACCTTGTGTTTGATTTGTAGGTTGTGTATTTCTCCAACTAAAATTTGGATGATTTCTCCATCCTGGATTGTAAGTTTCAGAATATGGATTTAAATAAGGCTTATTATTATAAGTTGGAATTGCATTAGATTGTTCAATTAAAACTTCTTTGAATGCAGGTATAGTTGGACACTTTGCTGCAAGATGTCCTAACAACGCACAAATTTCACATATTTGATTAGTAGTTGAAACAACAAACACTTGTTTTATTTTTTTCATCTCTAAGGCTTCCAATTTTTCGAGATAAATTAGTCATTTTAGCTCTTAAATCATCTTCTTTTAACACATATTTTCTTCTTTCGGATGTAGATGGCTTAGGTTCCACTATATTTGAAGAAGTTGAGTCCCACATTTGGGAACTTTCAGAAATAGTATCAAAAAATTGAAATGCTTCTTCAGGATTTTTACTCATGAATTCCCCCTACGCCATCATTTCAACAAATTGTCACATTGCAGTCCAGCTTTCGAATGCATGATGTTGACAAGTTTGGAAATGATCTTTAAATCCTTCCCAACATTAATAAAAAAAATTTACCTTCTTTTACAGAAAAGTTCATTATTTGACGTCTTAATGTATTTGTACGATGTACAGGAAATTTTTTTTTAAAGAACTCATCTTGTAAAACTTGCCAGTTTGTGATAGAATTAGCCCCTTAAAGAGTTAAGCCACTTTTTTGCTTTATCTTTTAAAGAGAAAGGAAAAAGTTTTAATTTAACCATTTCAGAATTATTTTGCAATGTTCCACAAACTTCTTCAAATTCTTTCATATGCACATAAGGATTTTCAATTTCCAAACCATGAAACTGTGGTAACAACTGTATTGTTCCTGCCTTAATATTAAGTTTTGGAGCATCTATTGGAAAAGCAAAACATGACGGGACATTAGTTCGTGTAAGATATAAATATTCTCTTAATGGTCGAATATTTTGAACTATTTTATGTTCTCTAGGTTGTTTTTCCCTAGATACGTTTCTAGTCATACTTAATTCAAATGATTCTGGTGTAGATGAAGATGACGAATACGAAGGAGATGACTGATTTACAGAACCTACTGATGAATGAACAGACATAAACTATTTAAAAAGAAAACACAATTTTTATACATATAATACAAATAAACAACTTTTGTATTTTATTTAATTTCAAATTACCGTAACTCCCCAGCAACGGCGCCAAAAACTTGATTCGCACTTTTTCGTGATCTAATATTTATATTATATTGAATTGTACTTTTCTTGGTTTTAAGTCCAAGTATCGATCCCACGAAGAGTGTGTGTAATTAGGAAATAAAATAAAAATAGTGAAGTTGTTATTTTAAATAGGATAGCATGTGATAGCTTGTGCTGTGAGCTTAGATTGATAACTAGTTTAATTAAAAAGTTATGTTGCAGATAAATTGAGACAATAATATTAAAAGTATCTTTCAGTTTAAGGATCTCATATGCGTTATATTGGTCAAATACTAGAAATGCTATCTTACAGTAATTAACTTTCATTTTATTGGCAAGTCAACCGGTAGGTCTGATGTATATAAGCCATCACACAGGAACTTTTTAGGTTAACTGGTGGAATCCATGACAATTGATTAATCCAAGCAAACCAAAAGGACAAGTCATTCATGAGGAATCCTTGAATTATTCAATTGTTTCATAATAGTAAGAGCATACATAATAAACCATAACACAACAACTTCTTAGGTTAACTAGTGGTATTAGTTATAACATAACAACTTCTTAGGTTAGCTGGTTATAGATGTGTCATTTGACTAATTCGAGTGAACCAGAAGGACAAGTCATTCATGAGGAATACTTGAATTATTCAATAGATCATCTGTGATATATATATATATATATACACCAGTTAAACATCCTCAGCTTTTCGGTGGAGGACTAGTCATACCGATAGGAATGTCGTAGATCTTCAACTGGGAATATTATCATTACACCAGTTAAACGATCTTAGTAATTCTGAAGGATAAGCCATTCATGAGGATCACTTTGGTCATTAATTTGATAGTTATATATAGTAAATAAACAACCCTGATAATCCATAAGGACAAGCCATTCATGAGAATCATTTAGGTTTTGTACCGTGCATCAGTAGAACATCCTCAGCATTCTGGTGGAGGACTAGCCATACCGATAGGAACACCGTAGATCTTTAACCGGAAAGTTGATGATGCAATGATAACATAATTCCAGGCACAACATTGAAATTACGTACATCACTGTATCATGCATGAAGCATATAATACATATATAGATAAATATATGAATAAAACATCAGCATTTTCAGGAGTTAACTAATATTGTACATATGTTTACCTCTCACTGGAGGATATAAGTAACTACTAACGCTCCATTGCTACAGACAAGCAAAGAGTGCGGGCAGTTTTCATTACAACTAAAATTAAAATATAGACTCTAAAATTTCTTTCACAAGGAACAACTAAAACGCAACCACCTTTATTATTAGTTAAGACAAAAGAGTGCCAGCAATTCAACTATATGAATAGAAAGATACAACAGAAATGTAGAAATACAGGATTTGGACTAAAGTGTATGACGGATAGGATCGAGTTGCACATTCTCTTTCTCTTTTTCTCTTTTCTCTCTTTCTTTTTCTCTTTTCTCTCTTTGGAATTCTCTTGGAGCTCTTAGATGTCCGACCCCCTGAAAAAGGAAGGAGTGCATGGCTATTTATAGAGGAGAATGAAGCAGGAGGTGGAAGGATTAAATTCAGCCGTCATTAGGGACCGTTCGGACACCTTAGCTTTGCTGGATGTTGATCTTGTTTGCTTACTTTTCATTTGTTGAAATTATACCTTAGCCTTTTGTTGTTTCAAGCTTTCATACATTGCTTCTTGCATTTTGTATTAATTTCGCATCAAACCCTGAAATCTCAAACATAATATACATAAAACCCTAATTTATGCACAAAACCCTAAATGACCCTAATTGATAGTTTTTAGGTATTTTATTTTACCAATTTGACTTATTTAATTATTCTAATTTATGCACTAATTAGGGTTAATCACTTGCTTAAATAAATCTAAAATTTTAGCATTTTTCATTTTTTTTTTTGTAGGCACTCTCAATCTGAGGTAGTATGCAAGTATAGGACATGTAATCTCCTCAAAGTCAACAACCTGTGGCAACTCAAGTGTTTCACTTTCCTTAGAGGTACCCTGTGTCTCTTTTTCAATAGTATTAAAGACTTTTGGAAAAATTGTCTTATCAACCTCTTTCCCACTTCTAGGGGTAATGATTGACTTAAGTTGCTCCATGTTACTCCTATTGACATCAGACCCCTCAATACCATGCTAACCCTTTGCATTTTCTTGGGGTTGTACATGAAATTTCCCTTTTTTGTTGAAGTACACCCATTCTATTGGTCAACTTGGTAATTTGAGTGAACTAGTGGAATATGTCCTCTAAACTTCTCTTGTGTGGGGGCTGGTAAGGTGAGACAATGGGTTGACCCTAGGGGGCAAACCCTTCCTATTATGGGTTCTGAACAAACCCTTGTGCAAGCATGGGAGGCTAGTTACTTGTAGACGAACTGAGATCAACTATTGGTTTGTCAGACTGTACAGGTGGGGCATATGACATGGGCGCAGGAGGTGTAGCGAGGTATCATTTCTCCAACTAAAGTTAGGATGGGAATACCATCCTTGGTTATATGTATTAGAAGATGGAGAAAAATGTTGTCTAGATTGATTAAAGGTATTCACTTACCGATGGAGCACTCCCATGAAAGCTAGTATAGTCGAGCACTCCTTAATGAAATGCTCAACTGACTCACAAATAGAGCATGATTCCTAAATCCTAGGTACCGTGGTCACTTCATTTACTCTTTTGACCTCTAAACCCTCCACCTTATATGATAAATGTGTGATCTTGGCTAATAACTCTTCATGGTCATGTAAAACAAAATTTTGACCCCTCATGGGTTGGAAAACAGTGGATGAAATTGATCACTTAGCAGGGTCAGAGATATCCTATGATTACGTATTTTCTGCCAAGTTATCAAAGTAATCCAAGCTCCCTTTGGATCCTTGTTTATAAACTCTCCATTGAACTTCATGTCAATGAACTAACGATGAGCAGGGGTAATTCCTTCATAAAAAAAACTAACCAACTACCATGGTTCAAAGCCATTTAAAAAATCTTTAAATTGTTCACAACAGTCATAGAACTGTTCATTGGATTTCTTAAAAAGTTTTGAATTTGTTTCTTTAAAACAGTTGTTCTATGAATTGGAAAATTTTTCTTTAAAAATTGCTTTTGCAAGTTAGACCATGTAGCAATCGTATGGGATCTTAAAGAGTGGAGCCAATATGTTGCCTTATCTTTAAGGGAGAGCGAGAACAATTTCATTTGCGTGACCTCTTCTCACACATTTTGTTCAAGGAATATGCTAACCACTTCCTTAAAATCCTTAATATGGAAGTAAGTGTTTTAAGATGGTGCGGAGGTTCACATTGTTTGTAAATATTCTCTCATTGTTCTCACAAGGGGAACAACTTGAGATTATTTACATTATTCCCTGGTTTTTGTTCTCACAAGGGGAACACCCTCAGCCATTTCAAATGTTGGTCTAAGGTCTCGCCTAACTACTCTGTGGTCTGTGTGATCATGTGCCCACATACAAGATTAAAACTATAAAAGAAAAACTGATGAAAATCACAAAACTTTACTAACCATCACTCTGAATCATCTTCGACTATCGCTCCGTGCTTTTCCCAGCAAAAGTGCTAAAAATACTTGACCCTCAAAGTGGTAGAATATAAATGTTGTTCCCAAGTGTAGGAAGTATATCATATAGTGACTCGGTCGATTACCGAGATCGTCTCCTTAGGAAAAACATTAGACAAACTCGTAATTGTTGTAACTTAAAAGCAAAATATTTTGGGTTTTAGAAAATTAGGAAAATTGATAAACTCAAATAAAAATTATTAAACTAAATCGGATGATCCTAGGGTTTCATCTCACCATGAATAATAATTTCAACACAATTTATAACTCATGCAAGCTTGTACTCAAAGTCACTTAGATAGATGATATTCAACTAAGAATCATAATTAAGCAAAGATGTAATTTAATGATCAAATTAATTCATGAAAGTACTTATACCACGTTGATTGTAAGGACTCTATGCATTAATCATGCCAAAACCAATTGTCTATGACTAATAAAAGGTCAAAGGGTTCTAAGAATTAACTGTGTCAAAAACCAATTGTCTATGGCTAATCAAAAATATAACAAATCAATGATGTTTTCGAAATCAATGAATTAAAACAATAAATCAACTTAAACATTGAAACCCTAGTTATGCTGAAAATCATTAATTCATGGATGAGAATCCATCCCCCAATATCCCGATTATAAACTACTCACTCATGGTATAATTAAAACCAAAAGCAATAAAGGAAGACATTGTAATTGAAAAGGAAATAATTACAATAGAAGAACTAAAATACTGTAATCGTTTAACAAGTATTGAAAATATGAAGACGTGTGCTTGCACTAAACCTAAGCAAATAAAGAACAATAAAAGAACGAAGAAAAATATAGCAGTAGCAACGATAGGAAGAAGAAGAAACATGAGCCTGGCCTGGGCGATCCTCTTTACTGTCCTCCTCCAATCCTATTATTGGATCATTAAGATAATCAAAATAGCCTTTTTAATATCCACCAATCAACTCTCAAATAAATAACCTGAAGAGAAGGAACAAAGTGCCTGATACAAGAGTTCTCGCTGAAGTAAAACAATGATGTACCAGTAGCACATGAATGGATGAATCAATAGAACAACTCTCTATCCCTGACCTACTGGCAGATCTTTAACAACAAACCGGTAGAAGTTAATTCTATTCTAGATGAAACAGTCGAACAACAATAATGAACTGGAAGCACTAGTCTCTATTTCGGAGGAACCAGTAGAACATCACTGGATACCTGTAAAACTCTATTTTCCAGGCTGATCAGCCAAAATAACTCCTACCGGTTTAAGCACTCTTTACTTGAACCTTACTGCAACAATCCTCATTCCAAGTCCAAAGCTCCTAGTTTATTCCCAGGACTCTCTAAGGCATAAAATCAACTCTAAAACTTCTTCCTTACAACGGATTACCTGTAAAACACAAAATCTCCTTATAAAACACAAACTAACTAAAACAACTAATATAAGTACTAAACAAAACCAAAGTAAAAGGTTTAAGAAATAAAAACATGCAAAATAATGCACTCAACTAAAGCCAAACATTGAGGTATGAATTGACTTTAGCAATAAAAACATGATACACACATGGTGCACACAACAACAACCACCAACACACTGGTTATCCACATTTATCTACGCCGATCCTGATTACCAAAAAAGACGACGACTATGGACTGCTCTTAGAGTGTTGGCTTATAACACCTCTTCCCCTTGGATTATAGTTGGCGACTTCAACATCATAGGCTCAGTATGGGAAAGCAAGGGGGAAGCATAGGCAACTTGAGAACAATTGAGAAGTTTCAGAGGCTGGTTTCAGATTGTGGAGTAATGGAGCTAGAATTTAAGGGTCCTACTTTCACGTGGTCTTATAATAGAGAAGGGGCTACCAATGTACAAGAACTGATTGATAGAGTTCTTACCAACTCACAGCGAAGGAAAATTTTTCCATATGCTTAGGTTATTCATGAACCTAGAATAGGTTCGGACCACTGCCTTATCATCATCAATTCTGAGTTCAAACCAAAACAAATCCATTATCGCTTTAGATTTGAGGTCATGTGGATAGAATCAACAAGGTATAGTGAAATACTGAAGTATAGTTGGAACACAATTAGCCCAAACCCATCCATGGCATCTATACATAGGAAGCTAGAAGATTGTAATTCAATGATTAGAAACTACTAATGAGAGCATAATATTACATATTATAGGTCTTATAATCATTCATCTTAGTCATGCTAGTCACTTAATTCCTTTGTTTTAGTTGAGTTTTGTATTTTATAGTGAATTTGTGTGTTAGTAGTTAAATTAGTGTAAAAACTTGGAATTGCATGTGTTTCAATGTCATGAGGACTTAGAAGATGAGCTAGAGGTCCAGGAGTGAAGCCAAGGCCACAGTTGTGACGCCCCAAAATTCGGGGGTCCTTTCTCAACCTGCTAATCACCCATCAACCCCCGAACGTACCCATGCATGCCACATAAACTGACACCATGTCATCACGCGACTATTTCAAGGTTTAATATCCATCAATTTGCCATCAATATTATTTCAATTACATCCTTTAACCATGTCATCCTTTATTTCAATATTATTTCAATTACATCCTTTAAACAATATTACTTCGTGTACTTGGTACCATCGGCGCTTATCATGTACCTGAAATGTCATGTCATGTTATGAGGTGAGACTCACACAAGTAATGCAACCTGAGCCCTTTACTGGCTTTCATAACTCATGTAATGTCATGCGTATATATTTGGGTAATCTATGCCCCCACCATTGATGTTGCACATCCAATGACCATTTATAAATTTTTGGTCTTTCTAGGGATGGGTATTTATGGACTTCCACCAACGGGCACCCAATTAACACGACATCTGTGGACTTTCACCAACGACTCTGCGTAAGCTGACACACTTTATAGACTCAATACCAATGGAATGCATATCCAAATCATTGGGTCTTGCACCCGAGAGATAATCTAGTCATTCTTGCTAACCTAAGCCCTTATTTTCAATGCATTTTGTGTGACTCAGTCGAACTTTGGTCCAACTTTTCTGAGCCCACACATCATCCACCAAGAATGATGTTTGATCAAAATCATGCACACACCCACACTCCTATCACATGCCCACGAATTTGATATATTCTGTGCATATGCAAATGCAATGTAAAATTCTAAATTTCAAGTCATATTCAATATGTCATAAGCACATTATGAACAATATTCAATTTCCACAACATTTTCAAGTCCTCAATGTCAATATATCATAATCCATATACCAACATTTCACAACATCAATCACAAGCATGTTATAACATATTCAATGCAAATAACACACTTAATAAACATAGGTATTTCATCAAATACCTACAAAGCATAAATGTAAACATATAGCATGCCCAATCAACATATTCATCTTGAAATTTCAATATGTAATTTCACCAAAACTCAATTCATGTGATTTTAACCATTCTTATACCCATTTTTCCACATTTCAACTATAATAGGTATGTGTCATACATGAGATAACATTTCATATTTCAAACCTAGGTTGGAAAATAAACCTAGTTAAGAAACAAACCCTACCTCTTGAAGGGTAACAACACGTAGTAGAGGCTTCAAAATACCCAATTCTAACTTCAAAGGCATGATCCCAAAATCCCATCTTTGAGATTCTTGGTGAAACCTATGATCTTTGGTATGGTTTTGTAGCTTACGTCGCGTAGAACAACTTTTGTTCTTGACCCAAAGTGATTCGACGAACGGAGAGTCATAGATCGCAAGAAGAAGCCTGAGATTTCCTTGTATTTCTCTCTCTATGTCAAAAATTCGCCAAGGATATGGGGGAAAATCTATTTTTCCCCCTTTATATACCCCTCATTTGCTTGGCCCTCATTGTGCCACACATCCCGCCTTTTTTTGACCCAATTTTAACCAGAATCAATTAAATCTCATTACGTGTTATCTTCAACATATTTTATTTGAACTAAATTTAAATTATTTTTTATGTTTTTCAATTCAAATCCGATCGCATTTATTTTGGTCATGCAACTCCTGATCGCATCGTAAAACGCAAAAAAAATAAGCTATCTAAAAATTCAATGAAAATGGATCGGGTAACTAGATTTCGTGAAACGAATCCAACAGTGAGGTCCATTTCATCTTCCGAGTTCTAGAAAAATTTAGATTTTTAACCCGTACCACAAAGCCTAATTACCGTTTTACCCTTTGCGATAAAAATTTAAATTTTTTCAGGTTTTACATTCTTCCCCACTTAAAAGAAATTTTGTCACCGAAATTTACACACACATGCACATTCAACCATATGTATATGCAACAAGTTATATAATACTTTATGACTACAAGAAGGTACCTCTATCCTCGAACAAGAATGGATAGGTGGTACGGATAGTGTTCTCACACTCCCATGTCGCTTTCTCTACACCACGGTGTTTCCATAACACCTACACCAACCTTATAGCCTTGCCTCGCAAAACTTGCTCTCGATTATCCAAAATACGTACCGGTCCCTCCTAGAAGGTCCCATTTACATCAACCACCACCTCACCCCAATGCACCACATGTATGATTTGGAGTATACTTCTAGAGTATGGAGACATGGAACACTTCATGAACACCAGATAGATTTGGTGGAAAAACCAACCGATAAGCGACTGTACCAACCCTCTTGAGTACCTCGAAGGGCCCAATATACCTCGATGATAGCTTCTCTCGATTCCAAAATCTGACCACCCCCTCTTAGGCATCACTTTCAAGAAGACGTGATCTTCAACCTCGAACTCTAGAGATCGCCACGATCGGTGTAGCTCTTCTACCGACTCTAAGTCGTGAGAAGACGCTTCTGTATCAAGTTCACCTTCTTCGAGGTGTCTATAATCAAATTTGGACCTATAGAGGGTATCTCTCCAACCTCCATCTAACAAATCAAAGAATGGCACGGCCTCCCATAGAGTGCCTTATAGGGTGTCATCTGTATGCTTATCTGATAACTATGGTTGTAAGCGAACTCCACTAAGGGTAAAGTGCTCTCTTCAGCTACCCTTGAAATCAATGATGCATGTATGTAACATGTCCTCTAATATCTAGACGGTCCTCTCTGACTGACCATTCATCTGGGGATGAAAAGCGGTGCTCATCACCAACTATGTCCCCATAGCTCACTAAAAACTCTCCCAAAAATGGGCTGTGAACCTGGGATCCAGATTCGATACTATAGATATAGTTACCCCATATAACCAGACTATCTCCCGTATATACAACTTACAGAATTCCTCCAATTTGAAGGTCATCCATACATCCAAAAAAGTGTGTTGACTTTGTAAGCCAGTCCATGATCACCCACATCATGGCATGCCCACGCGAAGTTTGTGGAAAATGGGTCACAAAATTCATAGTGATATTTTCTCATTTCCACTCTACCACCTCCAAGGGCTAGAGCACCCCTACTGGTATTTGGTGCTCAGCCTTTACCTGCTAACACGTGAGACATCGACTAATGAAGTCCCCAACGTGTCTCTTCATCCTGTTCCAATAGTACTGGTGGTGAAGATCATGATACATCTTTGTGCCACCTAGATGCACAGCAAAATGGGATTAATGAAACTTCCTATGGATCTCCTCTCTCAAATCCGTAGACTGGGGAACCACAATCCTTCCCCTAAACTAAAGACTTTCATCCATGTGCATAGCCCAGCCCTCATCACCTGTACCCGATTGCACTTGGTCCTGATGGACAATATCTCTGTGTCCTGCCCCTAGGATGTGACTTGATCCAAAATATATACACCCAAGTGCAGGCGATCAAGTTGTAGTAATAATCCGTTTAAGTCCGGAGTTGAATCTACAAGGAACTAATGTTGGTGTTTCGAAGTAAGTAGTGACCGAGACCAAATTGACTAGAACCCTAGAGATTTTGAAGTGATGATCTTTATGGATTTTCCTGGACATAATATAAGATTCTTTCCAAGGGAATTTTTTAGACAAAATATAGTATTCTCTCAAATGTAAAAGTCACTCTTTAGCTCGAGGATCTGGACATGTAGTCAATCATTCAGTTGTTATATTTGTGTTTGGGAACTCAATTAACCTATGTGTCAACATAAAGATAATCGAAGGATAAAGATGGATTGTGAGAAATAAGAGCATGGTTATGATGTCTTTGTAGAGATTTACAATAATTGTATATAGCGAAACTCAACCCGTCTACAAACAAGCAAGTATTTCTACAAGGCATCCTACCGCTGCGTTAGTATTCCATTTTTAGTTGATGCACAATAAGAGTGAAGATTGAAATGTAGTCATGGAGATTTAGCTGGAGTACTTGCAAAAAACCAAGTCTTCCTATGCCAAGAGTCATCTATGTCATAGAAAGCACTCATGGTTGTACAAAGTACCTTAGCTTTGCTAGATGAATTAAATCATTCAATAAGCAAGTGAAAGATAAAGCAAAAAGCATAAACAAAATGCACAAATATAACGTCCAAATGATTTATACATGTCCATCATCTCTTACTAAAGAGTGAATGAGAAACTACACACTATTTATAGCTTTGAGAAAGCTAGAAAAGTGAGTGATTCTCATCCTTCCAAGTAAAGGAGTTACAAGGTAAAACACATTACACAATGAGCCTATCTTCAACGAAGAATGAGCGAATCACTTTTCACCATTCACCGCTTTGGTAAAGCTTAAAAAAGTGGAAGAGTTTCACTTCGCTAAGGGAAGAAGGAAGCTCAAACAATGGAAGCTAATGAAACTAATAATGAAGAAGAAAGCTAGTCACTTTTGGAGGGTTTTCTCCTCAACCAAAAGATGATCTATCTCCCCCTATCTCTCTCTATGTATGTCTATCTATTTCTAAGTTTAAGTAAGTGTAAGTCTAAGTCTCCCTTGAAGCTACCACAATTGAGGTATTTATAGGCAAAGAGGAGGGGCTAAGGAAGAGTAAAAGAATAGTTCAAAGTCCTCAAATTCCAAGTGAATGCCTTAAGATCCGGATGGAAAATCAAGCAATCTGCAGCCTGTCTAGGGACTACGTTCGAATGTAGTAAGGTGTTCGAACGTTGACACTTGTCTTATGTTATGGGCGTTCGAACGCTTAATGGAGTTTGAGCGTGGAACTCAAAAGGCTCTTGTCATCCACAGTAGATAGCAAGCAATGTCTCATCACCCTTGACAATCTAGTCCTCAAATAATTCAAGATTTTGTTCGAACGTGGATTGGCGTTCGAACGTTGTACTCAAGTAGCTCTTGTTCTTCTGTAAGAATAACAGCAACACGCCATATGCCATCGCCCTAGCACTCTTCAAGGGGCCCTTAATTATTTTTAGATGGGCATTCGAACGTTAATTGGTGTTCGAACGTTGATGTTTTACTTCAAACTTCTCCAATTTTCTTCCAGAACACATAGGTGAAGATGTACTTCAGACTCTTGTGGTCCGAAAATGCCTCAAACTACTCTCCATAAAGATAGTGGAGCCATGTCTTCTAGGCAAAGACAAGGGCCACCAATTTCATGTCATGCGTAGGGTAGTTCTGCTCGTGACTCTTCAACTGTCTTGAACCACAAGCTACCACCCTCTCGAACTTCATCAATACACACCCAAGTCCGTCCTTGGAGGCATCACAATATACTATGCACCTCTGTCCCCTCTCTGAAACTATGAGAATAAGAGTTGAAGTAATCCTGCTCTTCAACTCTTGGAATGCCCACTCACATGAGTCATCCCATTGAAACTTGACCTCCTTCTTCGTCAATCTTGTCATACACGCAGCTAATCTAGAGAAATCCTTAATGAAGCTCTGGTAATATCCTACCAATCCTAAAAAGTTACGTATCTCAAAGACTGACTTGAGTCTCTCCCAAATCATGATTACCTCAACCTTCTCTAGGTCAACTGACACACTTGAATCTGACACCACGTGTCCTAGAAATTTCACCTCTATCAGCCAAAATTCACACTTGCTGAACCTGGTGTACAACTAGTGGTCTCTTAAGGTCTAGAGAACAATCCTCAAATGCCCCCTATGCTACTCCTCAGACTTGGAGTAAATTAGGATGTCATCAACAAAGACCATGATAAATTGATCTAAATAGAGTTGGAACACCCTATGCATAAAGTCCATGAATGCCACTAAGGCATTCGTTAATCTAAATGGCATCACTGTGAACTCAAAAATGCCTATATTGTTTCCTAAACACCATCTTAGGGATATCTGCCTCCCTAATCCTCAACTGATGGTATCCCTTGTGTAGATCTATCTTGGAGTAAACTCGTGCCCCCTCTTGGTTGACCAAACAAATTATCAATCATTGGCAATGGCTACCTATTCTTGATAGTAACCCAATTTAACTACCGGTAGTCGATACATAATCAAAGGATTTTGTCCTTTTTCTTGGCAAACAATATCGCAATGCCCCAAGGTGAGTATTTGGTTATATGAAACCCTTGTCCAACAATTCTTGCAACTAGACCTTGAGTTCTTGCAACTTCATCGATGTCATCCTATGTGGCGTCATAGAAATAGGAGACGTACTAGGTTACAACTCAATGGTGAAATCTACATACTAATATAGAGATAGTCTTGGTAGCTCATTCAAAAAAAAGTCTGCATACTAACAAACTAACCGAGGTAAACGCACCTTCTATCTCACCTCATCCTCAATTGTAAGGCTCACAAGCCAATCCATCAACTGTCTATGCCAACGAGATTCATACACGACTTAGGGTAAGACATCTTGTTTTTTCTCCTAAAACTTGAAACAAACACCCTTTGGTGTCTAGGTAGGGACCCTCTTCTAATCACAATCAATGACAACTTAGTGTGTCGCCAACCAATCCATTATAAGGATGACATCAAACTCTGACATTTTTATGACCCTAAGGTCCGTGGTGAGTAGAATCTTCGAGATCTCTAGCTCACACCCCCAACATATCTGAACAATGCATACCCTAGCTCCTTAGGGAGAACTTATATGCAATGGCTCTTCCAAGGTCTCAACCTCTAAGCCTAACCCTTTACACATGATGCAGCTACAAATGAATGTGATGCACTAGAATCAAATAATACCCTTGCCCATAAGCGAGAGAGTAAGAATGTACCCTGAATCACCAGCTGATCTACAGGCTCAATCTGAGGTGTGATGACATATACTCATCCCAGGGTCCCTAAAGTCCTGGTCTATAAACCTTGTCTTGCCCTCAGTCCATGCCTTGGCCCATCTGGCCAGAGTGTAGAGTCCCCGCTCATGAAGTAGTAGAGGTCTGTGTAGCTCCCTGGAACTGAAACTAGTTTCCCTGGCCCATGATGGTACCGGTACCTGAGCAAGGTAATTTTAAACAAGAAAACCCAAATATTTTAGAACTCAAAAGATGAAATGGACCTCACTATTGAATTCATCTCACAAAATCTAATAACCCAAGTAATTTTTGTTGAATTCTGAGACAGTTAAATTTTTTTGCGTTTTATAATGCGATTAGGAGTTGCGTAACCAAAATAAATGCGATCGAGTTTTAATTGCAAAACATGAAAAATAATTTAAAATTAATTCAAATAAAATATGTTGAACACAATATAGTATGAGATTTAATTGATTCGGGATAAAATCGGATCACAAACAGATAAGACGTGTGGCACAACAAGAGCCAAGCAAATGAGGGGTCTAAAAAGAGGAGAAAATTAGATTTTACCCCCCATATCCTCAGCCCATTTTTGATAGAGAGAGAAAGAGAATAGAGAAACACAAGGAAATCTCAAGCTTCTTCTTGCGATCTACGGCTCTCTGTTCGTCAAATCATTTCGAGCCAAGAACAAAAGTTATTCTACGCAACGTAAGCTACAAAACCATACCAAAGATTATGGTTTGTCCAAGAATCTCAAAGATGGGATTTTGGGATCAAGCCTTCTAATATAGAATTGGGTATTTTGAAGCCTCTGCTACATGTTATTACACTTCAAGAGGTAGGGTTTCTTTCCTAACTATGTTTATTTCTAACCTAAAGTTGAAATATAAAATGGGTAGAGTGTTAGAGATGTAATCTCATGTATGACACATACCTATTGTAGTTGAAATGTGAAAAAATGGGTATAAGAATGGTTAGAATCAATTCTTGCATGAATTGAGTTTTGATGAAATTATTCATTGGAATTTCAAGATGAATGTGTTGATTAGGCATGCTACGTGTTTACATTTATGCTTTGTAGATGTTTGATGAAATACCTATGTTGATTAAGTGTGTTATTTGCATTGAATATGTTATAAAATGCTTGGGATTGATGTTGTGAAATGTTGTGGAAATTTAATATTGTTCATAATATGCTCATGACATATTGAACATAGCATCAAAATTTGCAATTGTACTGTGACGCCCCTAAAATCAGGGGTCCTTTTTCAACTGTTGATCATTCATCAACCCGCAGAAATACTCATGATTGTTGCACAATTAGGCGACACATCAGTAACATTCCCTTAACCAGGATTATAACCCACATGTTTAACTCGTGTATGTTTTACCATTTTACCTAATCAAGGTCCAATAAGCTACAATTTATGCTCATTTGATGTCCATTTATACCCTTGGAACCATAGAACGCATAGCCCAAAAGCATGGTAATACATTCTTAAAATTTCAAATTTTTGAAAAAGCTACCGATAAGTTTTTATGGACCTACCGGTAGGTTTCGTTCACTATAAAAGTTCTACCTATAACCTGTAATCTACCAGTAGGTTTTTGCCGTTCTATCAGTAGGTTTTGCCCAGAATTGTCTGTTTCACCTATTTTTCATTTCTAATTCATTCCAAACCTTCCCACAAACATCCCAAACATGTAAAGTATAGTTTTTCACATAAGACTTGATACATACAAATTCTATTGCAATTAATTCCATATGATTACAAGCCCAAAATATACTTTTTACCAAATTTATACAATGGTTTTACAAAATGTATTCAAGGCCACAAGTCGGCCTTTTCTTCATCTTGAAGGTCCCGAATAAGAGTCTCCCGCTAGTACAAAACCCTACACCTGAAATGTGTTCCCGTATAGGGTGAGCGACGCCCAGTAGAGAATTTCCTACAGAGGCTACTCCCCAAACCTAGATGCATATAATATGCTCACATGCCACTTTTAACAAGCAAACAATCATTCCAAGCAAGAATATAAAATTCAACGTTAGGATCTAACATGTCATGTCATGATATAAGATGAAACTCACTCATGTATTATAACCCCGAGCCTCCACCGGCTACCACCATACAATGCTATGCTAATGTGTAGCAAAATCTATCATTGATGAATTTCATCCAATGATCCTTTTGAAATAAAGGCCATATGTTTATCAAACCAATTTTTTTGTTGGATAATACATATCAAATAACCATTTGTAAAACAAAATCATATGTCTTTGTTGGGTAGCGGACTTTTGGTGTCTCACCGCTAGCTCCGCAAATTGATACACTTTTTTAGACTTGCACCGTAGGAAGTGTATAAAACCAGTAGACGGGTCTTGCACCCGAGGGAGAGTCTAGCCCTACTTGTTATACCCGACATAAGTTTTTTAAGCAACCGTGTGACTCTGTTGAACCTTGATCCAACGGTACTGAGCCCACATATCATCCACCAAGTATGGTGTTTGATCCAACACATGCACGCATGCCCACACCCATGACGATGCCCATGAATGCGATGTTCCTGTGCAAATGCACTGTAATGCACCATTGCAAGACTATCATCATGTTCAATATGCAATGTATGTCATATGAACTATTTTCAACACATACTATGGATCATTACATCCTAAGCATAAAATGTCCATAATCTACAAATTGCCAATATATTTTAAGCACATATCGACAATTCATTCAACACAATTTTCAAGCATATTATCACATAATCATGCACTTAACACACTAAACTCATCAAGGCAATAATGTACACATATAACATGCTTATAAATCACATTTCCATGGAATTGCACAAGCAACTACCACATATCAATTCCAAGCTAGGAATTCATTTTAAACCATTTATAATACCCATTTCTATCAATTTCACAACAATTGGTAAGTGATATATAATTCTATCAACCTACCCATTACATATAACATCCTAGGTTGTAAAATAAACTCGAGTAGGAAGGAACCCTACCTCTTGAAGCATAAACCCACTTGGTAAAAGTCTTCAAGAGTTCCAATTTCACCCAAAACCCTTGATATCTCCAAGCTCAATTTTAGAATTTTGGTGAAACCCATCGTTTGTAGTGAGGTCACGTAGCCTTCGACGAGGAGAATGAATTTTGTTCTTGGCCCGAGTGGATTTGAGCACTTGAGCTCTGTAGATCGTAGAGATAAGGTGGATTTCTTTCTCTCTTTTCCTTTTCTTCTCTATCGACTAACCGGCTGAACACAAATGGGGCAAAAAAATTAGATTTTCCCCCTATTTCTAGTCCTAGAATATTTGGCCCATATTGTGTCACACGTCTCTCTTTTCTCAGGTCCGTTTTTGCCCCGAAACGATTAAATTTCGTCTCAGTTCAAGTTCAAAATATCTTATTTTAATTTGCCTTAAATTATTTTTTAAATTTTAAATTTTTTTTATTAAAAATCTCATTTTTGGGTCACCTGAGGCTCGACCACTTCGTAAAACGTAAAAAATCTGACTATCTCAGAATTCAAAAAAATTTGACGAGATAACTAAATTTTGTGAAATGAATCCAACGATAAGGGCCATTTCATCATTTGAGTTCCACAAAATTTCAATTTTACAACCCATACTGTAGTAACAAATTACCATTTTACCCTTTTTCATAAAAATTTAAATTTACCTGGATTTTACATGTCCATTACATTTGCATATGCACGAAAAGCATCACAATTATGGTCATGTGACATGAGTGTGGGTGTGTGTATGATTTTGATCAAACACCATTCTTTGTGGATGATGTGTTGGCTCAGGAAAGTTGAACCAAGGTTCCACTGAGCTGCAAGGTTGCATTGATAATAAGGTTCAGAGTTAGTAAGAAAGACTAGATTATCCCTCAGGTGCAAGACTTTGTGATTTAGATATGTACTTCGTTGGTATTGAGTCCATAAAGTGTGTCGATGTATGTAAAGCTGTTGGTGGAAGTCCATAAATGCCGTGTCGATTGGGTGCCCGTTGGTGGAAATCCATAAATACACATCCCTAGAAAGACCAAGAATTTATAAATGGTCATTGGATGTACAACATCAATGGTGGGGCCTTGGAATACCCGGATACATATGCATGACATTACATGCATTATGAGAGCCGGTGGAGGGCTCAGGTTGCATTGCTTATGTGAGTCTCACCTCAAAACATGACATGATATTGTAGCATTCATTATTGAATTGTATATTCTTGGATGGATGCTTGTTGATTGTTGAGTTACAAGTGAACATTTCATAAGCATCTAGATTGGTGAGTAGCTTCTTTAGAAGATACCCTATTAAATGTGGCTCACCCTTTATGGAAACAACATTTCAGGTGTAGGATAAGTGCTGATGGATGACTCTCTGATGAGTCCTTGTTGAGAAGAGGCTAGAATGTGACTTTAAATTATATTTTGTAAAGTACTTGTGTAACTTATTTTGAATTGTAAATAATGGTAAGAAAACATGTAATGAACTCTTATGAATGGTATTTTGTGCATACTTAAATGTTATGTGAGTTTGGATGAACACGGTATGAGATTGGGTGAGTTGAAATTAAAAAAGGAAAGATTTGGGAAAAAAATGGGCCCTAGTATTGGTACCAAGTTGATTAGGTATCGGTATCAAAATTCTAGTGGATTTAGGTACTGAAACCAAGACTTGAGGTATCGATGCCTCGCTGGCAGTAGGCTCAAGTACTGGTACCTAGGTTCACACGTACTGGTACCTCGCTGTTGAGGGCCTAGGTACCGATACCACATTTACTGGTGCCGATACTTGCTTGACTTTATTTTGTTGTCCCTAATCTCCGCACATTACCCCCAAATGTGTATATGGCTTATGTGAGTAAGGGAATGTCACTCTCCCTCGGGTTCAATGCTAAAAATGGGGAAATGAGTGTGTGGAATGAACAAAATGTGTGCATGTGTGCAAAATTGCTCCCCAAGCTTAGAGAGAATCTTGCAAAGTCGTGTTTTACTTGGAATGGGTATTCCAAAGTCATCTCCTCAAGGAAGGAAAGGTCAAGTGTGGTGAAGGTGATTTTGTGAAAAGTGTAAAATCTTGTAGTTGGTGTTTTGGTGAGTGAAGTTTTGATGAAAACAAAATGGAAATAAGAGTTGGCTAATCTGAAGAGGTCATTCCAATAGGGATGTCAAATCAACTCAAGACCTTCCTCCAATGGTGCCTAGATGTTTGATTGATTCGTAAGAAGCGAGGGACTAAAATGGAAGTGAGGATTCAAGCATACCCTGTAACAAGTCTATGGTGTATGAAGAACTCACAATCATATCCACACTCAACCTAGTCAAATCAAATCATCATACACTATGAAGAGGAATGAAAAGGAGCTAATTTAGCATACCCATGAGAAAATCTCCCTTGGATTAGCCAACTAAAAATCTAGCTACTCATAATAAAAGGAAAGACATGCATAATGTAAAGAGACATGATTAAGAAATGAAACATGGAACTAGTATTAATTCAAGAAAAGAGTTAAACTACAAAGGAAAATTCATTTCATAACCAAAAACAAAGCTTAAAGATAAAACCTAGTTGAAAATATGAAAGTGAAAGAACATGATATTAAACTTGAATACATTTGAAATAAAGGAGATCACAATACAAGAAATGAATATTACAATTGAAATACAACTCACTACAACTGAAATAGAGAAGTAAATACAAGAAACATAAATTTCTCTCTCTAGAACTTCATCTTCTTCATTGGGAACTTATCTCTCAAAAACTACTCCTAAGCTTAGGTAGCCTCCCTCCTCTCAAGAGCTTGTGTGAATGCTGAATATATGGTGTAGAGCTCTTGCATTTTCATCCATGAGGCTCCCTATAGCCTGTGTGCAAGCCTCCCATCAGTGGGAGGTGAGTTGATTGGCTTTGGACAAACTATGACAAGCCTAGCTTGCACCCACCATGCCTCCATCCATCTCTCTCTCCCTTTCCCATCCTCCATCTTCCAAGGCTGACTTTGGGGGTGTAGGAGGCATGTATGTATGTAAAATATGTTTGTGGACAAGTGGAGAATCATATGTGGGACCCCCAAGCAAGTGGAGCATGAGCTGTAAGCTTTCTGGACATTCTAGGCAAAACCTTCCGGAAGGTCGATGCAAACCTTCTGAAAGATTCGTTCCAGTAGGCTCAACCTTCTGGAAGGTCTTTCGAAAGGTCCCAGCTCAGGACCATGTTTTATAAATTTATCATAATTTTTCATCCAACTTTCCGATTAAGCTGAAATTTTGACACAGTATAGAGGACATCCAGATCTACAACTTTTATGTTTCGCACTTATTCAAATTCGAAGTAAATCATAGTCAAAATGGGAAAATAGAGGTACTGTATCAAAAATTGAGAAAACAGTGGGCTAAACCTTCCGGAAGGTTTATGGCCAAACCTTCTGAAAGGCTTTCATCCAAAATGTATTTTTCTTGATTTCTTCACCTTCCAAGCCTCCCAATCCTCATGTAATGTGTTCATCTCTTCACCACTCATCCACACTTAGTTGTAGGGTTCCGAAAGACATCATTTACGCTATGATTACCTGCAACATCAAAATTTTTATATTATTCACAACTTCAACTAACTAAGTAATTAAATGCCAAGTTGAGTTAAAATGCATGTAATGAGGCCGTTAAATATGCAATATTACATGCTCATCAGTACTTGGCAAGCAAAATGCTCAGGTACTGGTACCTCTTCCAAAATTTTGAAAAAAATAATTAGAATAACCTTGTCAAGTCTTCGGGCGTTGAGCCTTCTTGTTTAAATTTAAATTTTTTTGGGTTTTACAACAAGAAGAAGAATTAAGAAAAGACCTTTTCTATTGGTAGGTTTTCTACCAGTACAACAAAGGCAAGAAGTTGGTTCTACCTAAAAGAAGTTCAATCCTACTGATAGGTTCAAAATATAGAGTTGTTCTATCGGTAGGTGAGTAATATTCTACCAGTAGGTTGAAGATAGAAATGTGTTCTACCAATAAGAGAGGAGGGCAACCAGTAAGAAAAATATTGAACAATCCTACCGGTAGGTCATTTTCTACTTCTGATCTGACCTAAATTATTTCATACACCCATGTATAAGTGGTCAAATTATAATATATTTCTTGGTTTAAGTCCAAGGTTGAACCCATAGGGAGCTAACTGCTAGGATTCAAGATAGAAACGGGGAAATTGTTGTGGATACAAAGTACAATGGAATTACTTGTCTTGTGAGCTTAGAACGATTAAACAAATACTTAATTAAACTTTGGAAAGGCAATAATAAAAAAAGTACCCTTCAGCTCAATGATCCAACATGCATTATATTATTTAGTTATTGGAAATGTCACCTTACAACAATTAACTCTCATTTTACTGGAAAGTCAACCAGTAGGTTTGATGTATATTGAACCATAACACAACAATTGATTAAGTTAGCTGGAAGGTCTTTGTACCATGCATCAGTTATATAACCTTAGTAAACTAGAAGGCAAGCCATTTAGAAGTTTTACTTAAGATTCAATCGGCAGGTTGATGATTCAGTGATGACAAAATTCCGGTTTATACATTGAATCAAAAGCATTGGCTATGGCAAGATTTAACCCGTATATAACCAATCTCCCGACTGTTACATAAAGCCCAATTATGTAAATCATTGTATCATGCATGAAGTACATAATAATTATAGATAGTATGGTACATAGCATTAAGTACCGCTCCGTGTTCATAACCATGAGCATATTATAAATATAATGATCCATCAATTAAGGGACGTATAAACATTAAAGCATAAGTAAAACATTGGCATTTCCATAACTTAACCAATATTATACATGTGTTCACCCTTCACCGAAGGGTATAAACGGACTATGCATGCCTTATTGTTATAGACGAGCAAAAGGAGTGAGATAACCACATTACAATTAAAATAAAATACAAAACATATCCTTCCCCAAGGAATAGCTGAAACACTGTCAATCTTATTATCGGTTAGGGATGATTCTCTTTTCTTTCTTAGGGAAAATGAGAGGGATCCACGCCAATTCACGAGCACTTTACAAAAATATTGTGAAGCCTCTAGCCAACTCACTAACTTTCAAAAATCGGGTTTAATTTTTTCAAGTAATACTCCAACAAAACAATGGGACATCCTTTTTCAATTAATGAGAATTTATGCCTTGTCCAGCAATGCTAAATGTTTTGGAATTCCAACCTTTTGAGGACGCTCTGTAAAACCTAAGAAAATTTAAATTTTTATGCAAAATGGCAAAATAGTAATTAACTACTACAGTATGGTTTGAAAATTCAAATTTTTCTATAGTTTGAATGACAAAACGAACCTCACCATTGGATTCATCTCACAAAATTTAGTTATCCAGTTAACTTTTGTTAAATTCTGAGACAATCAAATTTTTCATGTTTTACAATGTGATCGGGCGTTGTGCGGCTAAAATAAATGCAATCGGGTTTAATTTGAAAAATACAGAAAATAATTTAAAGTTAGTTCAAATAAATGTATTGAACTTAAAATGGGACAAGATTTAATTGATTCGGGATGAAATCGAATCAGTAAAAGGCGGAATGTGTGGCGCGTTATGAGCCAAGTATATGAGCAGTATAAAAAGAGGAAAAAATCAGATTTTTTTTTCCCATTTCTCAGCCTTGCATCCCGATAGAGAGAGAAAAGATGGAGAAAACTCAAGAAATATCCACCTTCTTCTTACGATATAGGGTGATTTGTTCGTCAGAATCCTTCGGGTCAAGAACAAAAGTTGTTCTACGCGACGAGAGCTACGACTACATACCTGAAGAGGGCAGCTCCCTATATGACACTTGTACTTGCATTAAATGACTCCATGTGAGCAATACAAGACCAGTCATGTGACAAAGACATCATTAGACTAAGTCATTAGTCTAAAATTGAGTTCTTTAAAGAGCTCGAGAATAAAGGGAAGAGGTCGATCCTCATAATCACCGAAATGTTTCAAATAGTAAATGAAGAGCTAGAAAGATGCCTATAACTCAGGCATTCTGGTTAAAAGAATTGGTGTAATTATAGGCCCCACAGGAGGAATTGCTAGAGAGATCTTAACAACTTCCCAAATAGAGCTGCCTAATTGGAGGAAAGTGTACCACCTTGAATCAAGAATCATGGAAACCCTAACTGAACAAGGGTCTATAAAAGGCACAAGAAGTCAAGGTGAAAGGTACGCCAAACTCTCCTTGTCTTCTTGCAATTGTCTCGGTTTCATTACTAACTTAAGTATCATATTGCTTTCGATCAAAGCACTTTGATCTTGGGCAGTTTATTCATTTTGCAGGAAGCAAAGACTAGAAAATCAAGTTTAGAGCTCACTCTTCTCAGAACCGTTCATTCTTTATTCATGTAAAAGGTATCCTCGATTTTTATCTCTTATATTTTTGGCGTCGTCTGTGGTAAGATTCTCATCAATCAAAGTGAAAAGCCAATGTCAAGATTAAAAAGTGCCATCGGATCACTTGTAGGCAGTTTTGCCTTGGAGGATTCCAATCCATACTACAGGGAGTCACTTCGATCCGATAACAGAGTTAGGATGCATGTGGACAAAAGCCCAACTAAACCCTATGAGGATGACGAGTTTTCCTTCGCAAGTTTTAGACCTTCTGGATAGGAGAATCAGCAAAATGATGACCGTGGTGAATCCCTCCATGTCGAGGGGGAGAACCACTCACTAGCAAAGTTGGTTCAAGCCCTACAAGATCAACTTGATGCGCATGACAAATTGTTTAAAAAATCCTATGCCAGAGAAAAGGATCTGATAAAAGAAAATGATGAGTTAAAATCTAGACTAAAGGAGATGACTAAGAGAGAGAAACGTAACAAGAAAAGTTGATGGGAGAGTCCCGAGAAAAAATGAGATAGAAAAGAAAATGCCGAGGAAGATGAGTACAAGCAGAAAAGACCTCGAAGGACAGGAGGAAGATTGTTGGAAGTAATTAATTACTAAAGAGCTCAACAACCGCTTGAAGAGACCAAAGCAAAAATCGGCTAGAGACCTAGCCAGAAGGGCAACCAGAGAATATAGAGACGGTTTGGAGTCCTTACCTCTCACCATGTGGATCGAAAGGGGTCAAACCCCGAGTAAATTCACCGTTATGAACTTCAAAGTATATAATGAAAAGATCGATCCAACCTCCCACATCAGACATTACAGACAGCTTATGACCATTCATCGAAGGAATGGGCCACTACTCTACACCATCTTCCCCAACAGCCTAGGAAAGTTGCCTATGAAGTGATTCGACAGTTTACCTAAAGCCTCGGTAGACAGATGGTCTCAGCTTGCCAAAAAATTCACAGTTTGGTTCATCATGAGCAATAAACAACCCAAAGATGTCGGAGCTCTACTTACACTAAAGAAGCGAAGTGATGAAACTTTGAGAGAGTACGCTTATCGTTACTAGGAAACAATGAATGAAGTTGAAACTTGTAACTCTGAAATTGATGTGGTGTCCTTCAAAATTGGATTGCCAAAGGAAAACTCTTTATATCAGTCCCTTACCAAAAGGCCTACCACTGACTTGGAGGACCTAATGGCGAGGATCTAGAAGTAGATGTGGGGAAGGAGCATCCAGGCAGAAAGTAGTTTAGCCGAGACAAATAGACCGAGCCGAATAGAGAGATAGGAAGGAAGAAAGAAAAGGAAGGGTTTCCCTCGAAATCTCCTTTCTTAGGGGTTAATATGGTGTTTAAAGAGCCGATATACAAGATATTGGCTCAGATCAAAGGGAAGCCATATTTCAAGTGGCCTAACAAGCTAACAGGGGATCCTTTAAAGAGGAATCCCAATTTTAGGTGTTCTTACCATCAGGATGTAGGTCACATGATCGAGAATTGCCGATCCTTGAAACAGCATTTTGGAAGAGCTAGTGCAAGCAAGGCATCTTGCCCAGTTCATTGAGTATGGTGCTACATCCACTGGTGGAAAAATTGAGCCTCAAAGGGACCAGACCACGGCAGTAGATATGATAGATGTAATCCACGCTACAACAAATTCGCAATGGCCACGAATAATGTTGCAAGAGCATATATCCAGAAGGACGCAAAAGAGAGAGAAGTGTATCAGTTGCGATGGTCCCCCGAAGTTAGGAACAAGAGAATGAAGATTGAGGATGCAGCTGAGACGATCTACTACTCCGAGCATGATCTAATCAAGATACTCTAGCCACATGACACAGTGGTGATAATGCTCAGAATCGCCAATTATGATGTGAAGAGAATATTGATTGATCCGAGAAAGTTCCTCAGAGATCATGTATATGGACTGCTTCTTGAAGCTCAAATTAAAATAGGAAGATCTCAAGCCAGCCAATACCCTACTGGTTGGCTTTAGTGGGAAAATAGTTCTCCCAAGAGGCAGAATCACTCTTCTTGTGAAGACTAGTTCCGTTATAGTCATGATCGAGTTTTTGGTGGTAGACACGACGTCAGCATACAATGCCATTATAGGTCAAACCTGGTTACACGAGATAAAGGCAGTATCTTCAACATATCACCAGGTGCTTAGGTTTCCCTTCGTAGAAGGAATAGTGAATATTCGAGGAGACCAAGTAAGTTCCAGAACATGCTTACTAGCCTCGGTCAAAGGAAGGGACGGTCAGGAGAATAGAGAGAAGAGTTCGGCATTCGAAATAGAGAAATACCAACCAATCCTCGATAGGTCGGTTGACTAAACTGACCGAACTATTGAGGAAGGGCCTAAAGTACCTTTAGGAGTAGAATAGGAACCAACCGACCGAACTATCGAACAAGGACCAAAAGTACCTTTAGGTACTGAGCAGGAAATAACCAACCGAATAGTGGAAGACTTGGCTAAAGTACCTTTAGACAAGAATGATGGCAAGTACTTTCTTTTGGGCGCCTTATTGAGCCCCGAGCAGCGAAATGAACTCGTTACACTACTAAGAGAATACGAAGACGTCTTTGCATGGTCAACATATGAAATGTCTGGCGTATCGTCTGAAGTGGCATGTCATCAATAGAACGTGGATCCGAGTTTTAAGCTGATTAAATAGAAACTTAGGAGGTCGGCACCACAACATCAATAAGTCGTTAAGGAAGAGGTGGCTCAGTTGTTGGAATCCTAGACCATCAGGGAGGTTCAATATCTAACCTGGCTGTCGAATATGATAGTAGTCAAGAAGAAAAAGGGCAAGTGGATGGTCTATGTTGATTTCATCGAGCTTAACAAAGCATGTCCAAAAGACAGCTTTCCTTTACCGAAGATAGACCAACTGGTTGATGCAACTGCGGGGGCACGAACGGATGAGTTTCTTGGATGTATATAGGGGATGTCATCAAATCCTACTTGCCGAACAAGACTAAGAAAAGACTGCATTTATAGCACCTGAAGGGACATACTGTTATAAGGTAATGTCCTTTGGGTTAAAAAATGGTAGCGCTACCTATCAGAGGTTGGTAACAAAGATGTTCTCGCACATGTTGGGCAGCACCATGGAAGTCTACATTGATGACATGGTGGTTAAGTCGAAAGGCCACCAATCACTGCTCCGACTTGAGAAACACATTCGACATTCTTTAGAGATACAAAATGAAGTTGAATGCCTCGAAGTGTGCATTCAGGGTAGGCTCGGGAAAATTCCTTGGATTTCTGGTCACCCACTGAGGAGTTGAGGTAAATCTCGAGCAAGTAAAAGCAATTGTAGAACTACAATCACCTCGGACAGTAAAAGAAGTACAAAGGCTAACTGAAATGGCAATTACCCTCGGAAGGTTTATAGCCCGATCCTCTAACAAGTGCACTCCTTTCTTCCAATCGGTCAAAGGAAAGAAGGGAGCACTCTAGAATCAGGAATGCAAAGAAACTTTTTTGAATCTGAAGGCATATTTGGCCTCCCCACCGATTCTGACAACACCGTTACCCAAGGAACACCTCTTCCTCTACCTAGTCGTGTCAGAGCACGCAGTGAGCGGGGCACTGATGAGAGATAACCATTCAAAATTAAACCCTATATATTATGTGAGTAAAATGCTCTTGGACGCTGAGTCAAGGTACACTCATTTGGAGAAACTAGCACTTGCCTTGGTGAGATCGGTTAAGAAGCTAAGACACTACTCCCAAGCACACATGATTGTTGTGCTCACTGACCAGCCCTTGAAAGCTCTTTTTTGAAAGGCCAAACTATCAAGATGCATTGCTAAGTGGGCTGTAGAGCTCGGGGAGTTCAACATTGTGTTCGAACTGAGAACCATAATCAAGGGACAGGTGGTGGCGGATTTTATCGCTGAATTCCATCCTAAGAATAGTTCGGGACAGATCGACCAGATTGACAATGCTGAAAAATTAGAACTCGGTGGCAAATGGAGTCTATTCGTTGACAGATCTTCCAATCAGAAGGGTGCGGGCATTGGCCTTATACTGGAAAAAACAGAGGGATGTATTCTGGAAAAGTCCATCAGACTCGAATTTAAGGCCTCGAATAATGAAGCAGAATATAAAGCCCTAATAGTAAGAGTAAGGCTCACAACCAAATTAGGTGTAACCAAACTCCAAGTATTTTCTGATTCACAACTTGTGGTGAATCAAATAATAGGGGAGCACATGGCAAAAGATGAGAGAATGGTGGTATACCATGCTGTAGCGAAAAAGAAGTTAAGGCGGATACCAGAATTTTTGATTCAGTAGGTTGATAAAGCAAGAAACGCCCATGTTGACGCTTTGGCGTCGCTAGCATCTACCATCGATCAAAAAATTGAAAGGACAATCACTGTCGAATTCCTACCCAAACTAAGCATCTTAGCTGAAAGATCAAACAAAATCTTATCTAGAAAACTAGAGCCGAGTTGGATGGATGACATCATCACTTTTCTAAAGAATGGGAATTTTCCTAAAGACAAGAAGCAAGCCCATAAAATGCGTTTGAGGGCAACCAGGTTCTGGTTATCTCCAAAGGATGAGCTTTACCGATGCTCGTTCGGTGGCTCATACTTGAAATGTGTGCACCCAAAATTAGTCCCTGATTTTTTGTTTGAAATTCACGAGGGGAGTTGTGGCGCTCATACTAGTGAAAGATCTCTGGCTCACTGAGCCATCTCCTAGGGGTTTTGGTGGCCCTAAATGCAAAAGGATGCTCAACAGTTTGTTAGACAATGTGAGAAGTGTTAGAAATTCTCACCGATACTGAGAAGACCAGCCTAGGAATTGCTCCCATTGTCAAGCCCGTGGCCATTTGCACAATGGGGCCTAGATATTATGGGACCATTACCTCAGGCCCCCAGCAATAAGAAATTCCTTATGGTAGTAACCGATTATTTTACAAAGTGGGTGGAAACCAAGCCCCTAGCTAACATTAGGGATACTTATATAAGAAAATTCATCTAGAGAAGTATTATTACCAGGTTCGGAATCCCTAATGCCCTAGTCTCCGATAACGGTACCTAATTCGATAATGGTCCCTTTAAAGCTTTTTGTCAGCAGTACAGAATTTGGAACCACTATTCGAAACCAGCATATTCTTAGAGTAATGGGCAAGTAGAGATTTCCAACAAAATAATCCTTGATGGTATTAAGAAAAGACTAGAGAATGCCAAAGGGAGATGGGTAGAAGAATTATTGAGTGTTTTGTAGATGTACCGAACCACACCTCGGTGTTTGACTAGGGAAATCTCATTTGTTCTTGCCTATGGGATGGAGGCGGTGATTCCATTAGAAATCAATTTATTGACCTTGAGAACCGAGCTTGTTGAAAGCAATTGTAACGATGTCGTCATCACTCAAGACCTTGATCTAGAAGAGGAGAAAAAAGAACAAGCAGCAATACAGATGGCATCTTATCGACAACAAATGTCCCGAGCTTACAACAAGAAGGTTAATCCTCGAGTTTTTGCTCTTGGAAATTTGGTCCTTAAACGCGTACTAGGCTCAGTTAAGGACCCAGCACATGGAAAGTTTGAAGCCAATTGGGAAGGGCCGTATAGAGTAGCCCGAGTAAGGGGCAGTGGGTATTATGAGCTCGAGACCTTGAACCATAGAATGCCGCTGGAAGTTTAACAATATAAGAAAGTTCTATTTCTAAAAAGTACCTTTTTTGAAATAGAACTCCGAAGTGTCATCGGAAACATAAGGGTGCCCCTTATCTTGAAGATTCAACAAGAGTGATTAGCAAGCTCTTACTGATGTATTGATATGAACAAAATTTATTAATAAAAGTTTGCAAGATACATATCTCTATTTTCGTTACTGAATACGTCCTACTGCTAAGGCAGGGAGGCAAACAAATCTTGATAGAAGTATAAATTTAAATCAAGCGTAGCCACCCAATCAGATCTAGGGATGGGTTTAAGTCTGATTAGATCGGCGGGTCAGTGTTGGGTAAAAATCATCTCTGAAAATACCCAAGGGGTCAAAGAGTAACTCTAACGGATGACAGAGCTTTTTGAAGAAGGGTTGAGCAAGGGCCATAACTTCAAGAGTCAAAATTTTTGTAAGTGTTTAAAGCTCTCTGTTGAGGGACCGAACTCTTTGAAGAAGGGCCATAACTTCAAGAGTCAAAATTTTTTTCTAAATGTTTAAAGGTCTCTGTTGAGAGACCGAGCTCTTTGAAGAAGGGCTCTTTGAAGAAGGGCCGAGCAAGGGCCATAACTTCAAGAGTCAAAATTATTTTCTAAGTGTTTAAAAGTCTCTGTTGAGGGACTGAGCTCATTAAAGAAGGGCAAAGCAAGGGCCATAACTTCAAGAGTCTACAATTTTTTCTAAATGTTTAAAGGTCTCTATTGAGGGACCAAACTCTTTGAAGAAAGGCTGAGCAAGGGCCATAACTTGAAGAGTCTAAAATATTTTCTAAGTATTTGAAGGTCTCTCTTATGGGACCGAACTCTTTGAAGAATGGCCGAATTAGGTCAACGTCCAGACCTCAAAATTTTTCTAAGTATAACAAGGTATTATGTTGTTACCGAGTTTAAGTGAAGAAAGGGCATAAGGACTTGGGAAATTCATAAAACGAAGAATAGAAAAACACCAACTTTCATCTGACTCCAAAATATTACAAACATCTCAAAGAAGTTTTTAGACATTTACATCAAAAGTTCAGCAAATTTCTAAGTATTTTCAGCAAGATGGGGGCTGAGAGGAGCTAGGAAGGGAATGACGTGAGTAGAGCTCAGAAGACTAAGGCACTCCAGTAGCAATCAAGGCAGCATGTCAGCCCTTACTAAAGAATGCCTTCTCCAGTTGAGGAATCAATAGAGCTAGATTATTTTCTAGTTTCTCCATCCCTTCATTATATGCAGAATCTTCTCGATCTTTTGCCTCATATTTGAACTTGCCAAACTACTCAAGAAGACTTGCATAATCGAGCTGGGATTAGGAGAGCTCCACGTTCACCTCATGTTCAGATTCTTTCAACTTCCCAATCTCTGTCAGAAGCTTTTTATTCTCTTTAGTCAGGCTTTGATTTTGAGCCTAAAGAACCCGAGCTTCTTCACCAAGCTTGGCATACTCCTCATCAACAGACTCCTTCTTCGCCAGAGCTGAACATGGGCATGGATAACATTCTTCATGGCTTTGTATTTTTGGGCTATCTTAGCTCCTACCCCGTAAACCTTCTATAGACCCTTTAAGATGAAAAAAGAAGAAACTTATACAAATTCTAAGGAAGGGAAAGAAAACCTAAAGGAAAGAAAAAGAAACAAGTTTTACTAGAACCATATGCTGGATTGCTTGGTGAGCAACTTTGTCATCGGACAAAGCTTCATTTGCAGCCAAGTCCCAAGGCAAAATACCCCCTGAGCAATTCCTACAGCCACATTAAAGTCTTCAATGGCAGAGTCCTTCACAGTAATCTCTCTTCTTTTGGCCTTAAGGACAGGTTGAAAAAGAGGATTGGTAGGCTTAGAAGAGGGATCTACTACAAACTTTGCAATTTTACGCCTTTTTGGGGCAGGGTCTTTAAGAAGTTCAAAGACTAAATCAGTTTGGTTGTCAGGGGAATGAACAGAAATTGGAGGATCGAGCTCAGTAGGAACAAACTCTATGTCCCAAACCAAGTCAGCAAGATCATTAACTGGCTGAACAACATCATTCAGTTTAGGAGGAACAAATTTAGCCAGAACCTCAGACGCAAAATCCTCTTCATGCACAAGGATTGAAGAAACAGGTGGATTAATTGGCAAAGACGATTCGGTGGTCGGGGTTGGCTCAGCAGTCGATAAAAAATCTAAAAAATTCTTCAATGTTCTATTTTGTCTAGAACTGGTAGGTAAAGCTCTCTTATAGGATTGAGGTGTCTGATCTCAAGCAGCTTGAATAGTCTCTCAATTGGCTACAAGAGTAGTGTTGTGATGGTTCAGTACTGCGATGAATGACATATAAGTTGGCGTATACCCAAGTAGGGTTTGAGCAGCTTGGCAGAATAATGAATCATTGTAGCCCTATACATTCCTAAACTCATCTATCTTGACAGCACTCTTAAGGATTCTACCCTTTACAGCCTCACCTTCAGACAAAAGACAACATAAGTCAAAAACAGTGAATGAATAAACTAAGATGAAAGAGTTAAAAAGGCAGTTACCTGGTGCGTCGTCTTCAAAAGGGCAACGATATGAAGGAGTAACACCAGCAGAATACTTTCAATTCCTAGAGACGAAGACCACATCATTCTCGTGGCCCTTGTTTGAGTTTGGGAGATGAGTTACCAGATAGCAGTCCTTCTTCCTCACTGCCAGATAGTAATTATCTCCAGTCAATTTTATTATGTAGCAGTATAAATCTCCCATAAACCATGGCTCAAGCCTAGAAGCCTATTCAAAGTAGCTACTCCCATCACTATCCTGAAGAAGTTGGGACAACATTAGATAGGACACAACCTTATTGTTGAGAATACCTAGAATAACAGGGGGTCAAGAGGAAAATGAACCCTACCTTTCGTTATTGCTCGTGTGTGAATGGGGATACTTTCCTTGGTGCCTATCAGGGGTTCATTGCTGCTAGCAACTCGAACATCCATGCCATTAGGAATGTTGTACTTTACCTTGAAGGCTGGAACTTCAAAAGGGAAGCAAGGAGCCATAACAGTAGATAGCTAAAAAGTAAGAAAAAGCAAAGAGGGAAAGAGGACAAGAAATCTAAAGCCAAAAGAAGTTAAAGTGAAGAAAGGAATATAAGAGGCCACTTATTAAAGGAGGGAATTTTAAAAGGCAACATTTAAATGACTAGACATGCCGTCAAAAGAAAGGGGATGAGCAATGATGGGTTTGCGGGCATAAAACGTCTTACAAACGAAAAATGTCTATCAGACATTTTCTAGGGGCAAATGAAGAGGGCAGCTCCCTATATGACATGTGCACTTGCATTAAATGACCCCACGCGAGCAAGACAAGACTAGTTACGTGACAGAGATATCATTAGACTAAGTCATCAATCTGAAATCGAGTTGTTCAAAGAGCTCAGGAATAAAGGAAAAAGGTCGGTCCTCATCATAACCGAGCTGTTTTAAATAGTAAATGAAGAGCTAGAAAGATGCCTATAACTTAAGCATTCTAGTTAAACGAATTGGCGTAATTATAGGCCCGGCAAGAGGAGTTGCTTTAGAGATCGCGACAAATTTCCAAACAAAGCTGCCTAATTGGAGGAAGGTGTACCACCTTTTATCGAGAATCATGGAAACTCTAACTGAACAGGGTTCTATAAAAGGCACAGGGAGCGAAGGTGAAAGGTATGCTGAGTTCTCCTTGTCTTCTTACAACTGTCTCAGTTCTATTACCGACTTAAGCATCGAAGTACCTTTGATCGAATCACTTCAATCTTGGACAATTTGTTTATTTTGTAGGAAGTAAAGACTGAGAGATCAAGTTTAGAGCTCACTCTTATCAGAAACATTCATTCTTTATTATTGTAGAAGGTATCCTCGATTTTTACCTCTTACAGTACCAAAAAGCACGAATTTTGACGAAGTCTCACAAATGAAATTTTTAGAAACTAAATTCTAAAGCTTGAGTTGAGTTTCTTGGAGCTTCTACCACTTGTATCACGATTCAAGAGGTATGATTCTTTTCTTAACTAATTTTATTTTCAACCTAGAGGTTCGTATAAAATGGGTAGCATGACTTGAGATGAAACTTCTTGTCTAAATGCATTTCTAGTGTAACTAGAGTATGAGAAATGGTATGAGAATGAATAAAATCAATTTTGCATGAATTAGGTTTGTTGAGAATTGCTCATTGGGTGATTTCATGAGAATGTGATAAATTGGGCATGATTATGTGTTAATATGATTTGTGTCTTTTGGGTGTTTGATAAAATGCCCAAATTGATTTAGCATGATTGTTTCATTGAAGATGTTATAACATACTTGGTGAGAATATGAATTGTAATTATACGCTTAGAATATAATTGACAATTAGGAATGTTGTTTGAGATGGAATGTTGTTCATATTGTGCGCATGACATATTGAACATGATGTTGTAATTGCAATTAAAATCTTTGTTACATAATGATACAAAATGCAATTGTACATTATATTGTATATGCACGGGAAACATCACATCGTGGGCATGTGACATAGGTGTGGGTGTGTGCATAGTTTTGATCAAACACCATTCTTGGTGGATGATGCATGGGCTCGAAAAAGTTGGACCAAGGTTTGACTGAGTCACGCGGGTTTTATTGAAAATAGGGTTGGGGTTAGCAAGAAGGGCTAGATTATCCCTCGGATGACCTAGTGATTTGGATACGCACTTCGTTGGTATTGAGTCTATAAAGTGTGTCGGCGTATGAAGAGTCGTTGGTGGAAATTCATAAATGTCATGTCGGTTGGGTGCCCGTTGGTGGAAGTCCATAATACCCACCCCAAGAATGACTCAGGATTTATAAATGGTTATTGGATGTGTACATCAATGACGGGTGCTTGGAATGTTCGGGTTCATATGCATGACATTGCATTTGTTATGGGAGCTGGTGTAGACTCGGGTTGCGTTGCATATGTGAGTTTCACCTCATAACATAACATCGCATTGTGGCATTTATCATTAAATTGTATTTTTTTTAATGGATGTATGTTGATTGTTGAATTGCATGTGAACATTTCATATGCATCTAGGTTGGGGAGTAGCCTCTTTAGAAAATATCTTATTGAGGTAGCTCACCCTTTATGGAAACAATATTTTAGGTGCAGGACAAGCGCTAGTGAATGGCTCTCACTTGGGGTCTCGATGAAGAAAGCCGAGTTGTGGCTTTAGATTACATTTTTATAAAACAATCGTGTAATTAGTTTTGGATATGTAACGTTGTATAAAGGATTGTAAAACGAACTCATATGAACTATATTTTGTGTAAAATTTGATGTTATATGAGTTTGGGTGAATGTTGTATGAGATTGGGTGAGTTGAAATTGGTAAAAAGATTAAATGGGGGGAAAAACTGAGCTCATCTACTGGTAGCAAATCTTGAGCTACCAGTAAAACAATTCCAGATGACTTAGCTACTGACAACACGTACACGAGCTACTGATAGCTCCTCCAAAATTTTGCATTGATAGCTAGTTGGCAGAAGGCTCAGTTACTGGTAACATGTAAACGAGCTACTAGTAGTTCCTCCAAAATTTTTAAAAATTTAAATAACTTTGTCAAGCCTTCAGACCTTGAATCCTTTTATTCAAAGGATGTAAATGGAGTAATATTAAGGACAAATTGATATATATTGGACCTTGGAATGGTCAAGTGATTGAAATGTATACAAGTTTATGCTTTTAGGAGTGCATGGTACAAGGGAGATTCTATCCAAACTCTGTGTTGGTTAGGATCCCAGTGAAGGAGATGTTATGACATGGTATTGGGTTATGCGGCATTTATGGATACTTTCGCGGGTTGATGGGTGATCAACAGATTGATAAAAGACCCCTAGTTTTAAGGGCGTCACACGCTAAAAAGCTAAACTCGTATCCTAAAACCTATCTACTTTCCTAAAACTAACTTTATGGAGGCAAGAAAGGGTGCTAGTCAATCTTGGATTTGGAATAACCTGTTGTTTGGAAAGGAACTACTATCAAAGGGAATTAGGTGGCAAGTGCACAATGGAAATAGGATCAAGTTGTGGGAAGACAAATGGATTCCCACCTTACCAAACCATAAAATTAGCTCAGCAAAGCCTCTGGATTATGACGTGGTATTGGTAAAATAAGTAATCCATACCAATTAAAAGAGTGGAATGAAGCCCTCCTTAATAATAGGTATCATAAGGAGAATTGAGGCCCATCAAAGCCATCCCAATTACAAAGGTTGCTGGAGAGGATAAGATAATTTGGCACAATCATTCTAAGGGATTTTACACAGTAAAGTTGGGGATCGCTCTAGCTCAAAGAGAAAAGCAGTCACGTCAGCTAACACAAGGTAACACTTCTACCTCACTTCACCCCAATTTATGGTGCAAAATTTGGAAACTAAAAACCCCTCCCAAAGTAAAGCATTTTGGGTGGAGAGTGTGCTTTAATGCACTGGCAACACAGGAAAATTTATTCACCAAAAAATGTGGGACATCCTGTAACGCCCCAAAATCTACCTTGGACGGCATTACTATCTAACACCATTCACATCATGAGAGCAACTAATAAAATTCATAAATAAATAAAATTTTATTTTATCATCCATAATATTTACAACTTTATCCAAAAGAATATGGCAAGCCACGACCATTGCATCTAAATAATATGCCCAATTACGGCAATTACATCCCAAAAATTAACGATTATCTTACAGCGGAATAAGAAAAATATTAACATCAACATTTTTTCGCCCTAAACCTTCTAGTTTAGGGCATAAAAAGAACAGTTCTAAACATCCCCTCCAGATCGACATGCCCATCAAGTTGAGCTTCCCAAGCTACCTGCTCGTCAACTCTAATCTCCTCCTCTAAACCAAAATCTGAAAAGAATGTTGTTTGTAGGGGGTGAGCACTAAGCTCTATAGGAAAATTCTCCCAAACTTGAACAAGATTTTGAAAACATATAAAACGAGTCGGTCTCATTTCACAAATATCATATATAACTTTTGAAAGAAAATAGTAACATTCGATCTCAAGTTTATGCAATCTTGATATATAAAATGAAGAAGTAAAACAAATTCCAACAGTAAACCATTTTCACAACATTAACTAATAACCCACAACTTGTACTATTACCCACAATGTATTTCAAGCCACAACTTGTATCTTTTATAACATTATGTATATGTATATGTACTTGTATCTCAGGTATGATGTATGACATCGCATGAATAAACACATCGAGAATATTCTGGCCCACATACACCCAATCCTCGCAAGGATGTCCAATCTTTAGGAAGGGCATATACCAATGCATTGCCAAAGACGATCCAACGCAGGAGTAGTATACTAACCCTCAACCTCGATAACACGTGAGCAAATAGTGATTTGGTCTTCGAAAGGCACCAACTCCACTATGAGTGGTAGGGAACCTTCAAACCCACATAGAATAAGAAACGCATCTACACCACTCTACGATACCCGGTCAATGGCCACTCATAGTCATCCAAACATCCACAAGAGATACAATACAACCCAATTTCTCAAATCACAAGTAAAATCCAAAAATTTTCAAATTTCACATGTATGATTCCAAAAGAACAATTTGAGATATAAGAAAGATCAACAATACTATTTTATTGTTCAATACCAACCATTAGGGTTTTGAAATCCATAACAAAGGAATATTGAGAAAAAAATCCATTTTTCTTGAAAACTAGGGTTTTCAAGACAAGAAGAAAAGATTTCATGGCTATTCATCCATAGTTTCCATCAAAACATGATAATCTTTGTAAGAGCATCAAGAAATAATGATTTCATAGCATATATGTAAGATTGAAAGTGAAAAAATACAGATATATATGCTCTAGTCTCAATGGACAATAGTGGAAGAAAACCCCTACCTTTCTTCCTCCTTGGTGTTATGTGAAGAACTCGAAACTTTGATCTTTCCCAACTTGAATCAACTCTTAATTTCTTATTTTTCTCATTCTTTCTTCCTTTCTAAACCTCTCTAGGGTTAAAAATGTTAAAATGGGGCTAAAGAGAGTGTCCTTACGTATTTATAGGGGGTGAAATGGTCCACTGTGCGCGAATCTGAGAGTCAGATTTGGTAAGTCACGTTCGAATGTCATTTGACATTCAAACGTCAATAGTACAAATTATTGGTTCACATTCGAACGTCATTTTAGCGTTCGAACGTTGGTTGCTCCTAATACTTTTGCATTTCCATCAGAGCTTTGCAGAGATCAAAGTACTGGGACTCACAGTTGTTTGAATGTCGATTCACGTTTGAACGTCATCCCAGTTTCTGCTAAAACTTCCAATGAAGTTTTGACCCATTTAAAGGTCGATTTGAAAAATTTTCGTAAAATACACTTTTGTAGCCCTGGATGTTTACTGTCTATTATCAAAATTTCAAATCAAATGGTCATCAAAGTAAAACGTTATGATCAAAACACTAGACAGTGTCCAAAATCTTTTTTACCCAAATTCTTTTTAAAGTGTGCTTTCACTTCGAAATACTTCCAAACTTTTATAACATACCCTATTACCTCAACTAACATTTTTATTTCTACTCTTACAATCTACATAATTCATGCATACATAATTACATATATTAGCATTTTAAAAACATAATTACGTCTCTATATAACGATAAAAAGGTGGAGGTTTACACATCCCCTAAGTGCAAAATCTGCACAACCCTTATAGATTCCACAGAACACATTCTCTTCGACTGCTCTTGGAACACATAGAGTATGGTTTGGAATTGATTTGGGCCTCATTATGAATAGACAAAAATTCATTTCAGTGAAGCAATGGACCTCCAATTTGCTAGAAGCTTGCACAAAAAGCGGACATGCAATCAAAGTTCTTAGCGAAGTAACAGAAGTGGTTTGGTCTATTTGGAAATCAAGAAACAAAGCTATATTCCAATTCCTCTAGCCTAATCCGTTTGCTACCTTGCTAAGGGCTCAATCTAATTGGAAATAATTCAATGCTGTTCAGCTGATACGTCAATAGAGTCCTAGCCATATAATAGTGGCCTTGCTCACTCACACACTTTGGCAGCCCCCTCCTTAAAATCAAGAAAGTTCAATTGTGATGGAACTTTTATGATCAACTTAAAATAGGCAAGTTGTATAGTAGTTCTCAAGAGTGAAACAAAAAAATTGTTAGAAGGGGAGGCTAAACATATCTTAGCAGTAAGCAGTGGCTATACATGAAGCATGTCTAATGGCTAAAAGTCTGCAATTGCCTAGAGCAATTGTGAAAAGTGATAACCAAATAGTAATCATACTCTGCACAGGGGAAGATGCACCACCATGGAAAATAGCAACATTCGTTGACAACATCAAGGTATTGCAATCTCTCTTGCTCTAACTCTCTCATTTCAGCGTCACACTTCAAACAAAGTAGCTCATTGGGTAGCTAAGACTAGTCTTACTAGTTCTTTACCTTTAAATTGGGTTTTGAACCCACCATGTGAGTTGTTGACTTTATTATTAGTAGATTGTAATTCTTCTTTTAGATCTCAATAAATACAATATGTTTCTTGATAAAATTTTTTTTAGTAGTTATAGAAAGAGTCTTTTCAATTATTTTTTTACCTTTTTTTAGTTTGGCAAATGTTTTTTCTAAGACTTTTGTTAGGGTGTCAATCGTGTCGTGTCACTTTCAATCGTATTATTTTTCGTGTCGAATTACTTTTGGTACGTGTTAGGTCCTGTCATTAAAAAATTATATAACTCCACAATAACTCATATAATATTATTTAAAAAATTCTTAATTTCTATCCACAATTCTAGTTAAAGACTTATTTTTTATTTATAGTACCTGTTAATCGTGGTATTCGTATCAAATTTTAATTTGACTTATTTATTATTCATATCAATTAATCATATTATTTTTAAATTTTGTATTAAGTCGGGTACGTGTGGAGTTCATCTTAATGAATAAAATCGACATCCTAACTTTTGCGGATTACAGTTTGACAAGAGTTGAACAGCCACTTCATCATTGGTCGGGAAAGAGCTATGTACGCCGCGGGTCATTGAACCACAACTCCCAACCCATCCCCAATTGAAGCCCAGCCCACAGTTACATAATGAAAGTGACATTCCGTCCTGGGGACCCTTGAGCAACTTTCCTCTCGAGCAACTTTCCTCTCCGTCTCTCTCCGTCCCTCCATCCTCGTATCGAAAACCCTACCAAAACCAGAGACGATAAAAAAAATCTTATCCGCGGATCCTTCTATTCCTCTTTCTACATTAGAAAATCCCTGTAGGGTTAGGATTTGGATGAATAATTTCCCTATTCTGCTCAATTCTTCATCTCCTTTATCACAATGGGGGCTAGTCGAAAGCTACAGGGCGAGATCGATCGAGTTCTGAAGAAGGTCCAGGAGGGCGTTGATATCTTCGATAGCATTTGGAACAAGGTTTCTTCTCGCCTCTTCTGATCTATTCTTTGGTTTCCAGTTAGTTTATTGTTTAATTTAATTCACTCTCCTTTGGGCTTTTGTTTCCGGAGAATTTCAGGTTTATGATACTGACAATGCTAATCAGAAGGAGAAGTTTGAGGCAGATTTGAAGAAGGAGATCAAAAAACTTCAGAGGTATAGAGACCAGATCAAAACATGGATTCAGTCCAGCGAGATCAAGGATAAGAAGGTCTGTCCCTCTATTGTTAGTACTAGGCAATCTATTTCTTAATACTAAAGTGCATTTGGTACATTGTATGTTTAGTTCACTAAATGAGCACCCCGGTGATTGTGTTGAAGTGGTTTCATTGATATGTCTTTAATCTTATTGCAAATCTAGTTTGAGTATAGGGAGTTGCTTGGAACTGCCACAGAAGCATCAAAACAGGTCTAGAAGAAGCTATTGCTAGAGTCATCTTTATAATCAGTCACTATATATATATATATATATATATATATATATATATATATATATATATATTGTGTATAATGTTATGCCCGTTTTGGTGCACATCTATAATTCAAATCAGTCAAAAATTTACAGGTTTGCTATTCCTTTGAAATGTTGAAGAAGAGTTTTATATATATTGTTGGTCTATTTGTTCTTTTTTATCATTATTTAATCATCTCTCATATTTGTACTGGTCAAAAGGGCAGAATTTGTAGTATTATGCCTTTTGATTCACAATTCAAACACCTCATTCAAAGATTTCATGTTGAATTTTACTTTTTGATAAGTTTACTTGGAAAAGCAATTGTTGAGGCATTTAATCATAAATTGGAAATAAATATTCAAAAAACAAGATGTGATGATAAAGAGGTTTATGAATAGGAGATAAATGGATTGTTGGTACTATAATCTTCTTCTCTTCATATTTGGATTAATGTTTAGAAAGTAAGGAAAACATATAAAATTTGTATGTATTCAACTAGAAGTTGATTGAGAGAGAGAGAGAGGATGGGAATATCAAAAGCAAGTTCTGCCGACTATCGATTTTTGTGCATGCTCGAGTAATTTTACCATAGATTCAATGTTTCAACTTTTAATGGTCGCTCACACTAAGCCAACTTGAATTTGAACTACGATTAGATGAAGTCCTATATTATTCTAGAAAATACTGAACGCAAAGAAAAAAGAGTAGTAATTGGAATGTAATATATCTCATTATAAGAAGCTGATTTACCCTATTTTTGTATGTTATAGTTGCAAGTTTTCCACCATTCAGAAGAGATTCATGAAATTTTCTTTGAAGTATATTGTTCCCATCTCTTGTTTCCACATATAACATTAGTGCATCTCCATAACGTGCTTTGATGTTTTAACTTTTACCCCTTATTCGGAATTTTAGGGTTTTCTTTATTGATGATTAGATTAAAGATCAATTCTATAGTTTAAGCATGGGAATGGAATGACCATTACCTAGTAATGTTCATTCCAATGTTTGGTATGTAGTAATGACAATTCATTCCTATTCTCATGGAATGCCTAATCCTATCAACATAGGATTTGTCATTCCTCAATATTTGGTGGAATCTCTTATTCCCAACTATCATCACTTATCACCACCACCACAACTACCACCACGACACCACCCCCACCACCACCAAGGTCGAGATTGGGGTTAGGTTCAGGTTTGGGGCTATGGCTAGGATTGGTTCTAAGATTTTTCAAATATTTATTTATTTATATATTTGTGTGGATTTTCAATTCTATTCTGTTGATAAGAAACAAAATTTTCATTTCTTTGAAAGATATAAAAGTATATAAATAATGGAAAAGAAGTCCACCAAAAAAGTAAAAGTCAAAGCCAGTAAACGGTCACTATGAGCTGTAAACAACTTTCCAATTAAGTTGGAGAACTAATAGAGAACTTTCAAGAAAATTATTGGTAACCACAAACCATAAAGATGCCAAAAACTTCACTCTATCCCAAAGCAATTCCCTATCGTTCTCCTTATCATCAAAGATTCTATGATTCCTCTCTATCCATTCCATCCAAAAAATAGTCATAACTGCACACTTCCATGAAGTTGAAGCTCTTTTTCCAATTTCAAAACCATTAAATTGCATCACCAAATGAGAAACACAATAACGCGGTGTGACCCATGCCAAATCTGCCTCCCACAAAAGCTTATGTCATAATATTTTCAATTTTATTTCATCATTTAATCCTAATTGTTACCAAACATTGGAATAGTAATATGCATTTCATTTCATTCCTACCTTGATTCTATCCCCACTTTGATTTCATTTTCTTGTAAAAGCATTACAGTGTACCAAACACAATGTTAGTGTCCATCCTTGCTCTTCTTGCTGATCTCGTATGTATTTGTTGTTTATCTCCCTCACCACATCGTGTGCCTTGTGCACTTTCCTAACTAGTTGCACTAGTTTTTGAGAAGTTTGAACTTACTTTGCTAGAAATATGAGCTTTTGCACTGTAGGTGGCTTGGGGGATGTTTTGTGCTTTATCTACCCTTCTTAGTGTTAAAGGGCAAGGCCTTGCTTAGATAAGGAGTTGCATAGTAATCGGAGAGGGATGTGTTGTAAAGTCAGTGGCGGATCCATAGCCCCCACTAGAATTTTATAACTTTTGAGGCATAAATATAATTTCAAAAATTTAGAATTTATTTGACATTTGCCCCTACTCAAAAGTTTAAAAAATTTATGGGGCTTGTAGTTCTCTCAGTGTTTTATTGTTTTATGTATTGAATTAAAATTGGGGCTTGTAGTCCAATATTTATTTTTTTATGTTGAAATAAAATTGGGGCTTGTAGTTCTCTTCTATGATTTATTTTTTTTATATATTTAATTGATATTGGGGCTTGTAGTTTTCTCTTTTGTTTTATTTTTATATGTTGAATTAGAATTGAGGCGTGTTGTCCTCCATTATGTGGTAGATTAAATAGTTTTAATTTAGTGGTTTGAATAATTTTATTGTGATAGGTCAAGTAATTCCTATATATAGGTTTAGTTTAATAAAATAGTCATAGTTTTAAGTTAGTTTCTATTGTTTGTTAAAATTCACTGATGAATACTAAGTTTTGACTGAGTAAATTAATTTTTAAAAATTTATTGTGCAATTGAATGGGAGATCTATGGATGAACGATTGCTTGGTTACATATGTCAATAATTTTTTTTTAAGTATTATTGATAGTGAAATTATTGTACAATGCTTTCAAAATCTGAAATCTCATCGGGAACAACTATGAATATTTATAGGATGGTCGAAAATTTGGATGCTCCCATGTATAGACTCAATATATGATTGAGCCTAATTTTTTGGTTGAAATTTTTTTTGTTAGGTCTTATAGATAAATTTATAGGGAACTATTTTTGTTGGCTCTTTTTGTATATCACTCATTTATATGGGTTGTGCCTTTAATTAGTGTTCTATTGATGAAACTATATTTTTGTGAACATTTAGAATTTTAATTGTTGCCCCCATTGGGGAATATGTTTGGCTTCGGCCCCGTGCGAAGTTGCTTATTAATTTGAGAGGGATATGTGTTTTGAAGAGGATTTGCAAGTGGTGCGATAGGACTCTTGATCGGGTTGATTTGGGGGGCGGGGATAAGAATAGGAGATCTGTTGGGGGGGGTTTAGTCTGATTTCCCTTTGGTGTAATAAAGAGTATCCTTGGTCTATTAATTCAGATCTTTCTATGATAGTTTGATGGTTAGTGCCCCCTTGGGCATTTTATATAAATTTTTTTTTTGTAAAAAGTCGTCATCAATTTGGTCTTCGTCAATAGAGGGTGCTAACCGCCAAGCGGGGTGGACTCTACTAACCTAATATTTGACATTATTTTCACAAATTGTTTGTTCCTAGCTTTTAATCCATAAACTCTTGGTTATTAGCTGGACTCTTTAACCACGCCATAAGGCAATGACGCATGTTGGTGCAATGACCCATTTTGGTGCATACTTTTACTTATTGACTAAAAAAGGAGAATAGAGAAAAAGAGGCGGGATGAGGGTTTTAAAGCAGGTAGGTTGGGAGGGGACCTAAAGTCTAATTGGGAGGATGATTCTTATGTATGGAAGATTGCTTGTGCAGGGACCTTTGGTGATGATGCACGGAAGCTAGAAGGACTCCAAGAAAACAGTCTTTCATTAGTAGAGTGTAAGGGAGAGTCCGGAACTATGATAGATAACCAATATGTGGTACTAATGCATTGGAAAGTAAGTGAAAGTGGAGACATTGGATGAAGGGGACAAAAATCATTGAATTGCTTTTCATTAGCAATGGCTGTTCCAGAGGGGAGGGGATATTTAAGAAGGCCGGTAAGGTTTATGATTGGGTGGTAGGCAATGCAAGGTGGGTTTATACAACCTAGGCCTATTGTTTGAAAGACAAGGGGAAGATGCCTTGAAGTTGTTTGAAGATATCGAGAGATGGATGTGTTTGAGAGAGTAAAGAGTCCAAGAAGAGGGAGAAGGGTTCGGCGTTGAAACAAGCTACGGAATTAAATAAGCTAACAAATACGGTGAATTAGGAAGGGAGCAGCAGAATACTTGGAGTGATGGGACAAAGCAGATTCTCATTTATGATTAAGGCTTTGTATGCTTCAAAGTGTGGTGGGGTGGTGAAGTCTTCCGTGAAAGATTAATGTGCTAGAAGTAGTGCGACTTTGAGAAGCGAGGATAAGGTATGAATTATGAAAGTAGTTTTAGTATTGAGGAGATTCGACCTTGGACTTCTGCAAGTCTAATAGGACTCTTGTGAGTCTTCTTCAACAAGGAAATGTTTTATTTGTTATTTTATGGGGTTGCTTGGGGATGTATGGTTGTCACCGTTTGAGCATATGAAGCTCTCATTTTATCTGATACTTGGCTCTTTTGGTCTTTTAAGTTTTTTGTTTAGGGTATCTTGGTTTTCTTTTGTTTTGTGTATGCTTCCTTTGTGGATGAGTCTGCCTTGTAGACATTCTGTAGTGTTGTTTTACATTGGGAAACAAATTGAGCAGCTGGACGTTTTGTCTAAACATTACTATGTCAATGAATTGCTTGTTGGTTGGTCTATGAGATAGGTCTATCAACTTACATGTAGCAATAGCTTTCTTTGACAGTGGAAAAGATACGAGGGTTAGACTCATACATTCATTTTTTGTCCTTATTCATCTGCATCATTAACCAAATTGGTAATATTCAAGTCATACATCTGTGCACTTACTTAAAATAGGTTGCATGTCTGTGCTGGTTCTTTTTTTGCTATTTTTTTCTCAATACCTTTCTTTGTTATCATCCATTTCTTGTTGAGCTTTTTTTTTTTTTGCATCAGTCATCATTCCTGAAACAATAACTGAAACAATATTGATTATGATTATATTATACTCTAATGTGTCTCCCAAAGTTGACAATAAATTTTTCTGTTGACATATGTTGACATAGGTTAGTGCCTCTTATGAGCAGGCTTTGATGGACGCTCGCAAGCAAATCGAGCGTGAAATGGAGCGATTTAAGATATGTGAAAAGGAAACGAAAACAAAAGCATTCTCCAAAGAAGGCCTGGGTCAACAGCCAAAAACAGTAAGCATTACACTGCATTGTTTTCTATTGTCACTAAACCAATATGTGAAATTGTTGGCAGCTTAAGCAAACTTACTGTCTTTCTGGATTTATTTTTCTTTCCAATCTTATTTCATGTTCCACGAATTAGAATCCATATCTGGAGCAATACAACTTTGACAAGTTATTTGTGGGTGATTCCACAAGATGTTTTGTCTTTACTTGATGAGCGTTTTTATGGCTTTGGGAAAACAGAAGGTCTCTAATTTTATCGCCATTTGTTTTTATGGAATTATCTCGGGTAGTACGGGATAGGAAGAAATTGCCGATTCTTTTGAGGAAAAAGTTGGGGAGTTGTTATGGGATAGAGTTAAGTTGTTGGCATCTCTTTGAGCAATTGTGACTAGTGAGTTTCAAGACTTCCCCTTTTAATTTTTACATAAGAAGCACAAATACAGGACACGGATACAACATGACATGGACACACCAGTAAGTTATTTGCCTTTTATAAATGAGTGTTGTGTACTAATAGAGTTGCTTACCGTAACCGCAAAGAAACGACTCTCAACCACCATCACTTTTGAAAAATGTTATGGGTTTCTCAAAAATGCTGTGAAAGATTTGTAAACATCAGATTCAAAATTAATGAAATTTAGCATCAAGAATTGCATAATTATTGAAACGGGTCATCTGATTAACCCTACATATATTCATATAACATAATATAATAGCATAATATTAATATAACATAAATCTGAAATAGACCAAATGATATGCTTCAAGTTGTTGAAGGTCTGAGGTAAATTTACTGAATTTGAGGTAAATGTACTAAATTTGAAATAGACCAAAACAAAACCTACATATATTCATATAATATAATAGTAGAGAGATAAGAGATCGAGAATTGGGAGAGGGAGAGAGAGAGAGAGAGAGATCTAATACTTGATGTGCCTCATATTGTCGACTAAAAGATGAAGAAGATGAAGATTTGTGAGTCGAAGATCTGAGTATCTGAGTAGTTCGATTCTTCAATTGAGTGACGTGCTATTGTGCTTAGCTAGTGAGTGTAGCGCTAGAGGGAGAGAGAGAGACTTGTGAGGATCGTTAGAGTCAAGTAGAAGCAGAGGGCAAAGGCAAACAAAACAACGATGAAATGAAATTTGGGCAAAAATGCCCTAGAATCGTCCTTTAAAGCATTTGAATTAAATCGTCCGGTTCAGCGAGTTTGTTACAAAATCGGCCGGGTCATCCGGTTTTGTCTGATTCATTTGTTGGAACGATCTAATAACTAAACTGGTCCGGCTTTGCTAGGTTCCGGTTCACCGGGTCGGGCCAGTTTTTAAAACACCGGAACTAACACATTCTTTCTTTTATTAGGGAAACATCCCCCTCCCCCAAAAAAAAAAAAAAAAATTTAATGGGAACACAAACTTTTCTAACCTATAACACAACAAGTTCATTATTATAATTTGATGGAGTAAACAATGCATTACTTAAAGAAAGGTCTCTTGGGGTTGTTTCCCAATTAATTCGTTAAAACCTATTTCCTTAGTGGTCTCCTAGGTAGAGCCCTCACTTGTGGCAATTAAGGCTCAAAACTTTATCGCCCTTCACAGGATTTGTAGGTTCAAATACAATGGGTGAAATGGACGCGGAGAAAGGCCTTATAATACCCTCCCCATGACATGCCACCACACCCAAATTTTTTCTATCCTTCCCCAGATTTTTGAAAACCCCATTTGAGATATTTTTGTGACCCAAGGAAGCCTAAGGCACCTCCTGGACCATAAATCAAAGCTATACCATACTTGAGCATTCATCACATTGGATTCGACCTCCTTGCCAACTAGCTCCTCAACTCCAATAACAAACTCAACTACTTTTGAATTCCCATCAATACCCGACAATGCCTCACCTAGGATTGTTGATAGAGTTTCTAAATTGCTTGGGGCAGATCTTCCCCAAGTCAGACATCAATAGAGTGACAACAACCTTCATCAATATCATCACTCATGCATTATAGGAGAAAGCATCAATGTTGTTTAGATGCTCACATCTTTCGAAACCCATCTCATCCCAAGCATCTTCATGTTTTGAAGTCATTCTATTCAAGAGCCTGTCATCCAAATACCATTTCAACTCTCAATTAAATCCCACCCCATGCCTACGATCTATCATATGCTCCTTCTGATTCCAACCTCACCACACGAGCTATATTCATCCTTCTCAAACAGTGTTCATAGATGCTAGGCCACTTTGATATGTGGTATGGGTACGACTACGTGGTATGATATTTTATTAGGTACACGGTACGATGCGAGCAGACTTAGCTAGTCGGTATTTTAGGTCATAATTCATTTAAATTTTTTTATCTAGATCGTTTTCATTATTATACAATTATATACACTAGAACATCTATAAGTCAATTACCATTTATCTTCCATTTGTACTTGATTGTCTATTATCTAAAACAATATATAGTTATAAATTTATATACTCAGTCAATTAATATGTATTTTATATTTGTGCTACATGTCCCAAAGAATTGATATAGGGTTAGTATTACAATTTGGGGTCATATATTTTAATGATTTAGATCGCAAACCCATATCGCTTGGGATCGATGTACCTATCGTGGGTCTTTTGGGATTTAGCAAATTTTGGTAACTATATGTTTGCCCCAAGGAGCCCTCTATTTGCCCTTTAAATCCTTCCTCATATCATCCATTATAGCATCTAAGTTTGTAGGCCCATTAAAAACCATACCCTTTAAAAAACTAGGTGGCTTCTTGGAAGGAAATGGAAACCCCCAATTATCTTTGGATTCAAAATTTCAGAGTTTAGATCCCTGGAGGCGTTGGGATTTAAACCCACCCCAACCTAATAGCATTATGACATTTCCTTAGGTCTTTAACTGAGCGCAACTCGTCTACCTCACCTAGACCCATTTTCCATCACTGTTAATATCGATAAGCTACTCTCAAGAAGGTGACATATCCGTGTCGAACACCGACACTCTTTGAACACTTTTGGATATGTGTCCGATAATCTTTTATCCGTCTCCATAATTAAATAATAAAATTTTAATTTTGGACACGATACTTCTTTAGACTGTATTTACTACTAAACAATAAACATGTGTTGATATGTGGTTAACAAAGCTTCAAAATTTGACTATCAAGGATCTTATATTATGAGAAAACATATAAGTACAAAGATTAGACATGCTAAAGTTGTACACATAATAACAAAAAATGAGCAATGTGTACGTGTCTACAAAGAAATGAGAGTAATTATTTAAATTATATAAGGTTAGTACACGTCTACAAAAAAATTGATGATTATGGACTATTATGATAAGCACAATTATCTATGGCGTGTCCCCGACGTGTACGTGTCCGTGTCCGTGCTTCTTAGTGGTTGAACACAATTAATTTCACTTTATAATCATTAGAGGCTGATTTTTGTACTTTTTGTACTTTCTATGAAATAAACAGGTTGTTTCTTATCCAAATAAAAAAAAAAAAAAGTGTCGGTCGATTTTACAGTTTGCTAATTTGCAGCCATCTTATTATATATAGCAATACTAATTTATGAAAAGAATGGTTGGAGTAGAAAGTTTTTGTGCATGCCATTCTGAAGAGAAGAGCAAGAATAGAAAAAAAGGAACAAGTTGCACATTTTCTCTGAGGGGATCCTATGACAGAGACATGAAGAAACTTTTGTTACTGTCCTATGATTTCTATCTCATAAATTTATAGAGGGGTTTAAATGTTTTGTATGCTATGGCTCTGTTGTCTTCCAGTTTGGAAACTCTCAAGTTTTAATATTTGGATTTTTGCAGTCTACCCTGTGATTTGTACTTTTGTTTAATTTATTTTTGTTGTCTTTTATCTTGTGATAGGATCCCAAGGAAAAAGCTAAATCAGAGACAAGAGATTGGTTGAACAATGTGGTATGAGATTATGCTTTCAGCTGTAATTTCTTTTTGTTTGGATAATCAAATCACCTTGTACAAAGTCATCCATTACTTACAAATGACTTTTCGGGGATAGGATGTTTGATTGATCATACTATGTTGTTTAGATGTTTAGCTGATGCCTGATTGGTTTAGTTTGTGTTCCATATTGCTTACAAAAGCAGAGAGTTTCAGTTATGCTGTCAATTTTCTTTCCATATGTTAATATATCTTTTTTGATGTATGCAGGCTCTCTTGTACAATTATTTCAATTTACATTTCTAATTCAAATTTTCTTCTTATTATCATAAGATAACCTTAAATAATTCTGTAACATATATGTGTCCTTGAGTAGGTTAGCGAGTTGGAATCTCAAATTGATAGCTTTGAAGCCGAAATTGAGGGACTCTCTGTTAAGAAAGGCAAAACAAGGCCTCTCAGATTGGTAGGACAGAGAAAAAAACAGCTTCAATCTATGCACATGATTTCTTACTTACTTAGCTTTATGGTACCTGATCTTTATTTTACAGACACATTTAGAGACGTCAATCAGCCGGCACAAGGCTCATATAATGAAGTTAGAATTGATTTTGAGGCTATTGGATAATGATGAATTGAGTCCTGAGCAGGTCAACGATGTAAAGGATTTCTTGGATGACTATGTGGAACGTAATCAGGTTTACTTTAATCCAGTTTAATTTCTTCTTTTACCATCCTGTTGTTTTTCTTGTATAAAGCAGTGGCTATGTAATATAATCAGGTTTATCTTGTACATATTTCTTTATTTCTTTCTCATAAAGTGTGATTATAGTTTTCTTTAGTGCAATATTAAGAAATGAACCATATGTGTTAGTTTTGTCTTTTTTAATTTTATGTTATCTTTAGGTGTTCTTTACTTGCCCAACAATATGTCTTGATGATAGATGACTTCTTCAAAATTTTCTTTTGACCTCCTTATGGCTAGAATGTTTTCTTTATTGGCATTTGATTCTTTAGGAGGACTTTGAAGAGTTCAGTGATGTCGATGAGCTTTACAACTCTCTACCTTTAGACAAGGTGGAGTCAATTGAAGAGCTTGTTACAATTGGTCCTCCTGCTCTTGTTAAGGTGAGATCTTTCTGCCACAAAACAGTAGTATGTTGTGGTTGTGGGGTTATCTGGTTTTGTCGACAAACATGATTCGAGGTTTTTGATAGGAAAATGGCCTCTCTGTTTTATCTGTGCTATGGCTGTTTTAGTCTGCATAAGGCTACTGCAATGCCAAAATCAGCTGTTTTCCTAGAGAGACCTAAAGTTTTTTGCAATGGCCAGTAAAAACCAATTTTCTGATGTTTGCCCATTCTTTGGCACACGTTAATTATGATTGTGATGTTTACTAGCATGGAAGGTGAATTTGCCTCAATACTTTGATTTGGGCTTGCTTTTTACATTTTAAAGCTTTGTGTGATGCATACTCCATTGAGTATCTTGTGCTTGTCCAGGTGAACTTTGGGCTCATGTGAACTAGTTTGTTTGCTCTTTTGTCTTTCTAGTTGCTTAAAGAGAGCCATGTTATAATATTCGATAATGTCAGATGCTTTGCAGCTTTTGTGTGAATGTATTGGTTTATTTATTCTTGTCCGGCAGGGTGTTGGGGCCACCAGTGCAATTTTAAGCACAAAAACTTCCTTGCCTTCACCTCCGGCTCAACCATCGGTACGTTTTTCTCCTTAATTTTCACAATATTCAATTTCATTTGGCATTTCTTCGGTGAGAAGTGCTTTTGAGATCATTTCTGTCTTTGAAGACATGGCGCATCCCGCTGCTTGAAAAAAAAATGATGAATCCTTTAGGCTTGGCTAAATACTTAACAAAGAATTTTCATGCATTGTTGTTCCATTAATGAGACCCATTTTTTCTGGTGTAAATGAATCAGTTGTTGTATATGTTGAGAAATTATCAGTATGCGTGGAAGCCTCCCCTTGCTTAATAAGAAAGCTAAGCATGTCGTGGACAGTGATTAAAATTGAACCCTGATCTCACAACCTTTGTCTGCCATGCTAGCATCTTACCATAGATCATCAATGATTTTGAGAGATTTTGTTTTTCTTTCTTCCCCCCTTTGCTGACATTTTTTTTATTTTCTTTTAGAAATTTGATTACTTGGATCAAGGTCAAATTTAGTCAGGTTTAAGGGTCCCTCTAGTTTGTTATGTAGTGTTTAGGTTATCATTGTAAGGTGTCATCGATTCAATTGATGAGTACTCATGGTTTTGTCTATTGGTGAAATCCTCGAAAACTTGTTGTCTTTAAGATCAAGTATAATATTGCTTTCATTAACTGTTTTTGGTGCATCTGATTGTTGTTTGATGTTCTACTGTTTTGGGTGTATCTGATTGTTATTTGATGTTCTACTTCTTCTAGTTCCCCTAGTTTATGCTGTTGATTGAACAAATTTTTTGTTAGGACACATAACTGGAAACATGAGTTTGAAGTGGATATAATTGTTTTTGGGTTTAGTTTTGCATGAATTGAGTTGAACTTGTAGAAAGGGCATTAGGATTTGTAAGGAAAGAAGAATATAAGAGGAAAAGAGAAGAAGAGAAATGAAATAATCGGTTGTGTGGGTTTTGTTGCCCTACACTCTCTTATTTATAATCAACTTGCATTTTGAGCAATTTCATTATTTCCCTAAGATACTAATAATATAAAACAAGAACTCTAACAAATTGGAATAGCCATGCTTGGAAAATAATAGAACTTTCCAAGATATTTTTTGGGGAAAATACCAATAAGCCCTATTTTTTTCTCCCAAAAAACAATTGAGTCCTATCAAATTTATATTAGCATAATTAAGTTGTACTTTTTATCATTGATTTCAAGTAAGTCATAATTCTTGTTTTATTCCTTTTTTGCCCCGTTTAAATATAAACCACAACACTACAATGAGACACAAGATGGAAGTGATGTTGAATTAGATACAATCTTTTGGCAATTAACATGAATTCTGATGGTTAATTTTAGTGCAAAGTAATGTCATTGAGTTGTGCTTTAGTTTGTTGCTCTGAAACAATCTTTTGGCAATTGACTTGAAATACTGATGGTTTAATTGTAGTGCAAGCACAATTATTGAACACAATCCGCAAACTCAACATGAAACCGACACAAAATAAATGGGTTTTGGTTTAGGCTTTGCTAGGTCGGGTGATATACAAGTGGACCCATCAAATAAATAGTTCGACATTTACTCGACTAACCCGACACAACGTAAATAGGATATAGACTTGATACAACATAACTCATTAACAACACTAAGTGCCTTAAACTAATTTAAGGCTCACTTGCAACTCATGTGGGTATATTTCATTGATCCAGATTCGCAACTTGGGCAATGATCTTGGTACCTGCATAGGCACTTGGCAGGACCAACATTTGTCAATGCTCCTTCCCACTTGAAATTTGATGAGGTTCTACAGGGTTTTGAGTTAGCTAATGTATTTAGCATCTCTATGGGCCTACCTAATTGGTGCCTAGGGACTCTTGCTTCGAGATCTTGTTGAACAGAACCAATTGGAATCTTGCTCAATCAGTGTTGATGAGGAGAAAAGTAAGCACAAAATCACTAAAAATAGAGTACCTTACCTTGGAAGAACGAGAGAGCCTCTTGCTATTCTTCTAAAAGTGTCTAGTGGTGGCTGAAGGAAAAAATCTGACCCTTAATTTCATATCTAGTGTTATAATTTTTATTTAAAAAGGCTAAAAAAAGAATACAAAAAGAATTAGGACTTCTTTGGAATCAATGATGAAAAGTAGGACTTAAATGTACCTAGACAAATTTGATAGGTCTCAATAGTTTTTTGGGAGGAAAAGTAGGAATTATTGGTGTTTTGCCCAATTTTTTTTTTGACCTATTCCCCATGTTTCAATGCTTCAAGATACCTAGTTATTGCAGTTTAGCAGTATTGTTTATTAAATGTTACCTGGATTGCGAGTTGCTTTGGTACGTGATACGAGTACGGGTATGCGGTACGACACTTTCTTAAGTACACGGTACGGTGAGAGTAGGCTTCACTGGTATGGTAATTTGGGTCACAATTAGCTATGGAACCCTTATCTAGATCGTTTTCACCCGTATACAATATTATATATACCATTATATCATAGAACATCCATAATCACGAAGTCAGTTATCATTTATCTTACATTTATGCTCGATTTTTTATTATCTAAAATAATAAATAATTATAAATTTATATACACGTAGTTAATTAATATGTATTTTATATTTGAGCTACTTGTACAATTTGGGTCGTACATTTTGTTGATTTGGATCGCGAATTCGCCCCGCCCTATTTGAGATCGATGTACCTAGATCGTGGGTTATCCGGGGTTTAGTGAATTATGGTAACTATTTTATTTGTTATGAAAATTTTGCTACATGATTATTCTTCTCATGTTACTTGATCTTTGGCTATTCCTCTATGTATATATCCTTTGAGATGGTTAGATTCTTAGGAGTACGTTTCTTTGCTACTTCAGCTTGTTCTACAACTGAATATGATTGAAATTGGGGATGCTTTTTTTAACCCCTTTCGGTGGTAGTGATATTCAGCATCATTGACTGGGTTTGGTCACATTATTGGTGTTTGTTCAATTGTGAAAATAAATAATAGCTGAGCCTTGTGCATTGGTGGATCATGAACATTGATGGTTGTAACTGGAGAAAGTCGTGTTTTTGTTGATCAATTACTGTGTTGCCCATGAGTATTTTCAAGTGTCTGTCCCCATCAAAGAGGCGCCAGACATTACATGGGCTGGTAATGTCTACCACATATTCAACAAAGACAGGCTCATTTCTAGTCGTGTCCTTGATAATTTAGTTTATGGGGCCTTGAAAGACTGAGACAGAGGGTATTCTCTTTTTTCTTGTGTTTATCTATGTATCTACTTTCAGTACTTGTGACTTTGAAAGCAAGCCATGAGAATGTTATTCTAGTACACAAATCGTTTTTTTATAACTACGTAAATCCTGTGCATCAATTTTGTTTATTTGAACTGTTTAGATGCTTTCAATTGACACTGCTGAGATATATGTTATGGCTTGATGCTTTTTTTCTTATGCCAATATTGATGTCTTCTGTTCAACAGGGTTCCTCTGTCCAGGAACAAGTTGAGGAGACGGCTTCCCTGGATAATAACTCTGATGTTGCAAGGACTCCGCCTCCTAAAAATAATGTCGTTGCTTGTTCTGCTCCACCAACACCATCAGGGAGCCATTTGACTCCTGGTACTGGGAATGCTCCAATGCACAATCTGTCCGGTGCATCAGTTGCTTCAGTAATCCTTTCAGGTCCGAGTTCTGCTCGAGGTGTATTGGAAAATGCAGGTGGTGCTGTTTCTTTATCTCCCGTTAATCCGCCAAATTCTGCTAAGGACGAAGAGGGTGCGGGCTTCCCTGTTCGTAAATCATCTCCAGCTATTGCTGAAACTGGAGTAAGGGGTATGGGTAGAGGTGGCCTATCTAACCAACCCTCAACTAGTATCCCTCTTAATTCTGGCAGTGCAATATCGGGCAATGGATCCCTTGGTACTGTTCCTTCAGCATCTGAAATGACGAAGAGGAACATGTTAGGAGCTGATGAGAGACATGGGAGTAGTAGCACGGTACAGCCCCTGGTTTCCCCACTAAGTAATAGAATGGTATTGCCACAAGTTGCCAAAGCCAGTGATGGAATTGGCCCTGCTGACAGTGGCAATGTTGGTGATACTGCAGTTGTGGCTGGCAGGGTTTTTTCCCCTTCTGTTGTTCCTGGAATACAATGGAGGCCTGGAAGTTCCTTTCAAAATCAGAATGAAGCGGTAAATTTGTTTGTTTCATTATGATCCTTTTAGTTAATTTTTGTAACCATCGTCTGAAATTCTTTTGTGTAATGTCAATGATTTTGCCACAAATTCGAAGTTCAAAGTGAAATGGCATTTTTATGTCACGCATATGGATATAACAACTTGTACAGTGTTTTATTTCTGTTGTTTACTCCCACGCCCTTGGAAGTGTAAAATATGCATAATTATATAACTTGAACTCATTTGAGTTTGGTACTACTGAATATTAAGCTACATCACAGTTATTTATTAGCTCGTAAAAACTAGAGGGTCCTAGAGAATGGGTAGATGAGGACCTTTAGAAAAGTCATTTGAGGAGAATTTTGTTCCACCTTGGGGCAAAATCTTCTTTATGTCCAACAACCATTCCACAGCTTCCTTTCAAAACAATGGGGTACAAGTACGATTATCCTGGCAGTCGTCAAAGGGCCAAGATTGACTAAGCTACAGTTCAATAGTCATTTGCCTCGATTCCTCCTGAATAGACTGGATTGAGTGGATTCTTCCATGGAGAGTCGCCTTGCAATTTTTACCAAACTAGGTGCTTCTAGATAACCAAATGAGACTTCCTGAGATAGCAATTTTAAGAAAAAGTGTTGTGAACGTGCAATACGGTGAAAAATAAAGAATGAAATGGTAAAGGAAACAAGATTTATGTGGTTCGGTAGAAATTCTACTTGCGTTCACTAGAGCCTTTTTTTTTTTAGATCAGAATTCCAAGGGTTACAACATATTTACAGGTATGAGTTAATAACTGAACCCTGGTCCAGTTAGGAAATCTAGCCTTAGTAAATCTAATAGATCAATACCTGGTAAACTTCCTAAATTACTCAATCATGGTAAAACTCTTCTACTACATGTACATTGGAAATCCCCAATGTATGCCTACCCAGCTGCAAGCTGCAGGGTTTATGCCTTTGCACCCCCAACATATTATTCGACCTCGACAACTAAACAGTAGATACCACAAGAAAAACTAAATGTACACTATCCTCATTAAAGTTTGCAGGGATTTCACTGGCCCATTGACTTAAGGGCCTAGTGAATATGAGCCACTAACTATTCCTTGTAATCTTAACCTTGAAGAATAATTCACTACTCTGGAAAAGTACCATAACCAGGCTGCACCGCGAACCCATTGGTTGGGGATGCCACATTTCTCATCATTGAGGACTATTAACCTTGTCCAACCAATGCGTAAACCTATTTGAAGGAATTAGTTTTATCACGAAGTATGCACCTTTTTTGGTATCACCTCCCCGGTAGCAATTAACTCTGAGCTTATAAAATCTCACATCAATATGCTTTGTTCTAGCATGATACACTTTATGTTTTGCCAAGTGATAAATGAAACCACCAACTAACCTCTACGGGAACTCAAACGGCTACAAGGGACACCAGGCTAATTCTCTAACTATTGCAATACAGCTGAACTTCACCTTGCTTTAACTCAAGCTCTTTAACCAATCCTTTCACCCACAAAACTTCCTTGGCAGCCTCAGTGATTGTAAGTTTGTAACATGGACCTCCAACAAATATGTCTCCTGCAAGTGTAAACACATGCTCTCTGTAGTAGACCTTCTGTCATTTAAATCCTCAGCATAATTGGTACCTTTACACCCATAACTAAAATAGAATCTTGTTGCTTTGCAAACAGAATGACTTGGATTGCTGTACCTCTCAAGTATTTAAAAATTCACTTAATTGCCTTCCGATGCTCTCTACCTAGATTAGCCATGTACTTGCTGACAAATCCAGTGTAGTCCAAACCATTGCATACATCAAGTAGCACACTGCATTGGCATAAGGCACATGTTATTCATGTCTTGTATTCCACTCGAATTAATACCCGATCCAACATAAAATTATCTGGATTCAATTTGGAGGACGTCATTCGAAATTCATGGCGCACCGACCTTTTCATGTGTTCGAATATCTCAAGGACACTTCATAGACATGTTATTGTCCATGAATAACTCTCAGTCTACAATCCTTGATTTACACCAACTTGGATAAAGGTAGTTTAGTCCAACACGTAATGGACTTGAGGAAAGGCTTTGACTTTGGAGGTGGTATGCTAATGTTTGATAAATAAAAGGACTCCAGAAGCATTTGGCATAGCAGAAGACGTGCAATTCCGCCTAGCCATAGACGTTGACGATCAGGTCTTGTTCCATCATACAGGCTTCCTTTTAAATCAATATTCAAGGTTTTTTGGGGCACTATTAATATTGTAATAGTGATAAAGTGGTGACAAGTTCTCTTACCTTTTGCCTGTCAGATCCATCTTTTGATAGTCAAATCATGTTACTTTACTTCGTTCGTGGACGTAGGCTTGTGTGTCGAGTCGAACCACAGAAATTTGTGTGTTCTGAATTTGTTTATGGCCTTTGTTCATAACAACACCTTTGATATGTCTTGAATTTCTTCACGTGTCTTTGCACATTGACTTGCATGTAACCTGAAGTGATTCACTAATGGAGTGGTTACAAGTTTAGTATGATACATACTAAACTTTTCAAGCACCTTTGTGATAGTATTTCTGAGACAACCACAACTTTCCTGCCACTCTATTCCTGCGAATCTGCATACCAAGTATCTTCCTAGTGGCATCTAAATATTTCGTGTCAAATTCCATCCTTAACAAAGATTTCAACCTACCAACCTCAGTCATATTCTTTGTAGCAATCAACATATCATTAACATATAGTAATAAATATTTTGAACCATTCCCAAGACTTTTAAGTTAAAAACAACAATCATACTCAAAACGAGAGTAATCATTCTAAAGCATATAGGAATCAAACTATTTGTATCATTATTGTACCATACAATTTTTTTCAATCTATAAACAAGGTGCTCAGTCTTTGGTTGTTTAAATCCCTCGGGTTGCTCCATGTAAATATGCTCCTCTAAGTCACCAAGAAAAAAAAACTGTTTTTACATCTAGCTGCTCTAACTCTAGATCATAATTGATTACAAAGGCCAACATGGTCGTGATGGACATGTGCCAGACAACCGTGGAGAAGACTTCATCATAATTTACCCTTTTTCTTTGCGAGTAACCCTTTGCCACTAATCAAGCCTTGAACTTTTCTTCTTCCTTTTTGATACCACCTCATTTTTCCTGAAAACCCACTTACTTTTCACCAACTCCTAAGTCTTGTTCTTATGCTAGGATTCTATCTCTTCCATTATGGCCTTCATCCATCTATCATTTTCATGACTATCAATAGCATAAGAAACAAAATCCTCGAATCTATATCTAACTAGTTGTTTGATGCTCCTGGGTCTATTGATAGCTATACTTTGCTGGTCCTATTCACCCAGCATTCTCTTTATCTTGAATATTAAACTCCACCTGAATCACCTCCTGGTTGTGGTTGTTGGTACTGCCCCCTCCTAATTCATCTTTATCCTCTTCCTTTGATGATTTCAACATTGAGACTTCATCAAATACCACATCTCTTATCACCACCTTTTGTGCTCCTGGATTCCACAACTTGTACCCTTAAAACCACTTCTCATACTCGAGAAATATACATCTCTTGGATTTTGGATCAAGTTTTGACATTTCATTACTAGAAATATGAACATAAGGAATATACCCAAATACTCTTATCAGTTAGTGGTCTGTCTCCTGCCTTGTTAATATCTCATCTGAAACCTTCTCATCCATCCAGTGCAGCTCTTCATATTATTAATGATGTAACATGCCATGTTCATAGCCTCGATCCAAAATTCTTTGGAAGCCTAGCATTCAATCTCATGTATCTAGCCATTTCTGCAATTGTTCTGGTGAACCTTTTTGCCACTCCATTTTATTAAGGTGTCTTACGAACTATAAGATGTCTCTTGATGCCATGCTTCTCACAGGACTTCATAAATTCTGCATCCTTATGCTCTAACCCATTTTCTGTTACGAGGTACTTAATCTTCTGCCCAGTCTGGTTTTCTACTTCAGCTTTCCAAAATTTGAAATTTGTGAAATTTTTTGACTTATGCTTCATGAAGTAAACCCAAATCTTCTTGGAAAAATCATCAATTAAAAAAAAGGGGATCCTCCCTTTGAAGCTACTTTCAGTGGCCCCTAAACATCAAGAGTGTGTGTAATCTAAGATCCCCTCTTGTCCTGTTTTTGCAAAATATAATAGTTGCAGACATTTTACACCCAAAAACTAGGTCAAAGCGGGCTCGGAGGACAAAACAAACATTTTACACCTCAATTCACCAAAAAATCGATCGCGAAATGGAGATCACCGGAGCCTCCATATGGACCTTAGGAGTCCATTGGCACCAATCGGGGGTGGACTAGCCAACCCATGTGCCCTCACACGCTGTCGGGGTGGGCTGGTTCCCCCCTCCTCTTGTTGCCCTAGTTTCAGAATTTTCAGCTTACCCCCTCCCCCTCCCCCCCAATTTTGTCCCACTCTTTCTCCATCCATCCTTCACCTCTTCCTTTCGTTCCAAAGCCAAACAACTCCCCACACATCCTAGTTTTAAATCCTTGTCCTTCGAATCCCCCTTAATCTCTACAAATTAAAGGTCAAAGTAAGCCAAAAAGTTTGTTTCAAAGTATTGACCAGACCTGAAAATTCGATTTTCACCCCCCAAATGACCTCAAAACTTGATTTAAGGCCATATTTGGAATCCTTGTCCCCAAATTAGCTAGACCTAAGTCCTCTTTCGAAGATCAAACGGGTTTTTAGCAAAATTAAAAATCAAGATTTGAAACCCTTGGGGGTTTCTTTGTCCCAACTCCACATATCACGACCACCTTTCAAACCAGTCCAAACAACCCTAAAACACTCTAGCTATGAAACTTGTTTCAAAAAAACCAAACCCACCACTACTTTAAACCCAAGTAGAAATTTGGATCCATATCTAACTTTATTTTGGGTCAAAGGAAGAAAGAAGGGTAAATCTGTGAATTGAATTTTCACAGACTCATATGAGTTACGTTATGCCCAGATTTGGTATGCACGCATTCCTTTGAAGACCATACTTCTAATTATCTTATGCTGAAGTGAGTCAGGTTCTTATGGGAACCGCCATAGCCATTTACCTCAAAGGGAAATGTGTTTTAGACACCAAATCACCAAGTTTCAATCCCTCTTCATCTATAAACTTACCAACTGTCTCCCAAATCACTAAATGATCCCACTTATCATCTCCCATTCCGGACTAAAGAAATCCCTTATCATCTTCTCTAAACTCCTAGCCTCTATTACTGGGATTCTAAAAAGTGACAAATAACACAAAGGGATGCTAGACAAACATAGTTTTATCAAAGTGATCCTCCCTCCAAGAGAAAAATGTCATTTTTCAACCTTCTAATTTTCTATAAATCCTTTCAACAATTGGATTCCAAAAAGTTAATGATCTCAGATTTTCCTCCAAAGGTAACCTTGGTTACACCATTGACCACTAATGTATTGAACCACCCACCTCTAATGCTAGATCTCTAATAACCTCTATAACTCAACTTTTGGACGTATTAACTTTCAAACTTGAAAACTTGTCCAAAAATTTGAATAAGCACATTCTGAAAACACTCATCTCTTATCTGATAGAAAAAAATTGTGTTATTAGCATAATGTAAATGTGATGCAGTTACATCCTCAACACCCTTTCTCAACTCCTCAATCAATACTACATCTCTCGCTCTAATAATCATTTTGCTCGAGAGATCAATCACCAAAGTAAAGGTATCTCCTTGCCTTGGAAAAACTAGATGCATTGAACCACTCCCTAGACTCCCCATTCACCAATATTGAAAAAGTCGAAGAAGAAAAATAGCCCCTTATCCACCTTTCCCTAAATCCCTTATTTTATAACACAATATTCACGAAATTCCAATTTACTCGATCATATGCCTTCTCAAAATCTAGCTTTAATACAATTCATTTCTTTCCTTTTCTCATAGCATCCTCCGCCCCCTCATTGGCCACTAAAACTGCATCTAGTATTTGTCTTCCTTGAACAAAAGCACTCTAAACTATAGTTCTAGACAACACTTTAGTGATAATTTTATACAAACTAGTCACCAAACTAATAGGTCTATAATCCTTCACTTTACTCGAAATATCTTTTATGGGAACCAACGCGATAAATGTTAAATTAACACTTCTCCCCACAACCTCATTAGCAAAAAACTCATTGAATTCACACATCAAATCACTCTTAAAGATGATAAGTTAACCACATGTTCTCAAATCTAAAAGGTGTAGGCCTCCACCTAATTGGATTGGACTCAAGCACAATAGGAAAATGATTAGAAACCACTCTAGTCAAAACTTTCTGTACCACATTTGGAAAACCTTCTTCCCACTCATTATGGAAAATGAATCTATGTATCCGTGTAGCAATAGGATTGTTTGAATTCCTAGACCATGTAAATTGAGCATTAAACAAGGAGAAATCCCTCAACTCACACTCACTTATAAAAGTATCAAAATGCATCATACTAGTTGTCACCCTAGGACCCCCAACTTCTCATTTGAGTTTCTAATAACATTGAAGTCTCCCCTAATACACCATCTTGGACTGCACAATCCACACAAGTCATACAACTCATCCCAAAAAGATTGTCTAATTCTTAGACGATTAGGACCACCCTTAAACTCAAGTCATACCGACATAAAAAAAGAACCAAGGGCACAATCTACTTTAGTAACGAATCTAGTATCCCATATCACAACAATTCCCCCAGCAGATCCACATGATGCGAGAAAAGCCCAATCCTTAAACTTAGGCTCCCAAATACTCCTAATCAAAATACCATCCACTTTCTCTAATTTAGTCAATTGAAACATGACTATATTTGGAGAAGCCCTAAGAATAACCTCCTATATTATTTTCCTATTCCTCCAATTCCCTTACCTCCTCACCTTCCACCTGATGAACTTCATCAAGAAATTCTTAACACCCCTTCCTCCCCCTATCGTAATTAATCTCACACTGAAGATTCTTTAACTTCGTCTCCCCATTTTTCTTTCTCCTACTATACACTATAGGAGAACTGCCCACTCTAATTTCCTTCCCCATGGGACTAACTAATTGAAGCCTATTTTGTCCAAAAGGGTCTGTGCAGCTTGGTTGTCTCTCTCATTCCCTAGTAGGTCTACGATGACGAAGCTCCCCCCTTACCTATCCCCATTTGGCATAAGGATAAATTCGTTTAAGTCTTACCCCTCTTAGGAATGAACAGAACTCCACATCTAGAATTTATGCTTCCTATAAAAGTCCTTGAATTTTCATTCTTAGTTGAAATGCTTGCAGAAATAGAATTAGGAATAGGGGAGACAATTGGCGATTGAGGTGGAAGGTCAATTGATAATGACGAAGGAACAAGAATCCCATCCCCAGGCTTTTGCTTTGACATTTTCCCCTCTAGATTTACACCACAATTTATTGCAAGAGAAAACTCATTAAAAGCTCTTTCGCCCTCCCAATTGCCATATAAAATTTCCATCTCTCCTTTGTCATGCTGCTCCATAAATAAACCCATTCTTGCTTCTTCCAACATAAGAGATTTTGAAACATAAAAGGCATCTTCAAATTCTCGCAACTTGTTTAACAATAACTCATCATGGGGATCTAAAAAACTATTCAAATCCTTCAAATCATAAACAAAATTTGATTCCATCAATCTTCCTTCATCCTCGACTTTTGTCTTCCCTTTTATATCCATGACACAATCAAAATTTTGCTGCTCCTCAACATCCTGGAAGATTATGGCTTGAAGAAAGTTGTTTATCAGCACACTAAGAAGTGGAGCCTTGGACCAATGGAATGCCTTCAATCTTTCTTGTTCGAAAAGTTCCCTTGGATCCCACTGTAGCTACCATGCAATTGTAAGACCTTATCGCCCCTCCAAATTCACTACCTTCACCTGCTCACCTCCCAATGACAAAGGCTTCTTGCTCTCCTTCATCGAGATCATAGGACACGAGTGTCGTTCATGACGTCGGAGGATTTCTAGGCGAAGCAAAGTTTGGATTCGCAGTTGAATTGATCACCGTTGTTCTGTAAAGGAGTAAATCTTTTTTTTTTATGCAGAATCTCTTCTCTGGGTCTTCTATTTGGATCTTTTTAGATCCATGCAATACCTTAGCATTCTGATAATACAACCCATCCCTAACCCGAAGCCCATTTGATAAATTGAGCCCATTGGGCATCCCACTTATTTTGGACCTATTAATTGAAATATTAGAATCCTTTGGCCCATTTATTGAGGCCCGTTTTGAGAATATAGTCCATTTGACTTCACAACTTCGTAAGCTTGTACTTGTGGCTTTTAAATTCTGGTCAAATAATTTTTTGGAAATTTCCATCCATTTAGCTCCATTGCTTTAAAACTGGAATTATGGTGTTTGAAATTTTGATGTAAATTTGATTTTAAAAATCTACCCATTTGTCTCCACTTCTCTCTCCTTCCATAACTAAAATGTCTCCCAATTGCCTGTGGATATCCCGCACTTTTCTCCCTTCCCTGTTTCATGGCTTTCTAAGTTCCATGGTTGTCAATCCTGGTTCCATAGCCTACTAAAAATCGAGTCTTGTTTAATTGACGGTACTACATCATGTGTTGATCCATTCTTCTCCACCATGGCCGCCTTAAGCTCAGACCACACTGGAAAAATAAAATTGACTTTCATGGCATTTACTGTGATAATAGATGGAATGAAAAATACCGAAGCTCTAACCAGAATTCTTGCACTAGTAATATCCTCACATGACGTAGTAGCCAAATCAATCTCCACAAATTCTCCAACATAATTACTAGTGGCGATAAATAAATCATTACACCAAAGATATGCTGGTATTCCAAGCATTCAAATCCATAAATTCAAATCCATAAATTCTCCATTGCCACGTCTCTTTCTCGTACACATCAAGCCCACAGTACCCATCTATCAAGATACAAAGGAATGCCTTCTAAGGACCAATCTTGCAAATACAAAATCCTCGTTGCTTCTGTCGGTAAGTGAAAAACAAACATGAATAGTGAATTGGCCATTGGAATAACTTTGAGGCCAATCAACTCCCATTTTGAATTTGTCAATTGAATTACCTTCTCAATCGATGGCACATTCGAATCCAGTCGACCAAATCTCCCTACTAAACTTATTCTCAAATCTTCACACCTAACCATGCAACATGTCGCATCCATTTTGGATACTCCATTTTTGTCAACAGTAACTAAAAAAGAAAAAGTTGGCCTTTCTCCAATCTTCGCAGCGTCTAGAAAAAATTTCATACTGTCATCGAAATAGTCATTTATAACATGAATAACCATTGGTTGATTGGAGATTCATCAGCTTGAGTATCGGATTTTTTGGTGCCAGTATACTCATGAATGACTGTTGTGTTATCATTGCTTGCCTACCTTGATTATGATGTTCTCTAAATAGTAGTTCCTCTGACGTGCTTTGACTACTATTCTAACACAAGTGGTAGAAGTTTTTGAATAGAAACTCGAACACAGAATGCAACGAAACCGATTAACTCTATTTTCTCTAGCCTTCTGCTTTTCTTTCATCCTCTCTGTTCACACCCACCCATGGAAAATTTGGAATTTGTTTGGCCTTTTCTTTTTATTTTAGTTATTTTGTTTTCTTACCCTTTCTGTATGAATGCTTGGATTTCTTGGCCACCATCTTTGTGTCTTTCCATTGTACAAGGAATAATTTTGTTTCTCATCAAAAAATAGAATGAAGAGAACCTATATATCCTTGGCCATATTAAAGTCAAGAAAAGTGGTCCAAACATCTATTCTTCTTGTTCAACTTAAACACAACACACATATAGTGCATAATGAAACACCAACCAAACAATTGTAGTGTCATTGAATTATGCTTCCTAAATCATGCCCTTGTGCCGTCTTATGCTTTTGAAAGTTTAAGTGTTTTATATAAATCCCCTTTGTCTAATGTATTCGTAGAAGTCTACCTCTTAATTTTGTTTTTACTTTTGGGACCAACAATTTTTCTCTTTAAATTTATTTTTTTTAAATTTTTGGCAAGTTTTACGATCCAAACAAGAAATAGAAAGCTCAAAACATGTCGATAGGCCACACTAAACAATTCTTGGCTAAGAATTGCTCAACTCTTAAAGCTCGCCTAGCCTACAAAGATAAATATAGCTCTCAACTTGAGACTAGGTGGACATAAATTCTCATACATACTAAGAGATACTGATATACATGTCTATGAAAGTAGCACGAATAAAAGCAAATCGTGCGCACCAAATGTTTCCTCACAACGTGAGAGGGTCAAAACTACACCATACTCCTAAGAAGGTTTCTCCTCATAAATCTTAGGTTATGCATTCTTCTTTTGTGCTAGTGTGAGACTTAGCATGATATGCTTGAAAGCACTAGAAATTCTAATTTGTGATTAATAAGCTTTTGTAGAAACTCATTTCCAGCCGCCAAGCATTGGAGCTTGACACTCACTTTAGGAGATTTTGCCTTCTACTTTCATTTTTCCCTTTATTGCTCCTTTCTTTTTTCCTTCTTGCTTATCTAACAATGTTTCGAACTTTTAGGTTGTAGTGGTTGCTTGGGCGAGAGTGCAAGAAAAATGTGTGGTGAAAAATATGTGGTGAAGAAATAGTAACCCTTCCAAGCTCTGGTGTCATGGTACAAGATTAAAGGTGGTCTAGCATTGGGTAACTTGAATGCGAGGAATACTTCTATACTTGCCAAGTCGTTGTCGAAATTCCCAGTAGTGTATGGCATGTTGTGATTAAAAGTATGGAATTCATAATAATGGGTGGGATGGGATTCCAAAATGAGTGAGAGAGGATGTTCTCGATGTCCTTGGAAGTTCATTTCTCAAAATTTATCTCATTTCTCTTAGTTTGTCAAGTATTCCATGAGTAATGGGGAGAGAATTCGATTTTGGGATGATATATGGGAGGGTGTCTCATCCTTTGTTTCTAGGAGTATGGTGTAGTTCTATGTGATATAAAGGGGCATATTGATTTCTTTCGCTTTTCTGTTGAATATCTTTTGAACTTCCCATGCAGTTCATCCAAAACCCTTACCAACCTTTGCTTCCCTCCTCGAGTGGGAGAGAGGTGGAAGATTTTTGGTTCTCGATGAGGTTATTGTAACTGTCAATTAGAGAAAATCATGGACATCTCCTTTTTAGGTGGAATTGCAGATGTGGCTCCAGCTACACCAAAAGAAAAACTATAGTAAAAATCATGGGGTTTCCTTGGATATGGACAACTGTGCAACAGTTATTTTTATTTTGAAACGATAATGATTTTTTCCTTTTCTAGGAAGGTTTTATGGTGCTCGACTGTGCAGCGATCAAACTCATGTATGGGCTACTAATCACTAATTGTTTTGGTTATAATAAAAATAGCTCATTCACGGATGGACAATTGCTTAGCGGCAGATTTTGGGTTTGTCTCCCAAATTGAGTTCTTTTGCCTCAAAAAGGATCTCATGCATTATCTTCCTATCGTTTTGACTTCAAATTTAGTTTGTGTAGATTGCTTTCTTAACATTGTAATTCTCTTTTAGTAAGACATAAGGTATTATGCCCCCTTCCCCCAAAAGATATTTTAAAATTGAGTAAAGGCCCTCGCTTCGTTATGGTTAAATTAAAACAAAAAAAGTTTAATTTGGGGAATTAATCTATTATTATCATTGGATTGACAGTGAAACCTATACGAATTGGAGTCCACAGTTAATTTTAAAGTAACAGTGACGTAGGTTTCCGTCAAACCTTCAAATTAGGTCAAACTTGTATTCCTTTTTACTAGTATATTTTTGGTAGCTCCATTACATTCTATTTTAGTTATGTCTAATGTGCTAGATAATGTATTTTTGATATATGATGCATGGCTTTTGTTGTTCACATTTTTTATATTTTTCACTATTTTTTTGGAATTTTTCGGACATTTTAACTAGTTTGCTCGTATTGCTCGATGTCGTGCTGGGACACCACCGATGTGTTTCACTGCCCTCCAAGTCGATAACCGTTGGGCAAGCAAAAGGCCTAAATTTGGAAATGTAGTTGAGTAATTGTTGACAATTTGCCTAACAAGTAAAAAAGGCGAACTCCTTGGGGGATGGGCTGCGTCTACTCTCGTGCTACTTTCTCTCTATCTCGGGAACTTGCAACCTTCTTTAATTGCTGACCCTCTCTTTCTCTCTCACATCTTTCTTTTGTAATTAAAACAACAAATGAAAAACGTCTACAATTGCAATGAGATGTTGTAATGTGATATTGTCTGTCATAATCTTTGTTGTCAATCGATGTTTTTGTCTGTCTTTTTGATCGCCCATCTTTGTCCTTGTCCTTGTCATCATTGACTACACACTTTTATTGCCTACAAACAATACAAAAGGGAAGTGGTGAATTAATTTCGTTGTTATTTTTAATTATTGTAGTGAATTACTCTCAATCAAATTGAAATTGACCACATGGAACGTGTTCGAGAAGTGGCTGAAATTTATAAAAAAAAAAAGTAACAAAAAATTCGGACACTTTTTTTTTTTGCTTACCCAACATGTGTCTAGAAGGTGGGCGGAGGTGTTTGTTTCGTATACGTGTTGACACTAATACACAAGCTGAAATAGAGGGTCTGTGCTTCATAGTTCATTAGTTATTGAGTCTCAATTGGTGGTCAAAGGATTGGATTAAAGCAAGAGATGGGGCATACTAGTGAGGCTCTTACTTGATTTTGCTTAATCTTGGAGATGGCTTGTATGGGAAGGTGGTGGCAGAAAGAGGAAAAAGGGAGTGGGGTTTCTCTTTCTCAATTAATGATTCTTGTTTTTGGCGTATGCTTATATTATTTTGTCAAAATATTTAGATAAACAAAGGTTGTGATAATGTGGGTATCGTCTTCAAAAGGTTAGTAGGTATGAGCTCGTGTGTCAGGATTAAGCATTTGAAGAGGGTTCTTGTAGGCCAAGTTGGTGGGAATGAAGATCAACCACCCCTTGTAAGTCTAATTCGGAATGAGCATACACACACTTGTCAATCCCAGTTGGAGTTAAAGTGAAGGAATTGGGGGAAATCTTTGGTTGTCCTTGAATTCTTGTCTAAGGTGGAAGCGATGAGGGTTTTGAAGGAGGGTGATGGAGGTAATGAAGATTGCGTTGGATATGTGGAGTGTAGTGGTTGGGATCTTGAGAAAGTGTTGGTCAGAAAAGGTCGTGCAGGCCAGAGTAGTGTGGCTTCCATTTGATGATTTGGGATTCTGAGGTGTTCTGATCGATGTAAGGGGTTTGTTGGAGTTGATGCATTTGTGGGCTTGGATCATAGGGAGCATGGTTGGGGGAGAAATTTTGTTGACAATTGAGGTAGGTATTGACAGTTTGGAGGGGTGGAGGTTTGTGGTGGAGGGAGGAGCATTGTGAGGAAGGTGGTGGAGGGAGTAATGGGTGAGAAGGGGGGGGATGGGCTTCAAGAGAGACGTCAAGGGATTATGTATTTTGGGGTGGGGGCTGGGGTGAGGGTGCGCTCTAGAGTCATTCAACTTGGAGAAGGAAATGGGGGAAGGGTGAAGCTTTGGCTGGGCATGTAGTGTGGAGAGCATTTGCTTGGTGATGGATTCCTGGCATTGTTCGGTGGGTAATACGATGTGCCACCTACTTTTAGGAAGGATTTATTAGACTGCAAGGAACAAGCAGTAGTGAATCTTTTGAGGCCATTGCAGGGGTGGAATGAAAGGGCCAAGGGTGATATGGTAAGATGGGCGGGGGAGAGGCACAGGAAATTTACACTGTGATCCTTCTCACGATGTGTCACCCTAAACTGTTGGATTTTTTTTTTGGTTTGGGGGTTGGGGGGGGGGGGGGGTTTGATAGGTGGTTTATTTCCTTGGAAGAGGATATGGAAGAATAAGGGTACATTCAAGGAGGCCCTTTTTGCATGGACAACAAAATTGTAGTCTGTTCTCACATTGGATAATCTAAAGAAGAGGAGCTTTCTATCTTAGAATGCTCTACATTTGTGCTCAGTGAGTAGTCCATAAGCTATCTTTTATCATTTTGCACTTTTGTGTGCTAACAATGGCCATTGAATTTTGCAATAACTAGTATGGGTGGTGTATGCCTAAAGCGTGCAGGAAGCTGTTGGAATGTTGGTGAGTAGGATGCATGTGATGTGGACTTTCATTCCATTTAGCATTATTTTGGTGTTTGTGGATGTAAAGGAATAGGAAGGTTTTTAGGGTACAGCTGTACCATAACACCCATAGATTGGTTTAAGCAATCTCTTTTATATGTTCTTTACTTTTGGATGAAGGCATTTTACCCTTCCAGTTTAGTCGCATTTCTGGAGCTTTTGGTTGAGATGGGGTCATCTTTGTTTTATACAACATCCACATATGAAACGCCTCATGAACTGTGTTTAATTGTCTCTACTTCAACCTGTGTGTTGGGGTGGGTCATTTGTAGCATTATATGAAGAACTTAAAAAGTTAAAATTAAAATAAAATTCATACAATTTAACTTATATTATTGAAAGCTCACGTAACAAAGTTAAATACGTGTTCTTGGGTATCTATGCATCCTAGAAATTGTTGAATGGTTAGGAAAATTGCCATTACGATCATATACGTGGAAGTTGTTACTTGTTAGTCTGATGGTTACATATTACTCTCCTGTGTTGAATGTTTTCCTGTTTATAAATTCGATCACGAGTAAAACTTGTGCCTTAAATAAATACGCTTTTATTTTAGGCTTTTACCATTTTATTGCCTTCTGTGACAAAAGACTCATTCAAAACCCACCCCTCTCTTCTCTCATGTTTTAACTCCCAGTTGATATGCTTCAGTCGGGGTGGCATGTGCTGTCAGGAGCATGAATTATTAGGATTTAATAGTCATGTTTTTTTGGTTCCCTTGTTGCCTTTTGTCGTCCTTTTCATGTATGTCCTGCACTTTTCCAATCTAGTTATGTTTATTACTAACTAAAATAAAAAGAATCTACCAAAGATTGAAGGTAAACTGGCTAGAATTAAAGGTAATCAGATTTGATCTGAGCTAGGTCAATCATTTGCAAAAGGAGCATTAAACAAATTTTTCTTAATGTCGTAATTATCGAGAGTTTAAAGGAGTTGAACTTCCTACCAGCAAGCTTAGATCTTTGTTGCTGGGCTACACTCTTTAGGTGCCTTTAAACAAAATCTCTTTCTTATCAAGAGAATAAAAATTATCAGGATATGCAGCATATTCAACCTTGTTCAGTTTTGTAGAAAAAAAGTCCTGAGCTTGATCTTTATCAACTGGATTGCTTTCATACTCTTAGCTGGTTGAATTGTGATCGAAAAATAAATTTATTATGGACAAAATGGTGTGTTGATTCAGGGACAGAGCTAGAAAAGATTTAATTAATTTTTCTCAAACCATAAAATAAGATACTACATTAATATGTATCGACATAGGGGCCAGTCGTAGACAAATAAGGAGCCAATTGTTAGGCAATTACAAGAAATTTCACATTTACATTAAAAATAAAAACGATAAAAGTTATAAATATGCAAATCAATTTCCATAACAGGAAACCTTAATACAATATAAAAGCACTAAAATGCCATTAATAACCTGCTGCTGCTCATATTTCTAAAAAAATACTGTTGAATCAAGAAAACAAGCTAAACAAGCAAAATTATCATGGGTACAAACCCTGACAGTTTTCGAAAAAACTCATGGGTAGTGATGCCACTGACTCACCAGATCTCATATAAAGGCAAGATGCAGCTCGCTGGAGGGTTGCACAGTCCTCAATTGCATTTTCTTCTCTTATCGGTGTCTCTCTAACTCGCTCAATCCCTCTCGATTTCATCAGGTGGGAATAATATCTTCACATTATGGTTTTTGCATAAGAAGTTCTTTCAAGTTCAACCATATCATAACTTTAAAAAAAAAAGAATCACAAAATGAACTTCAATACTTCAAAACTTAATTTGAATTTGTCTGAAGATTGTGTACATAGCCATTTAGGCATGGGTGTATATGAAAGTAATAGTGTAGACACAATGTTTATATATATATATATATATATATATATATATATATATATATATATATATATATATATATATATATATGTATATGTATATGTGTCTGTGCCTGTGTCCGTGTCCCAATATAGCTCCACCCTTGTCTGGAGTTTTAATATATTAAATTTTGTCTTGTGTTTCTATTATTTTTGAATGGAAAACAGTTGGTTGTTTTAATGTGTTAAGAAATCTTGTGTTATGATGTTTCCTGTTCAAATCTCTAGCTTTGGAGTTGACCTAAATGATTTGCATTGCGTATATATTTTGCCATGTCCAATCCTACTTACCTGAAAAATTCTATTCAAACAGCATCTGATGGCAGCCATTTACATTAGTACCTTCCTTTAAAGAATACTCCTGTTGGAGACTTTATTTCACACCTGCACTGTGCGCTTAGCCATGTGATCTGTCCTTCCTTTACTAAGTATCACTAGAATGCACCAAAAGGATATACAATTCATGTATTGAGCATATACAAAAAAAAAACCTCAAAAAAAAAAAAATATGTGCAAACAAGGTTGACGACATAAATCTCTAGAAACTCTACTAAAACATGTGCATCCTTAAAATTTATTATATTATTCTGGCTTCTTACCCTCTCTGTGTGACTTAATGAAATTAACCTCGAGTATGATGTCAATCTATTTTCAATTTTTTTGAACAGTGCAACTGCTTTTGGTGAGCCTTCCTCGTATTTAATGCCATGGAACTAGTTTTTCTGTTTTCCAATTTTGATGCAGTGCGTTTATGATTCTTATACGCTAGGTAATTTATTGTGTTTTTAGTAAGTGTTCTTCTGTTTCATTGACAATTTATTATCTATATTTCAGGGGCAGTTCCGTGTTGCACCTGATCAGAGGGAGAAGTTCTTGCAGCGATTTCAGCAGGTGCAGCAACAAGGTCAGAGTACTCTTCTTGGCATGCCTCCTCTAGCTGGAGGAAATCACAAGCAGTTTTCTGCACAGCAACAGAACACACTCCTGCAGCAGGTGTTTTTTTTACTTTTGTTTATTATTCTTTTTTCGGATTAAGCTTGCATACAAGGATCAAAATATCATTTCGAAATGGTCAAAACATCTGAAACGTTTCCGTTTCTATAGAGACTGAAACGTTTCCGTTTCTAAAGAGACTGAAACGGATCAGTGATGGAATCAAAATTTTAATACTTCGAGGTAGTCCATAATGTTTCGAAATGTTTTGTTATATTTTAATACATTTGCATCATTATTTTGGAATATTTCAAGATATTTTGGTATATTTCGAACAATGTTTTGAAAATATAATTTTTAATTTTTTTAATTTTTTTATTATGTTTTCGAAATGGGTCAAAACGTTTCCGAATCACGTTGAAACGTTTCATTTTCTTAGGTGAACGAAACAATACACCGAAACGAAATTTTGATCCTTGCTTGCATATTGAATTTCATTTTTATGATTTCCTTTCTTTTTGTGCTTCAAAATTATTTGGTATCTTTCCTTTTGTGTGTGTGTGTGTGTTTTTTTTGGGGGGGGGGGGGGGGGGGGAGGGGTAGAGTTAGCTGATTTCTTTTGGAAAGCCTAATGTTTGGATACAACTGGGTTGTGAAGTTTCATGAATTTTGATTTAAAGTCATGACAATATGAATTCCAAAATATTTTGTATTTTATTTTTAATATACCACTTGACTTTTTCTGTGTGGACTTTATAGGGAGAGAAATACTAATTCAAACTGGAGAATGAATATTTTGATGAAGTTCAGCTTATGAATTTCCTATTCATAAGCTTAATATTTTGATGTTGAGTTTTTTATTTTTTCGGTTTAATTTGTATCCAGCCTAAGTTTTTTTTTCTTCATTTCTGAGGTTTGTTTTTAGGGTGGTAGGACTGATGTTGGTGAAGCTCTAGGTAAACTTACCACCTGTTAGATTCCAAGATGTAACTCCACAATCATCTTCTCAATTGGACTTCAGTCTTTAATCTTGAAAGCACATGACCCAATGCACTCATGACGCATTTCTTTTGACTATATGTGACTCACATAATTATGCCAACAACATCAAAGCCTAACAATGTCTCCCTTTGGCATTCCTTGACAAAACGTACTTTGTGTACTTGAAAAAAGAAATACAACTCAATAAACTAGAGACCAAAATATAAATTACATCTGTTTTTCTTTGACTCAGTTGCATGGTCACAAACTCACAGTAGCATAAATACACAGTTTGACTCGAGTTGACTACCTACACTATGAAGTAATAGTCAACAATGAAGTAGTATTTGTCAATAGTGCTGCATATCACTCAAATAAAATATATTGTGGAATACAGATGGATTAGTAAAATATAAATCTAATGTCAAAAGTATAAATTAAGTGATAAAAAGCACCAAAAGAAATGACAGATATTGCAACATATTGCATATATATGATTCTCAAGAGTTAAACAAATAATGGATTAAGAACATGCTCTTCCACTTGTTAGGCCATTCCCCATGATTTGACATCGATGTGAATATGCGAAGAATAGATCAAAATGTATAGGAATTTTTATATTTTTTCTTCCTTTTTTCCATGGTCGGGCAAATATGCTCATAAGAAAGAGATATCAAAAGTAAGATATCCATTTCAATTCATAAAATAAGACAAATTAAGATGAAAAACAGAGCAATGGTATACATAAATGACATCAACAAAAGATAGGTTTACAATGGAATCAAGACACTAGTACAAATATCTCTCTTAGTCTTAGGTGTCCCTAATCTACGTATCTTAAGAAGCAGGACCATCTCCTCCATCCTCAGAGTGGTTATCATCCCAAGCACCTGGTGGACAATGGACCAATCATTTCGTTCGAGTCAGCGCACCACTCATCAGCACATGTGCTTGTTCCTAGTCTTTGGCCAAATCGGGAACCCTTATATCAGGGTGACCGAGGATGCACGTGAGATCATTTATCCTACAACTCTTCGCTAAACCCACAGCATCAATAGTCTTGGCACAAAGTGGTGCAGTAGATGTGCTCAGTCAAGTATCCACATGCTCTGGATCTAGAAGTGGAATGGGTGATGATAATTTCAGATCCTAAGTCGATGGTGGTTTCGGATCTTGTTCTTGCTTCTTGGCTGCACCTGATGGCCCCCCTCTAGCAGCTGATGAGAAGTGTACTCTTAAAGGGGAGATAATTTGGGACATAGTCTTGCTCTCCGGTGGATCCTTTAGAGTGTGGGTGGCAATCCTAACCCATAATAATCTGCCAAGCTGCCTAGTCCACTTACAAATTGGAGGTTTGAGTACTTGCTTGATTTTTACAATTTATAAATGGGTTGGATAATATAGTCCAATTAATTAAGCGGGTTAGATCTATTGGATATGGGTATCCAACGGGTTAATCTTATGTAAGTTGTTATCTTGAATCATGACACCCCACAATCGCAAACACCACCCACACAATTGCAAACACCATTCCGCCACCCCTCCACCTCCTCCCCCAACAATCCTAGGAAACCAAAACAATGCATCAAAACGAAATTTGATCCATGGCTAGGACCTAAGAGATGATCCATAGGTGAGTGGGTATGTGAGTTTTGTGAGTTTGAGAGTGAAAGGAATGCATTTTTATTAGTGAAAAGATTTTAGCTGCTATCTGGCCGCCTTCCACCTTGGAGCACTATAGCTGTCTGGCCCAGCACCACAAGCTGATGGCTACTTAAACGTTAGGCATTCGAATTGGGCAACTTCTCCTATCCTTTCACCATTTCTAACTACTATTTTAAGCATGAATTTAAAATTGAATTATTTGAATTGAAAAGACATGCACAAATGAAATAAGACCTAAATAAAAATGAAATTAGTGATGCCTTCAATTCATTAAATTGATTCTTTTCTTCATCTAGTACATTTCAGAGCAAATTAAAAGATGTCGGCTATAATACTTGAGTTTCTCAAGAGTAATTTCAGAGCTAGTCTAAAATTGTACAACCACTCGCACGTGTATTAGAATTCGAAATAACATCAAGAAATTCAGGTGTAAATGATGTGAGGTTGATATCAATCGTTTTTGAAATTAGTCGACGTTAAGAATTTAATAGCCGTTTACATTCACTTATGAGTATATCAAGCATGTGAAAGTAAGATCGATTGGTGAGTGTCTTTATTTTATTTCGATTCATTTTTATCGACACTTCCTAGGGATGGTGGCAAGGATCAAAATTTTATTTCGGTGCACAATGTCGGTGAGTTTGGAAACAAAAACATATCGGTAATATTTTAGAAACATTTAGAAATAAGATGGAAACAAAGAAAAACTTAAAAATTTTATTTTCAAAATATTAGTCGAAACATTTTGAAACATAGGTCGAAACACTTCAAAACACAAGGATTCTGATATTCAATAAATGATTCTTTTCGGATGTTTTGACCGTTTTGAAACGAAATTTAGTTCATTGGATGGTCGGAATCTTAAACCTATCATCAATAGTGGTAATCTTATACCGAACTTAATTGGGCATTCTTAAAAAGGAAAAAAAAATTCAAAATCAAGACTCCTTCCCAAAATTTAGTTCATTCAAAAAATTATTAATAAAATAGATATTCATTTTCGTACTAGATTATTGATGATACCAAACATAAATAATAGATTATTACGATATTTGAAATATAGGTATCCCTTTACTAGGAAGGAGATATCCATTATCGATTAGGATTATTATTATCCAAATGGGACCTTAATGATTTGTACTTGTCCGAAAAACAGAAATGTCTTTCTATTCTAATCAACGACAATTTTTTGTTTGGCAAAAGTTTCGTCTGGAGCAGTTTTAGTTTGTTTGACAATACGTATATCTTATTAGACACTTGACACTTGGCATTTTGCGCGAGAATTATTATAAACATAACCTACCGCAGAAAAGAGGTGGACAATAATTGAGTGTGTAGAAGAAAAAGATATTATTTGAGAAGTTAGTGATTTGGAAGTCTTAAAGTTTCTTTAAAGCTAAAAGTTTTTTCATTGTTGATTGCACATACGAGACTCATTATCAATGATGTGCTACGAAAAGAGATATTATTTGAGAAGGTGGAAAGTTCAAATCATGTTGTCCCTTGACCTCCCTTTCTTTTCTTAAATATCGAATGTAATGTCAATACATACTATACAAGATCCCTCCCCTGACAACTCCACAAAACCAAAAAGGGAAAATATTTTTGAATCAAAGTAGAGTACTCTTACAAGGTGTTGTATCCTAGTTGATATGTGTGAATTTGTTATTGGCTTATGGTGCAATTGATGTTAATGTGTGCTTGAATACAAATCTAAACTAAACCCTCAGTCCACACTTACTATGCTATCATCTTGTTGGCCCTTCTTAAGCTGGATTGTGATGGGCTTTACTCATGTAAATTCTAGTTGAGCCACTTCAACGGTCCATGCTTGAGACAATTGTTAATGAATATTGAAACAATATATAGACAAAGTTGAGGTGAAATTGGTGTCCGTAGCTTCTCTGGTAGATGACCTAATTGAAACAAAAAGATTAGATTTGTAGATGACTATTGAACACACCTCCCAACTTTTCTATTGGGTCTAATTTTATTCATTGGAAAGGGCTTTGCTAAAATGACCTCATGTTTTATTTCGATAGTCTAAGTCATTTCACGTGAGTAGAGTACTTAATTATTTATGTGCATGCTTAGGCCCAGAGTCCTCTACATTTGGTGGCATTCTAAGGGACCATCGTTATGGTGCGTTTTCCCCCTCTACACAGCTACAACATCAATAAATGTTCTTCCCTCAAATAGGAAATTATATTTCTTTAGGAAAGAATTCAAGAACCTTCTCGTTGTCTTTATGGTTGCGTGATTGTAAGATTTTTTGAGAATTTTTTGTTCTTATCAATGCGTTTACTTTATTCAAGAAGAGTTAGAATGCGATGTAATTAGGGTCAGGAAGAGAACAAAAGGAGAAGAAGAACAAATAAGAGATTAGGAGAAAGTGAGTAGTGTGTATTTGAGTTTACATAGGTACATCCCAATATATATATAACAGGAAAGTACCAAAAATACCCTTAAGGGTTACATCCTATTATAACATAACATAACACTTCCCGCATAAATGCTTCTCATGCTCAACTTGCAGATGATAGGATGAAAAATTTTGTTATTAAGCCCTTTTTGTGAAGACATCTGTCAACTTGTTTTTTGATTTCACAAAGGATATGCAAATCAAACCTTTGTTCAATTTCTCTTTAATAAAGTGTCGATCAATCTCAACATATTTAGTTCTATCATGTTGAATATGATTATGTGCAATGTTGCTAGCTGACTAGCTACATTATTATCACAATACAGTCTCATAGATCCATCACCATGAATTTCAAGTTCACCTAGTAGAATTTGGAGCCACATAAGCTCCCAAACTCTATGGGTCATAGCTCTATTTTCAGCCTCTGCACTAGACATGACGCCTGAAGTGGATCTTTTGTCATCTACTGAACCAGCCCAGTCTGCTTCAGTGAATACTTATAATTTTAAGTTATTATTAGAGAGCAAGATCTCTTTTGTTGGAGTTGATTTGAGATCCCTCAAAATATGATGAACAACTTCAAGATGAGAGACTGAAGGATCATGCATGAATTGATTTATAACTCTAGGCAATATCCAACCGAGTGTGAGAGAGATATATCAATTTTTTCACTAATCTCTAGTATCTCTTCTTATCAACAATATCACCAACACCACTTACCAGCCGATGATTGACTTTAATAGGAGAATTTGTAGGTTTACATCCCAACATACCTGTTTCTTCAAGTAGGTTAAAAACTTATTTTTTTTGGGAGATAAAAATGTCTTTATTTGATCCAACAATCTCAATTCCAAGAAAATATCTCAATGGACTCAAGTTTTTGATTTCAAACTCATTAGTCAACGAAGTTTTTAGTTAGGTGATTTCACGCACATCATTGTCAGTTATCAATATGCCATCTACATATACAATGAGTACTACTATTTTGTCATGTACCTGTTTGATGAATATAGTATGATCAACATGACTCTAATAATATTCAAATTTCAACATGGTTTTGAGGAACCTATCAAACTAGGCTCTAGGTGATTGCTTCAACCCATAAATTGACTTCTTCAACTTACACACATTTCCTTAGGTTATCTGTGATGAAAAGCTATGTGGAATCTTCATATATACCTCCTCCTCTAAATCTCCATGAAGAAAGACATTCTTCACATCAAACAGACTCCATTTCAAAACTAGCTTTAAGGGACAGAAGGGCACGTATGAAGTTCATCTTTGTCACAAGGGCAAAAGTGTCCAGATAATCAATAGGAAGCTCATAATCATCAACAATTAGATTATCAATAACACGGGGTGACAATTGGAAGCTCATTGCCGGCTAAATCAGTAGGAAATGCTAGAATTGGAGTGGAGAAAGTTAACTAACCTGACACCACATGGGTGCTTTTTACCTTTTGATGTCAAGAATAAATCTTCAGAGTACCAGGTGGATCATTGATACCAACAATTTGTTGTTCCCTATTATTAGTATCCCATTGGAAAGGCAATTGAAGAAAAGGCTTCTAACATTCCACCATCTCTTCCTCAATATTAGTGCTTTCCCCCTGAAGAGAAGGTTGGGGAGGAGAAAAAAAGGGTTCAAACTCTCGAAAGGTAACATCAATGTTAACATATATCTTTTGATACGGTGGATGTTAGCACTCACACCCCTTTTGAGTGGGAGAATAACCAACAAAGACACGCTGCAAAGCCTTAGAATTAAGTTTTTCCTTAGCGACTCTATCGTCTTGTACAAAACAAACACACCCAAAAACTTTTATAGGAAGAGATGAATAGAAGGAATCAGTAAAATCCTAAAAAGAGACTCAGTAGGAGACTTAAACTATAGGACACTGGAAAGTAGACAATTAATACGATATGCAATGGTAATAACTCTGTCCTCCAAAAACGTTAGGGAACATTTATAGTAAACATCAATGAACGAGCAATCTCCATAAGAATGCAATTTTTTTACTCAGCAACACCATTTTTGCTCCGGAGTACCCATACAAGCAGTTTGATAAAATATGTCACTTGTAGTGAGATAGGAGCGAAAGTCTCCATCAATGTACTCAGTTCCATTGTCATTGTGTAGGACTTTGATTTTAACATCAAATTGGGTACCAACTATGTTATGAAAAGTGCGAAAGTAAAAGAAAACCTAACTTTTAGTACAGAGTAAGTAAAACTAAGTAAGATGAGAATAACAATCAATAAAAGTGACAAATCAAGGATAACCTTAGAATGGCAACACAGGAAAGTCCACACACATCAAAATGAATGATAACAAAAGGAGCAGTGCTTTTATTAGTACTACTAGGATAAGAAGAACGTAATGTGCTTGACAAATTCACAAGCATCACTAACAAAAAAATTTGTACTACATTGCTTTGTTAGACTAGAAAAAATATGCTCTAAAATGTTGAATGAGGGATTGCCCAAACGTCTGTATGTAATATCTAAAGAGTTGACTCACCATCTACTTGAAGAGCATGACAAGTGGATTAAGGGGAAGCTTCATCATCTGGGAGATACAAACCACCATGTGTTCGACCACTACCAATCATTTTTCCCAATTCTATTTCCTGAAAAGTACAATGAGTAAGAAAAAAAGTCACTGAGCAATTCGAGGATTTAGTAATACTACTAGCGAACGATAAGTTGGTGGAGAAATTGGGAACATGGAAAATTGAGGAAAGTGATAGGGTAGGTGAGCAATTAATAAAAAACCTTTCCTAGAAATTAAGTTTAAGCATACATTTGCTACCTTAACTTTATCCAACATTTAGAGTAGGAAGAGAAGATACTAGAAGAGCCTGTCATGTAGTCTATGGCTCCAGAAGCCACTAACAAGGAGTATTTGAAGCTGAAGCAGAAAACACACTAGTAGATGTACCTATATGAGTAAAGTTGGAGGAAGAAGTATGGTTAGGAGCTAGAGTAGAAGAAACATCAAGCCGAGTTATCAGCTGTCTAAAAGTCTGCATCTCATCTGGAGAGAAATTAGAGGTAGTCGACTGGGATGGAGACTCGTGATGATTTAGTCTTGTGTACATGAGATCGCACATTTCTCCCTTGGCCATCACCTCAGCCACCATCTTGGCCACGTGTAGAAAGTCTAGTCAACTTATAGCAAAACTCTCCCTAGTGTGTCTGGTCTTCCCATAATAGTCCCACTTTAATATATCTTTGGAAATAGTGTCACTTGACTCAATAGACTTGAACACAGCTGAACTCAAGTCTCACTGAGGAATCACAACTAACGGAGACTGCTCCTGAATAGGTGCATGAACCATAGCAATTGTCCTGTTCTCCTCCTCCTGCTGAGAATGAACCGAATTTGATCATACTCAAATGTTAAGGCCACCAAGAAAATCATACACATGTTCTTTCTCTATCATCTGTTGAAATTTTGCAACATCAGTAGCACAATTTACTTGGAAACTCTGATAGTAGTCAAGCTCCTACCATAAGGTAGTCCATTTTGAATAATATACTGAAAGGGTCTTATCTTTCTAATTAGTTTCTCGGACTTTTTCCAGATCATACACCTTAGCATCATTGCCGCTTTGAGAATATGAATGTGCTACGGCTGTCCAAATCTTATGGGCTGTATCTAGCCACAAAAAACGACGACTAAGAGAAGGTTGCATTGAATTAAGCAACCGAGACTTAACCAGCGCATTTTCTAATTTCCACTACTTCAATGAGGAACCAGACTCACTAGGCTTTCTTAGTCTCTCCGGTCAAATATCCATCCAAAGAAATAGCTTGGATCAATATCAAGCAAGCCCATGATCATGCCAAATAATTGTGCCCATTCAACTTCCTTGGACTAATTTGAAGGGAGGGGTTGTTTGCTAGAGCGCCTAAATGGCCCAACCCAATTTGTACTGGGTCACACTTCCTTGCAGCATGTTGAGACAGTGGGATCAACACAAACAACAGTCAATGAGTCAAAATCACAGCCAAAAATTTGGCCCACAACCAGAAATTACCTCAACCAGCGCAAAGGAGGATTCTGTGCAACAGACGGTAGTAATTTCAAGTCAAAAACAGTACCAGATCCAAGCCAAAACAGCAGCTACAATACCAGAAACAGGTGCTACAGTACCAGATCTGGGTACCAACAGGTCAAAATTGGCTAAAAACCCAACAAATCCAATCCAAACACAACCAAACTGCATGACATTGTAGAACAGCCCCAGTCACAACTCACGCACGAGGATTGAACAAGAAATAGCCACTGGATTGTGCAGATTTTCCAGATCAGAGCTTGAAGCCTAAAAAAGCCAAAAACATTTGAAAAATGAAAGGCCAGTCAAATTGGTTCAAAAAATTCCAAAAAAATATCCATAATTCTCAGCATGAGGAATTGAATCTACCTATGAAATTTTAAATTTTTCTGACCAAGTTGGGTGTTGATGTCAGCCTGACAGTTTTGACATCAGCTGTCATTGATGATGTCAGACTGTCAGTGATGAGTTTTCTGATGATCTCCGATGATATCTGAACTTTAAATTTAAATTGATGCTTTGATACTAAGTTAGAATATAATGTAATTAGGGTTAGGAAGATAATAGAATGAGGAGAAGAACAAAGAAGAGATTAGGAGAAAAAGAGTAGTGTGTATTAGGGTTACATACATTGCAATATATATAACTAGAAAGTACTAAAAAATGCCCTTAAGGGTTACATCTAATATAACATAACATAACATAACAAGAAGCATTAGATTTGTACTCTTGGATTGTATTATTGGCCAGTTAGGAAATCTTGGGGAAAACTCGGGTGTCTACTCTAGTGGGCAGGGTATGCATTGCCACCTGGGCATAACCAAAACCTCTCTCTCTCTCTATATATATATATTTAAGATTAAATAGTACTTACATCAATAGAACTTTGGTTTGTTAGAAGTGGGGACATCTCTGTGATTTCATAGCCTACTTTGCTAAGAATTTCTACATGATGTTGCGACTGCTAACAACACACACACACACCCCCCCAAAAAAAATAAAAAAATCCTGTGCAGTTTTTTTGCATGTGCAGTCTCCTTTGGTCATCATTTTGCATGTTAAGCATAGTTATGGTGGTTCAACAGCAAAGTTTTGTTCTTGTGTGGTGTTTCACACTGCTGTACCAAAACAATTCATTGCATGACATTTAACATGTGTTCAGTTCAATTCTCAAAGCTCATCTGTCTCGCCTCAAGTTGGGTTGGGGATTGGAGTCCAAGCAGCAGGTCTTAACAATGTCACATTATCTGCTTCCTTACAGCAGCAGCCAACTTCGGTTCATCAACCATCTACTCCACAGGGATCTACAGGATCTAAAGATGCTGGTAGTATTTCTGTTTTTATGCTGCTTTCAGCTTGATATGCTATTGTGACGCTATAACATGGTCTACTGATTAAAATGGAGGAGCCAAATTTGTTATGGAGTTTAGCTTGCCTTTCAATTCCAACTGTTTCATTTTACCTATGGTTATGGTTCTACTCAAATATGGGTGAGTTTTAAAATTGTGTTTTAACCTTTTTGCATCGGCAAATTTCAATGAGTTGAAGTTAATTAGTACAAGGATTCATTGAAGTGCATATCTAGAGTATGTAATGCTGAAGGTATGCATTTCGTGCATAGTAATTGTACTCGCCTGTTGAGATATCCTATTAGATTCTTGCTTTATCCAAGTGATTATTGGATTATTGTTTTATTCAAATCTTGGATTAGACTCATGTTATTAATGCATGATCCAGAGATCAGTCACGTGAAAGTTGAGGAGTTGCAGCAGCAACAGATTCTATCTGATGATTTGGACACGGAATCTGCTCCAAGTTCTGGGCTTGACAAGAATCTCTTGAATGAGGACGATTTGAAGGCTTCATACCCCTTAGATACACCAGTATGTTGAGTATATTTATTTTGACTTCACTGTTCTGGAAACTTGTTTGGTTTTCTTTTATAATAATTGGGATTGTATGCCAATATTTTGCTGTTTGAGTATAGATATGCATATATACACGCGAATCAGAGCGAGTAAAGCAACACTTCTTATTGCCCCAATCAATCCTGCCACTTTACGGAAAGCATGCGAAGAAACTTGGTTCTGTTTAAGGAAATTCATGTAGACCTCTACTTGATTTAACTTTCTAATTGATATAGCTTAACAACATATATGAACTTAAGTCTTGAGACGTTTATGTTGGAGGAAATACCTTAGTCCTATTGTGGAATTTATTGGGGAATTCATCATTCTATATGTTGCTTATTGTAAAAATAAAGGAAACATTAGGCTCGGGGTGGAACTTCTCAATAAAATGTTTTAAAAAAACACGAGATTTATGTTGTCCATTGATTCCATAGTGATAAATTTGAGATTTGACAGTTAAAACAATAACTATAGTATTAGTGTTGGGGTTAGGAGGTAGAGAAGGAAGGAGAGAATATTTACTATAGTAGCTAGGTTGCCCTACACTCTCTATTCGTAATTGACCAATATGAAGACACTTACAATATTACCCTAGACTAATTTGGCTTATGCCTAATATTGAATTTAAGAATTCTAACACTCTCTCCCTAGACTAATTTGGCTTATGCCTAATATTGAATTTAAGAATTCTAACACTCTCTCTCAAGCTGGAACATAAAGAAAAAAATTGCCCGGCTTGGAACATATACTATTGAAGGCAGGACTAACCAATTGTTTGGTAAGAATATCACCCAGTTGATCATCAGATTTCATGTATGGAGTGATGATCTCCTTTCGCATTAAGAGATCTCTAATGAAATGATAATTTATCTCAATGTGTTTGGTACGCTCATGAAGTAGCGGATTACTTGCGATGAAAATAGTTGTTTAATTGTCACAATGCATTTGCATAGGAGAAGGCACGTCAAATCCCATATCATGAAGTAAATAGCGGACCCGTAACATGTCACAAGAAGTGTCTGCCATAGCTTGATACTTCTTGTAGGTTAAAGTAACAAGATTACCACCGACAAATATACAATAACCAAAAGTAGATCATCTATCACCATGACTACTAGCCCATTCAGCATTGAGCAAACAACGATGGATGAAACTCAAAAACTATATGAACTTAATGCAGTGCTTGATGCGGAGGAATCTTTTTTGAGACAAAAAGATCGGGTTTTGCACTTGAAAAATGGTGATAGAAAAACAAGTGGAGTGAAAGCATCTATCTTATGCTTATGCGTGTTGGTTAAGGAAAAAGATTGAAAAGCATACTTGCGTTAGCAACGGCAAGAGGGTCCATCAGAAAAACCAGTAATAGTAGTGGATGCTGATGGACGATATAACAATCATTTCTCTGGAGTTCTTTTTAGATATCAAAGTATAAGACGGACAGACAGACAGCCCCCCAATGAGTTTGACGAGGACCATGTATGAATTAACAACCACACCAACAATATATGTAATATCAGGATGTGTAACTGTAAGGTAAATCATCTTACCAACCAACCTTCGATAACGTCCTGTATCATTAAATACTTCATCACTCGCAGGATCTAACTTAACTGTAGAGTTCATAGGTGTATCAATCGAATGTGCACCATGAGTATCAGTTTTAGTTAGTAAGTTTAGTACATACTTCTACTGGCATACAGACTAATACCTTTTTTTGATCGAACAACTTCAATAACTAGGAAGTATTGAAGAAGACCTAAATTTTTAGTATGAAACTGCTTTCCCAAATAGTGTTTCTAGTATGAAAGTACTTTTCCAAATAGTTCTTGAAATGGGCAATACCATCTGAGTCATTAACACCGATAGTGATGTCATTAACATACACAATAATAGCAATAATGCTTGCGGAAGCCCAATGAATGAAAACTGAATGATTATAGGTGGAGTGCTAAAATCTAAACTTAAGTAACACGTTACTAAACTTATCTAATTAAACACATGGTGATTGTTTCAAGCCGTACAATGTTTTGTTCAAATGATACACTAATTTTTCTTAGCATGGAGCAACATAACCTGGAGGTTGAATCATATAACCTCTTTCGGTAGATCTCTATGTACGAAGACATTCTTTATGTCTAGTTGATACAAGGACAGCCAGAAGTGACTATAATAAAAATAAGAACTCTAACAGATTTAAGATGAGCAATAGGAGAGAAAGTCCCACAGTAATACACACCATATGTTTATATGTAACCCTTAACAACTAATCGTTTCTTCAAACGCTCAACAGAGCCATCAGGATGATATTTCATACTGTAAGCGACAACTAAAAAGTTGTTTTTTACACCCAAGAAAAGTAATGTCCCAAGTATTATTTTCATTCATAGTCAGTTTCCATCCAAGAGATGTTAATGTCTGTTTCAAATAGCTAAGAACAAATAAAAAAGACAATGCTGATGCAAAGAGACAAAATTAGATATGGGATCTAGGTACAAGTACGAGTATCTTTCCGCAATGTAATACGCAAATCAAAAGAGGGTGATACAGTAGACTAGACATCTTAGAAGGAAGGACCTCAGTAGAATCAGGGGGTAGTCGGGGCGCTGTATTATATGAAACAACATGTCCGTCCGTGAAATGACGATAAACCTGTAATGGATGGTCAAAAGGAGAACATGGAGAAGAGACTCAATTAGGTACACAAGACAACATAAGTTCCTCTGACTAGTTACTAAAGTAGAAAAAAAAAAAAAGTGACATCGGCATTGACATAATCTCGACGAGAGGCAAGGTCGTAGCAGTGGTAACTTTTTAGAGTACGAGAGTATCTCATAAAGATACACTTAACCGTTCAAGGGGAAAATTTATCCCTATCCGGTTCAAGAAGATGAACAAATGCAACACAACCAAAGAGACAAAGAGTGAGACCAAAGGGTGATGTATTAGGATGGAATAAGGAGAATGGAGATTTGTGACTTCTTACATATGGGAACCAATGTAATAAAAGTAAGATTAATGCTTTTCCCCACAACATTGAATACACTCATAATATCATCCTTAGAAAAAAAATCGTTGAATACCCTTATAATGTCATCCTTAATATTATCCCAACAATTCTAATAGAAAGACATATTGAAACCATTAGAACCTTAGGCCTTTTCCTTATCCTTGTCATACATAGATATTCTAATTTCCTCCTCCTCGAATGATCTCACGCCAATTCGTTCTCCATGACAATATAGGACTCTAATCAACACCTTCAATATTTGGTCTAACATGAACATCTTTTGCATATTGGCTTTTGTTAAATTCAATAATCTCCTTGGCAATCGACAAAAGATTTGTCACAAGCTCACTTACTCAGTTTCTTGTCCTCTAATGACACTCTTTTTCCTCCTATCAGTTGTTATTCTATGGGAACACTTAGTATTATAATCCATTTAAATCTCATCTTTTGCCTAACATAGTTATCAAATTGAGATTTGTATTGGGAATCGAAACCCTAGAGTTGAGAATTGGGAATCGTAAGATTCGACAAAAAAGTTGAACAAAGATAAAAAAAAAAATATGTATATATTTAAAATAGGCAAGATATTAAATATTGAACATTACTATATTTTAAAAATAAACAATGTGTATTCACTTGATACAATAATAGGAAGCTACACTTGAGTATGTACCTCTGTTACTTCTTTCTTAATGCATAATAAATTGTTCCATTAAAATGGCCACGATGAAATAGCTATTGTCAGTGAAGATATGTCTATCTAAAAGGGATATGAATGAAGTTTTTTTTAAATATATCATGGACAATTTAGTAAAATTGTATTTTAGTTAACGTAATTAATCTAACATGGGATATCAGTGATATTTTAAATAATAGAGGTGATTTCATTAAAGATATGCCGATTTAGGAGGGGTGTCAATGATAATTACCCTTAAAAAATAAATTTTTCATTAAAAGCAAAAATCAAAGCATGTGTTGAAGAAGTTGTAGGATGTGTTAGGGTTTGATAGATGATGAAAAATAAGAAGCATAATTGGAGTGAAGGAGACGTTGTCTCTGTGGAACAGTTGCTGAGAGATGTAGAGGTGCAAACATGAGATACAGAGAGAGATGAGTTTTATATTTGGCCGTGGGCATCTTCTAGGAAAATGATGCCGTTTTATTAGAAATTTGGTTTAAAAGAAATAAAACAAATCGTGCGATTCCTACTATTCATATCGAATTGCATGATTCTTGCGATTTCTTGTCAAAAATGATTCTCTAGTAAGATAGGAATTGAATGGGGATCAAATCGAATTGAATCGTAGGAATCAAATCACGAATTATATGATTTTGATAACAATGCTACCTACAACTAGTCTTTTCCCTCACAATACCTCCCCTTACTCGTTTCAAAAGAGGTCTTTTCTCTTAAATTGATCGATGGCCAATATATTATTATTCTCCAAACTATTAATAATTCCTCAATTTTCCTCAAAATCTTTGACTTTCTAAGTATGACATCTCTAAAAACCTTTTTGATACCCTCCCACCTTTTGCCTTCAGCTCAATCATCACTCGGTAGCACTTATCTCCAAAAGAGTGATGAGTTAACCACATCCTTATACATAACAACAATGCCCCCAGAGGACCCACTTGAGGGAAGAAAAACTCAATACATAAATCCACACTCCCAAATACTCCTTGCCAAAGCTCCATCTACTAGTTCTAGTTCGTATTCACTTGCATTAGTTGCATGCCCTTGTGTGATGATGTGTGGATTTCGTTGTCGAGCCTTTAAACTTGTGGACGGGTTTTGTCAAAGAACATGGGCTACCCTGGACCCAGTGTTTTATGACTGTATTCACCCCTTGTTATGCTTTATAGGATTTTCTTATTAAATCAATGGTTTTCGTATTAGTAAGCTGTTCTTACTTGTTATCTGCAATACAACATATTTATGATTGGCAACTTTTAATAACAAACTTATTACTGAAAAATCCACTCACAGCAAAATGAGTGAAATGTGTTCTTAATCATGCATACTGTAACTAAGTTTTTCCTATAGGTGCAACTTTCATCACATCACCTTGTACTTTCCCATCCTAATGTTATTTCATCATGATTCTTACGTTGGGAGCTTAGGAATAGCACCCTTACAGTGTAGCATCTGCTTGGTGTGAAAATCTAGTCAATTTTGAATTGTCATCTCGTGCTGATTGTATTAAAATGCATGATGGGACACATGTTCTTCATTGCATGTGTCATTTGTTAAGGATTTTTGTCTAACTACCACATTGTTTGCCAAATGTCATCTTCGCAATCTGTTAGTCCATTTTAACAGTTGTTACTGCCATTGCCCACTTTATGTGTACTAACTTATTGTAGTCGTTGATTGAAATCTAACTCCAGCCAGAACCCTTTAACCTTGAAACCTTGGTAATTAAATATGGTTTTAAAGGCCATTACAGGAATCAAAAAGTGTTTTTCGCTTGTACATGTGTTATAACTCGTATGCGGGAGTTCTGCAAACTTGGAACCTTCTATTGGGGGGATTTGAGTAATAAGATTCATAGTCAGCAAATCATTACTTAAACTTGGCCTTAATATTCACATATGATAGTTTTTATACTAAGAACCACAAATACTTCGATTGGAGTGACGTATTTGTATCTGTTATCGATACTCTAGTATATATATCGGATACCTTCCGCAGTTATCAAATAATTAACCAAATATTTATTATTGTTAGATACTTGTTGGATACACCTCAGATACACATATCTATAGGGTGGATACATGCTCCTAATACTTAGTCCGGTGAATTGTGTAGAGTTGACTTAATCTTTATGCTAAGTGGTCTAGTAGTATAAGTTTGTGCCCAGGGCAAAGTTAGGGATTGGAAGCTCCTTACATACATCCTATAGAGAATTGTTGTGATTGAGAAGGTATGTGGATTCATGCACCCTAGACAGAATGGTGTTGGCCTAAATTTTGAGAATTTTTTACAACTTACTTGGACTAAGTAATCATTTTTTATGGCTCATGTTAAAACCAATGAATTCTATTGCACTTATATGCTAAGTCAAAGGTGAGAACTCACGAAGAATGACACCTATTCAACTTTAGGATTACATAAAGCATTGGATTTAAAACACCATTGTGCAGTCCCTATGTGGCCATGTCACACCAATATAAAATGTTTTAGTTTGGGATATGTTTTATCTCCTAATCCCTCAAATCCTAGTATTATAGCAATATTGTATTATATATAGACACACACACACACACATACATATAACAAGATAGACTTATCTTGGCCATATCATATTATACTTTTTAAGATTTTACCGTATCGTGTTGTATTCATATCCAGTATCCGTGCTTACTAGGTTCTATAGTAAACTGTCCTATTTCAACTAGGTCTAAAGTTAATTGTTTTTAGTTGAATATAGAGCATTTGAAACCTTGTTTGTGGTTTAATTGTTGAAACCATTTTTCTTTTTTTGAAATATAGGATGGTGCAAATTTTTTTGACCTTATGAGAAACTTTTCTTGTGTTTTTTCTCTAATATGTGAGGATTTATTTGCCGATTTGGTGACTATGCAATTCAAAAGTCATTTTTTGTTTATTACTGCAGGCCGGAGTGTCTGGTTCTTTGACAGATCCTGCCCAACTGCCAAGGGATATTGATCTGTCCCCTGGACAACCATTAGCTTCCAATCAACCTTCTGGCAGCCTTGGTGTCATTGGTCGACGGAGTGTTTCTGACCTTGGTGCTATTGGTGATAACCTTGGTGGAACAACTGTGAATTCTGGGGGAATGCATGATCAGTTATATAATTTACAGATGCTTGAGGCTGCTTTCTATAAACTTCCTCAACCCAAGGACTCGGAACGTGCAAGGAATTATACTCCAGTATGAAAGTCCTTTGATCTGTAACTTGTGACTCCACTTGTATAAATTCAATTTTATTTATCATTTTTTTTGGCTCCTTGCAGAGGCACCCTGCTGTAACCCCTCCAAGCTATCCTCAAGTACAGGCACCCATTGTTAACAATCCTGCCTTCTGGGAACGTCTTGGAGCCGATAATTTCGGCACAGATAGTCTCTTCTTTTCATTTTACTACCAACAGGTTTTTGAGTTTTCTGTTAGTTTTCTTTTTTGTATTGCAACATAATTGTAGTGGCATAATGTCCAAGATCTTGTCTCAACTTATTGTGTCTGTAGAATACCTATCAGCAATATCTGGCTGCTAAAGAGTTGAAGAAGCAATCATGGAGATACCATAAGAAATTTAATACATGGTTTCAACGGCATGAGGAGCCAAAAGTTGCCACTGATGATTTTGAACAGGGGACGTATGTATACTTCGATTTCCACATTGACGAGCCACCAAATGGATGGTATGCTTTCTCAACAAATTTGATTACATTATCTGCACATATTGTTTGATACGTGTTGATTGAAACTTTGCCGCATTATTTTAGATGTCTGATTTATCTTCTTATCTGAGTTTCCTAGATAACTATAGTGCCCTATTTTCTTTTTCTTCTGGTTTGGTATATGGCCACTCATCATCTTAACACCATTGATTCAGCTGGCCTAGACTTGTAAAGATGTTGTTCTTCAATTTGCTTGAATTTTTAGGTAACAAAGTGCAATAGTCACTTTTGGGTGTCTGTTGGCCTTTGTTTGCTATTCCCTCTTCTTTGTGTTGATATTCAAAGCTCACATAGACGTAGAAATATGTTTTTCCTCAACTTGGCATGCTTTCAAAATTCTGTATTCTTACTCCTCTGCAGCGTCGTCGTAGATTTTTATATACGAATGTTTAATTGAGATGAGTACAATGGGCACTCTTGGGTTTTTGTCACACCCTAACTGACTTGGGTGTATAATGGCGGTCTTCGTGGCACCTTGCACCAAGGCACGCCATGAGATTGAATCAAGGTGATGCGGCTATGCGGTTCAACAGATTGGTGCGGACTGTGGCAGCATGAGACCACCCGGCCGAGCATGGCAACACGTGGTGGACTCAATTGAGGCAATGTGGGTGCATAACTTCGAATTGCATGGCATGGGCTGAACCCAGCATGCACAATGGTTCGTGAGGCAAGGCTGGCTACTGAATTTGGACACATAACTGGCACATGGCTGCTCAATGCATGTGACCAGGAGGATGTGGGCAGTTGCTGAATAAGGCTTATTCTGTGGGAAGCAGTTCTGGGCATTCCTAGCCAGATTCTGGTCCAGATGCATGCTAATGAGGGGCAGTTTCACATCAGTTACTGAATGGGTGAAACTACCTGCCAGGTTTTGCACAAAGATGAAGCCAGATGGCCAAGTCTGCTATGGAATAGTAGAATGTGGGTAAATACCATTTGGCAAATGAGGGTGTCATCTGCCATGATCTTGTATAAATGGGAGTGCTTGGGCATTCTGATAGTCAGAGAGAGTATTATGGCTTTGAGAGTTCCTTGTAAATTGTTGAATTCAATATATAAGGTTTGGGAGTGTTGTCCTAGTAAATTTGTGTGTGCCTTCTGTGTGAGTTTTTGTCCCTTGTTCTTGAGATTGAGTGGCTGGTTGTAGTAGCAACGCCTTCACAGATAGCCTCGAAACGAAAAATGAGTTGTTATCCCGTAATAGTTTGGTATCAGAGCGTTGGTTTTGGCAAAAAGATCAACTATGGCTGGCGGAACAAATGCAGATCTGAGGGAAAGGGTGGCACGTTTGGAGGAGTTGGTTGGTCCGATGAACCTGTGGCCCTTTCTGTGCAACTTGAGTTGTATCAGCAGTTTGAAAAGATGCGTGTTGCACAAGAATAGCTTCAAAAGACTGAATCTGATCACTTCAGTCTAGTGAAAAACGAAGTCGTTGACGTGATGGTTACGATTTTCACATGGACCGATGATATGGGGGAAAAATTGAGTTCCCTATAGATGGACGTTTCAGTGCTCAAAAAGGCACTGCAGAATGTTTCTTTGGCTTCTGGCAGTGAAAGCACTGAGAAAGCTAAGGTTCCTGACCCTAAGCCTTTCACAGGTAGTCGTAACGCTAAAGAACTTGAAAACTTTCTGTGAGATATAGGGCACTTCTTTAAAGCAGTCCGTTCACCGGATGTTGAAAAGGTAGATCTCACTAGCATGTACCTATTTGGTGATGCGAAATTATGGTGGCAAACACGATCTAAGGACAAGTCTCGTCCTCCAATTACGACTTGGGAGTCTCTATCTGTTGAAATGAAGGAGCAATCCTTCTGAGCAACACGGCTTGGCAAGCTCGTGAATACATTGAGGAAACTTCGACATACAAGTACCGCGAGGGCGTACGTGAAGCAATTCTCGTCTCTGATACTGGATATCAAAAATATGTCGAAGGAAGATAAGTTGTTCAATTTCATGTCTGGCCTTCAAACTTGGGCGCAGGCTAAACTTCGTTGCCAAGGGGTGAAGGACTTACCCGTTGTTATATCCGCAGTAGATGCGTTGGTTGACTACAAGTCGCAAGCAAATCCTCCAGAGAAGGAATCAAAAAGGAAAGCCAAGTTCCCTAAGAAGGACAAAGCAGAAGAAAAAAGGCTGAGAAGTCTAGCAGCGCAGAAAAACAGACTGACAAGCCCTCTTCATCAAAGGGAGGTGTTGACTCAGGCTGTTTTATCTGTAATGACCCTCATCGTGCCAAAAATTATCCCAAGAAGGAAAAGCTCAGTGCCTCATGGTTGAGGAAAACTGACTGTTCTGACGAACCAAGACGAGTCAATCCATTACAACTCCTTATGCATTCGCAAGAGGAGACGGTGGCAAAGAGGGGGTTGATGATGGACATTGCCTAGCCCCTGTTTTGTTCCCCTCACTAAGGCCAAGTTTCGGGAGAAATGCTATAAGCCTTGCAAGTAAAAGATGGCTTGCGGAGAAGAGAAGCAACATACTTGGTTGTTTCTGTTTGAGGAAGAGGAGTTCAAAACAGTGCAAGGTCCCTAAACCAGTTGCAACAATTGCTGGTGAATTCAAGGACGTGGCACCCAAAGAATTGTCAGCAAGATTACCACCTAGACGAGAGATTGATCCTGTCATCGAGTTGATTCTAGGGGCAAAAATCTTTACTCAGGCTCCTTATCGAATGTCTCCATTAGAGTTGGCGGAGCTAAGAAGACAGCTTGGGGGTCTGTTGGACATGGATTCATTAGACCTTCCAAGGCACCCTATGGAGCCCTTGTTTTGTTTCAAAAAAGAAGGATAGATGCCTTACGGCTTTGTGTTGTACAGAGCTCTCAACAAAGTACTGTCAAAAAACAACTATCCAGTGTCGCTTGTTGACGAATTGTTTGATAGATTGGAGAAGGCAGTTTTTTCACTAAAATGGACTTGCGGGGTTGGGATATCATCAAGTCAGAATTGAAGAAGGAGATGAGGCAAAGACTCCGTTGTGTGACGAGGTACGGTTCATATGAGTTTTTAGTCATGCCTTTCGGCTTAACAAATGCCCCTGCTACATTATGTAACTTGATGACCAATGTATTTTGAGAATACTTGGACAAATTTATGGTTATTTATCTGGATGATATAGTGTGTTTATAGCTAGACTCTTGAGGAG
>CAUOFW020002670.1:0-45444 GCA_963454935.2 Ilex paraguariensis
AAATCCCTGGGCGGTGCCCCAAGTGCTTGGGCGTTGGCTCTTCGTGCTTTGGGTCTTGACCTCTTGGGCGTTGACATCTTGGACGTTGGCCTCTTGGGCGCTGCCCTCCAGGACATTAGCCTCTTGGGCGCTGCCCTCCAGGACATTAGCCTCTTGGGCGTCCGCCTCTTGGACGTTGGCTTCTTGGGCGTTAGCCTCTTGACTTGGGCTCCACTTAACTCCTTGTTAATTTACGAGCGGCTCACATGATTTGGACTCCTAGGTTGATCCGGCTTCGGTTAGAATTTTCTTTGGACTTTCTCGGTTTAATTAGATTGGGTTTGACCCAATCAAATTCGGGCTCATCAAATAGTATTTACCACACAATTGGTAATATTTCTTTCTTTTTCATGTCTCAATTTTTTTGTTAGCCTAGTATTATTCTATACGATTATATTGTTTGTGTTTGCACTAATTACATTCAAAGCAGAAAAATATTAGATTCATATTTGAATTTAGATTTGAATTTGGACTTGGACTTGAATTTGGATGAAAATCAATAAAGAAAAAACTAATCATATTCATTAATCGTGTAATTAAGAAAAATATCATTTAGCGACTTAAATGATCAAAAAAAGATTGACATTCAAAAATTCTGATAGAATAGCAATCTTCAAGATCTCGACATTTTCAATCGACTTTGTCCAATTCTTCCTTCGCTACTTTTGCAATTGATGACCGACTGTCTCGCTAATTGTCCAACCCATATTTGAACCATCAATAATGTTATTTAGAATATATTTATTGATATAATTTATTAATATAATTCATCATAATTAACCACCAATAATGTTATTTAGACTTCATTTATTAATATAATTTATTGATATAATTCATCATAATTATTAAATTGGTTGTGAATCCCAATAAATACAGGAGCTCACTATCAATCCAATAGTTATGAGTGATTAAATTAATAAATTAAATCTAAATAAAATTGCTCTTTCAACCGGATTGTTGGACCATTTTACATCACGTTCACGAAGTCTCAATCCCATTTTTTTTTTTTGAAAGGAGAAAACTATATTGATAAGTCCAAGATTACAGGAAGTAAAAGCATAGCTTGAACAAAAAGAAAGAGGCTAAAGTTGGCATTAATCCTTCAAAAAAATGAAAAACAGAGGACATTCTACAAAGTGCAGAGACTGCCCAGTACCCACCCTACAAAATGCAACATGCACTGGCAATGAGAACCAGGCAGCATCAGGACCAACAAAGGCGCAAAAGCCTAGAAAATAACTGAAAAACCAGCTGGAGAACCATTAAAACCAGCTGAAAGTTCAGCTGGAGTCCAGCTGAGCCAAATCGTAGAGCACCAGAAGAGCCAAGTCTCAATCCCAAGACTACCGTTAACATATAGTGAAGTAAAGGATAATATTATGGCACAAAAATGTAATTTTTAATTATTTTAAATATTTATTGCTCCTGGATATTGCCATGGTTTATTTATTTATATAGTAGTTGGCCAAAGCCATACAACATGACTCAAATTTCAAATGTTATGTACTCGTCAATGCATAAGCTCATGGTCACCATGTCAAAAGAAAATTTCATACATAGTGCCTAATATTTCACTTATAACGGGATCTAGGAGAGGTGTGTGGTAAAAACTTTTATCATCATTTTTCCAATTTAATTCACAAACTCGATTTTGATCTTAGCTACAACACTTAAGGGGATGAGTAATTGCCATATCAAGAGGCGGATTTACACGCCGGGGGGGGGGGGGGGGGGGGAACAATTGTCTCCATTGGAATTCTAAAAATATTTGGGGAGTAAGGTGAAATTTTAGAATCTGGTCAAAGTTGCCTCCACTAAAATTTTTAAAAATATTTGGGGAGTAAAGTGAAATGTTTGAAATTTTAGAATCTCTTAGAAGTTTCCCCCATTGAAAATATTTTAAATTCAAGACTAATAATGTATTTTCTCAAACGTGTGGGGTTCTATAGTCTTTAGCAACAACAAAAAATACCTTTACTTTTACTTTTCACAGATCACATTGATTCTAAGAACTTCACTCCTACAATTCTGAATTTGATCTCCCTGATTATAGATATATATATTTTTTGTTGTTCTATTTTTATATGAAAAATTAATACAGAGAATTGCAAGGTTTTAAAATTAATGACATTGTATTTAGAATTTATATGCTATTGACTATTTTTTGGATTTTTTTTTTTTTTTGGGAGGAAGGAGATAGGGAGGGGAAAGTTGAACCCTTGACCTCAAGAAAGTAAAATATTCACAAAATAAAGAGTATCATTAGACCAAAGGTCCGTTGGTCATTTTTTGGATTAAATCATTTGGTTTGATAGACTTGACGAATCTGATTGTGAGAAATTATGATTGAATCAATTTATTATTGGGGACTATTTTTTTTGATACAAAAAATATTTATTTGGTACAATTTTATAGTGAATTTTTTTTGTCAACTCTTTTTGTATATTGCTTGCATTTATTATTTTGATGAAACAACACTTTTGTAAAATAGTGTTAGTAATCCAAATTTGAGTATTTATATATTGATGGTTGCCCCCACTAGAGTTGGAGGCTGACTCCGCCCCTGGCCGTATCCAATTCTAATATATAAATATCACAAGCCAAAGGGGGACCCCTCAAGGACGTCAACCCTATTCTTGTTAGTCTAGCTCCCCTTAATAAAAATAAGAGAAATGTTATTTGGACCTTAATAATATATATTCTCATAAAATATAAAAAGTCAGTTTTCTCATTTACTCACAATATACCGCTCTTGTTATTATATAGGAGCAGGTGCAAGAAATAAATAAAACTCTTCAAGTCTGACAGATAAAGTATTTAATTTTTTTTTAGAAAGAATAGTAGGCGGTGAATAAGGTACGAATCTTAACCACTCAACCTTATATAATACGACAATTACTAATAATATATAATATATGATGATGTTTCAAGGGTCATCTTTCTCTCTCTCTCATTTATAACAAATGATGATATTTCAAGAGTCCTGTATTAAATATTTATAATATATAATATAAAATATGATAAATTTTAATAAATTTATTTGATTGTCTCTAATAGACTTATCTAGCGGTCATCAATATTTCTCTTAAAATCATTCATATTCTACCGTATTTTGAGGCACAAATTACCCCTAATAAATTGATATAAGAAAAAATCGACAACCCTAGTCCGCCAAGATCCTAGAACCAACTTTTGGAGTATTTAATGTGGTTGGTGCTGCAAAATAAATTGCCCATGCCCAAATGTTTAAACTCCATTGACATATCCGTCGAACCGGAGTAATATATTGCTCAAAGTCATAGGATTGAGATCAGAGTATAGTACAATATATATATATATAAAAATAAGGGAGAATTATAATTAGACATCATTAATTTGTCATTTAATCACTCAGATCCTCTGATATTTAAAATATTACATACAAACCCTTGACATTTATACTTGCATAACACTTAAATCTTCGATGGAAATATATCATTTAATAAATTACACTTAGATCTCTTAAAATTTATAACATATTATACTTAGACCTTTTAAGTTTAAAATATTATATTTAGACAAAAAATACTCTAATTAAAGATAAAATATCAAAATAGTTTAAATTTTACAACCAAAATTTATTTTTTATTGTATCATTTATTGAAATAAAATAAAAAATAAAAATTCATTTTTTTAAAAAAAAATCGTAATTAGTTTATAATTATATTGTCTATTAGAATTAAATTTGGTCATTTAAATAACCAAATTAAATATCAAACTATCTCAATTAAAGCTAAAAGATATTGTGTTCATTAGAGTTTGACCTCTTGTTTAATTTTTTTTTGTTTTATTCTAATAGATAGTATAATTATATACTAACTATGATTTTTTTAAAAAAAAACTATACTTTTATTTTTGATTTTATTTCAATAAATGAAATAATATAACATGAATTTTAGATGTAAAATTTATGTTCTGTTATGAATGACTTAGACCCTTTATTTTGATTTTTTAATTTTATTCTAATAGATAGTAAAAATTATATAATATTCTATATCTGATTGGAATATTTTTTGTCTAAATATAATATTTTAAAATTTCAAGGATTTAAGTATTATATACCTACAGTAATAGATATATAATAGAATCTAAGTGTAATTTATTAATAGATATATTTACAATAAGGGTTTAAGTGTTATATACGTACAAACTCTATTAGATTTATATGTAATATTTTAAATTTTAGGGAGTTTGAGTAATTAAGTGACAAATATTAAACAGTCTAAATGTAATTCTTCCAAAAAAAAAAAAAACAGAGTAGTTCCACATCAATGACCTCATCACTCGACTCCGATGACAAACTATTTACAGCAAAACTTTGTCGTGTATATTAAAGCATAGACACTCCATATCTACATTCACTTGCCCATCTCTCTCTCTCTCCATGGAAAACTCAAAGCTTCATGTTGCAATACTTTCAAGTCCTGGAATGGGCCACCTCATCCCTGTGCTTAATCTAGGCAACCGCCTCGTCAACCACCATAACGTTGAGGTCACTATCCTTGTTGTCTCAACAACTTCATCACCAGCAGAATCACAAATTCTCAAGTCCACGACAAGCCAAAATCAACTCAATATCATCGAAATCCCACCGGTAGACATCTCAAGCCTAATCGATCCCAAGACAACAATGGTCACACAGCTCTGCATCATGATGCGCGCGGCTCGACTGGGCATCCGGTCCACAATCGCCGCTATGAAACGCTGCCCAGATGTCCTCGTCGTTGACTTGTTTGGAACCGAGGCTTTTCCGATTGCCGACGAGTTTGGAATGCCCAAGTACGTATATATTCCGACCAATGCATGGTTTACAGCTCTATCTACATACTGTCAAGTTCTTGATAAAGAAATAGAGGGTGAATACGTTGATCAAAAAGAAGCGCTGAAAATTCCGGGGTGCAAACCTGTTCGACCCGAAGATGTGGTTGACCCAATGCTAGACCGGAACAATCAGCAGTACCGTGAATACGTACGGCAAGGGATCGGGTTCACGATGGGAGATGCGATTTTGTTGAACACGTGGGAAGATCTGGAGTGTACTTCACTCAAAGCTCTGAGGGAAAATGAGATACTACGATCAATAGTGAAGGTACCGGTTTACACCATTGGTCCTTTAAAAAGATCGGCCGAACCGACTGGTTCAAAGAGTCGGTTGATTGAGTGGCTTGACAGGCAACCCAGTGAGTCAGTGATTTTTGTATCATTTGGGAGTGGAGGGATGTTGTCGGCTCAGCAAATTTCCGAGTTAGCCTGGGGGTTGGAGTTGAGCCAGCAGAGGTTTGTTTGGGTGGTGCGTCCACCTACCGAGGGTGGTGCCGATGGGTCATTTTTCACCGTAGGGAACGGTTCCGATGGCATCCCGGACTACTTACCAGATGGGTTCTTGACTAGGACCCACAGCGTCGGACTGTTGGTCCCACAGTGGGGCCCACAGATGGAGATCTTGAGCCATCCATCAGTTGGAGGATTTTTATCACACTGCGGATGGAACTCAACTTTGGAAAGCATAGGCAGTGGCGTTCCAATGATTGCTTGGCCGCTCTATGCCGAGCAAAGACTGAACGCCACCATGCTTACGGAGGAGCTGGGCATAGCTATCCGGCCGGAAGTGTTGCCAACAAAGAAAGTAGTGGGAAGGGAAGAGATAGAGAAGATGGTGAGAACCTTAATGCAGTACAAAGAAGGAAAGGCAATGAGAGATAGAGCCAAAGAACTCAAATACAGTGCAGAGAATGCCCTGAGCAATGAAGGTTCTTCTTACAAATCAATTTCTGTGGTCCTTGAGGGGTGCCAGAAGAAATTACTGTCTCGTAACAATGTGTAGGTTTGTTACTGTCTCGTAATCACGTGGTATTGAGTTTGTATCGAATAATATAAATATATTAATCACAATTCGTAGTGATTGAATGATTATATTTGAGATTCTCAAATAAACTTATTAAAATTTATTTTGTTTAATTTATAAATTATAAATGTTTAATTTATACGGGACTCATTTATAATTTTGTTTAATGGGGTTGGCATTATCCATAGTCAGATTTAGCAGGTTTTGTGTTGTGATTTAAAGACTCTGCGTCAATTCATTTTTTTGACAAGTTTAATTAATTCATTCATTTATCGTCCTAAAATTCTAAGTCTAAATTTAAATTCAATAACATCCTAACATGCCCATTAAAATTTTTATTATAATTTGATACCAATTTAATATCAAGTACACAAATCATGTTTAAATTGACAGGTGTAATTGCTAGACTTGTATTCAGAAGGTCTGTGTGCCTCGTAAGGTGCAAGTTAACAGAAATACTAAAATATATAAGGAAAAATTTAGTGACCGGTTTCTTTTGTGAGCTTATTTACTTATAAGATTATTAAGAAAATTTGTTTAATATTAAATCTATTTTAATCTTTATTGTTTAAAATACCCTCATTAATTATATTTAATTACAATAAATTTAAAAACTAACAAATCATTTTAAGAGTTTGACTAACACTAAAAGGATTATTTATTTCTCTCTCCCTCATATACATATATACTAGTAATTATTTGTGCCTGAAAGAACGGAGTAACAAAAAAAAATATTTCTAATTAAAAGACATACAAAATAAAAGAGCTCTAAGAACATCAAAGAACAACGAAAAACCACAAACCCATGCCTGAAAGCACTAAAAAATAAAAAAATCTTAACATTGCTAAAGTCGAGCTCTTCGTGCATTTAAAGTATATTTAATTGCAATTTATTTTTTAAAATATCACAAAACAGCTTTATTAACACATAGAAATGTTCAAAATTGGTCATTTGGTTATGATTAATTGTAATTTCAAGCTTGGCGGTGGTAGTGGTAAAGCTGGCCAATAAAGTTTCCACAAATTTTATAAAGAAAACCCAAAAATAATAAAAGAAATATTTACTAGCAAATCAATGATAGGCTTCACCATTCTAACAACTGTGTGCCAAAATTGTGTACCCATGTATAACTTGTTACAGAATTTTGTCGATCAAAAATCAAATTCCAGTAACTTTAAAAATTTGAATCATCACTAAAACATTTTGGAGAATCTATTAGAAAAAGTTTAATCATGTCCGGTGAATTCAATGTAATAATTGTAAGTGTCTGCACTATTGAACATTATCAAATAGTCCTTTTAAAAGGGTTAGGAATTTATTGTGCAAGAAGTCATATGCATCAATCACACCTATCATCGTCATACTCCACAGAGTTCACTTTCAAGTTTCAGCATTTCATTTAAACTTCTCAGCAAATCCACATATTCATCCTGTTGTGTCAAATCCATTGCCCTCCCATGGAAGCTATATTCACTATCACACAAAAAATAGGCAAAAGTAATGGGCTCAAAATTTGAAGTAATTCATGAAAAATCACAAAGTGTACCCATATAAGTATTTTTATTTTCCAATGGGTCCATCAATTTTTAACATCAAGTGCACACCCAAAACAAACTACAAATTGTGGAAATGTAAAGACCCCTACAACTTAAAATAAATTAAAAATAGTATGAAATCAACAGCAAAGAAAAAAAATTGAACACTTGATAGCTTAATACATACACATTAAATCTTTGTTTAAAAATAGTTAATGAAGCATATTTCCTCACTAGTAAGAAAAAGCAAATTTCCTCTGTCCAAAAAAAAATCTTCAAGATCTTTTAACCTACCTCTACCTCCTATTTCATCGATTTTGTTGGATCATTCTATGAGCTAGATCCGTAAATCTCTAAAAAATTAGATCATACAAAACTCATATTATATAAAACCAAACCAAAAAATTTGCTAAAAATTCAAAGACTACACAACGAAGTTCAAAAATTTAAAAGACACAAAACTATAATTCACCTGTTGACGATATCCTTTTAGCATATGTGCTGAAGAATTCATTATTTTTTCAATTAATTTGGTGGCATCTATCCAATGGGAAATGGAAAAATATTAATATATTGTCACACCCCCACCCCGGATCACATAGGGTGGGCGGCGGACCGGCCACCAAGGCCTTAACCAACCATCCCTGTGCATAATTAATGCAAAATACAGCGAAACACAAATAATAAAATGATCCTTTTCACCGATCTAATGAATACCAGAGAAATAAACTAACATCACCGATATTATTACTAAACTCATGTAAAACAATAATTAATCCATAAGGTTCACTACTCTAAGCAAAAACAACATTGTTCTCAAAACAATCGAATACTTGTTTCAAAACTATAAAAAATATTTATTCCTAAAAACTTACAATAAAATAAATCTTCGATTCTTCTAATCCCTTGTCTATCCAAGGACTTACTCCTACTCTTGATCCTCACTTGAAAAATGTTAAATATTTGGATGAGCACAAAGGCCCATGAGTAGCAACCACCTCTAATGAGGTTTGAAAATAAATCTCACATTTCATATAAACAGAAATAAACTTTGTTATATACATAAATACAATAAATTGTACCTCAATCCCTTTCACATAACCATGTAAATAAAATAATCTTATGATCATAATAATTTTATATAAGAAAAGACATTTATAGCTCAAAACACTCACACACACATTCAGTTTCAAATACACTTGTCAAATCATGTTTGTTACCACTAGTCTGGTAACTGGCTCCATCTCTTGTCATCACTAGCCTGATGACTGGCCCCGTCTTCTGTTATTACTAACTTGATAACTGACCTCTATGTGCACATCCCTATACCGACCATGCCGGTATACAATCTCGTTACCATTTAGACCTGATAACCCAGTCCCCTTCTCATAAAACATGATTTCAACACACAGATTAAAACTGTTGTTTTAGTCCCATCGCACACAAAATTTCTCTTTCATCACCAAAACCATTTAAACAATAATATAAAATCATCTCATAAGTTTTGCAAATTCACATGTGTAACAATTCACAATTACAAAAATATTTAATTGCAACCCCGAACATCAACATATATCATATATATGAAAAATTCACACACATACACCCACAAATTTAATATATAAAATCCTCCCAGAAGAAGTAATAAACTATTCACCTTGATTTTCAAAATTCAATTCAAAACACTCTTTCTCAACCTCAATGCAATCACTACCTAATTCAAAATAATATGTAACGATCAATCCCTATTTTTAACTTCGTCATTTCGTGATTTTATATTTAATTTACGTACTTTCTACTCTTTGATATATACTTAATATATATTTTACATATAAACATCCTTTATAATACGATGGAACAGGATATGAAAGTATTCTGGGCTATTTAGAAAAAGTTCTAAAATTTTGGGGTCAAATTATAATTTTTAAAACTTTTGGGGTCAAAGTGTAATTTCCTTAAAAACAAATTTTCTGTCTTCGGGGCTACCATAAATTTTTCAGAATTTTATTCTTACAATTTACCAAGTAAAAAAGTACTTAAAATTAAGTTCAGAAGAATAAAGAGGTCAAAATAAAACTCTTTAAAATTAAAGGAGAGCTTTCTATAATTTTTGGATTGGTCTTCTTCTACATACGGTCATCCAGGTTGTTTGTTCTGCCACAACAATTCCAAACCCTTTTCTTTTCTTTTCTTTTTCAACTTATTGATTAGCCAACTATAAGTCTAAATTTAATCTAATAAATTTCAATAATAATAAACGATTACCATGAAACTTATTTTGTATATGCGTAATATATATATATATATATATATATATATATATATATATATATTACGCAATATCATTATCATCAACCTAATACCATGTAATTGAATAAACTATAAAACCCATAAAATAAATTATAAACTCACTTTTAAAGGACTTAATTTACTTGTCTTCTTCCTCATTCTTTCTTTTCTCTCTCTGTCCCTTTTTCACGTTATTTTTTTTTCTTCTTTGTTCATAGGACAGTCTCCTCCATAAACCTTCTCACCAAAAGACCCTACAACATAAATATATTTTTATATATATAAGGGTTTGACATATCCAATAATACTACGTTATTTAAACTACATGTATAAGAGTCCTAATAGGTCTCTAGGTAAGACTTTTTATTAGAGATATATTAGTCTTTTTTTTATTATTATTTTTATCCTTATGAAATCACGTGATAATTACTCCTAGGAAGCCAATGCATGAAAATAATATAATAATTTTTTTTTTATGGGTAATTACATATATCACTTATTATTTCTCTGGTTTCATAATTGAAATCACATGAGGAGAAAAAATATAAAAGTGGCATTTCACCATGGCACCAAGAAATGGCCCAGGAAAGTTGAAGCATTCCCAAGCATCCTCTGTATGTGCGAGCACTAAATGTGTGTGTGTGTGTGTGTGTGTGTGTGTAGAGTTGGGGGCATTTTGTCAAAAATCTTGCGTGCATTGTGTGTGGAATTTAAGTTTAGAGGGAAGATTTGGTAGATTTGGGGGAGATATGGTGGTGGATTTAAAAGATTTGGATGAATAACTGTGAGCCCCTATTTTTTAACAGCAACTGCTCCCCCTTCTTCTTCTTTTTTTCCACTCCATTCTGTAAACTCTTTTTTGGCCCAAATATTTCATAACATGAATTCCTTTACTTTATTATAGAACCTTCACACATGTTTTACAATACTTTTTTGTATGTTTCATTACATCATTATTGATGTGTTAAATTTAACCTATCATGTATCAAAAAAAAAAGACCAAGCGGATTTTCACTTTAATTGTGCACCATTACTATGGGGGCCAGTGAGGGAGAGAGAGGGGAGATAGATGATTAAAAAGGACCCTTTCTCTACCATATTGTATGCATAGATTGATTAAGTGATTAAATAATTGATTGAATATAACTCACTCATAATGAGTTCAAGCAATGTAATTGATACACATGATTTAAAAAAAAATATGTATATCTAAAATCTTGATTAACAAATGCAAAACACACGTGAAAAACTTTAAAACTAAACGGTGTGGCCCCTTTTCCAGCCATATCCAATTTCATCATACCTTTTTGCAGAGTTTCTCTAATGAAACCAAAAAAAAAAAAAATTGTGAGCAGTTAGTCTACAATACTTGCCCTAAAAAAAAGAAAGAAAAAAGAATAGTCTACAATTTTTGGTACCATATAATTGAGTAGTTAGTTTATATGGATTGTTATTTAAAGATAGGCATTGGTTAGAATATTCAATCATGATACAATTGGGGCTCATGATATATTCAAGTTTAAAAAAAAAATCAGTAAAAAAAATTGGATTCACTAAGCTTATCAGGGCATAATCCACTAAAAATACTAAAACTGTTAAATGCAAGAAATAAAAGCCGCATAAGGGAAGCAAAGAATAAATTATTTCAAAAAACTATTAAAATACCTGCAATTTAATGGTGGAGTGATTGGATGATCTCAAACCTGTGTGCAAGATATATATATACTATTAATTGTTTGTGCTTGAAGGCACGGAGTAATAAAAAAAATATTTGTAATTAAAGCGTTGAGGAGCTGAGGTTAAACTTTTTCACTGGACATGGTTAATCAAATTTTTTACATCAAGTGCACACCCAAAAGAATCTGAAAATTGTGGAAATGTAAAGACCCCTACTACTTAAAATAAATAAAAAATAGTACGAAATCAACAGCAAAGAAAAAAAATTGAACACTTGATAGCTTAATACATACACATTAAATCTTTGTCTAAAAATAGTTACTGAAGCATATTTCCTCGCTGGTAAGAAAAAGCACATTTCCTCTACCCAAAAAAAAACCTTCAATATCTTTTCACTTACCTCTGCCTCCTATTTCATCGGTTTTGTTGGATCATTCTATGAGCTAGATCCGCAATTTTCTAAAAAATTAGATCATACAAAACTCATATTATATAAAACCAAACCAAAAAATTTGCTAGAAATTCAACGACTACGCAACAAAGTTCAAAAATTTTAAAAACACACAACTATAATTCACCTGTTGACGATATCCTTTTAGCATATGTGCTGAAGAATTCTTTATTTTTTCAATCAATTTGGTGGCATCTGTTCAATGAGATATGGCAAAATATTGATATATCACTTATTATTTCTCTGGTTTCATAAATAAAATCACGTGAGGAGAAAAAATATAAAAGTGGGATTTCACCATGGCACCAAGAAATGGCCCAGAAAAGTTGAAGAACTCCCAAGCGTGCTCTGTATGTGTGTGCGCTGAATGTGAGTGTGTGTGCATAGAGTTTGTGACATTTTGTCAAAACTTTTGCGTGCATTGTGTGTGGGATTTAAGTTTAAAGGAGGGAAGATTTGGTAGATTTGGGGGAGATATGGTGGTGGATTTAAAAGATTTGGATGAATAACTGTGAGCCCCTAATTTTTAAGTGCAACTACTCCCCCTTTTTTTTTCTTCTCCACTCCATTTTGTGAACTCTGTTTGGCCCAAATATTTCATAACATGAATTCCTTTACTTTAATATAGAACCTTCACACATGTTTTACAATACTAGTTTGTATGTTTCATTACATCATTATTGATGTGTTAAATTTAACCTTTCATGTATCAAAAAAAATAACCAAGCGGATGTTCACTTTAATTGTGCACCATTACTACGGTGGCCAGTGAGGGAGAGAGAGAGGGGAGTTAGATGATTAAAAAGGACCCTTTCTCTCCCATACCGTATGCATAGATTGATTAAGTGATTAAATATAACTCACTCATAATGAGTTCGAGCAATGTAATAGATACACAAGATTTAAAAAAAATATGTATATCTAAAATCTTGATTAACAAATGCAAAATACACGTGAAAAACTTTAAAACTAAACGGTGTGGCCCCTTTTCCAGCCATATCCAATTTCATCATACCTTTTTGCAGAGTTTCTTTGATGAAGCCAAAAAAAAAAACTTTTTGTCAGCAGTTAGTCTACAATACTTGCCCTAAAATAAAAGAAAGAATTGTCTACAAATTTTGGTACCATACAAATGAGCAGTTAGTTTATTTGGATTATTATGTAAAGATAGGCATTGGTTAGAATACTCAATCATGGTGCAATTGGTGCTCATGATATATTCAAGTGGAAAAAAAAATCAGTAAAAAAAATTGGGTTCACTTAGCTTAGCAGGGCATAATCCACTAAAAATACTAAAAGTGTTAAATTCAAGAAATCAAAGCCGCGTAAGGGAAGCAAGCAATAAATTATTTCAAAAAACTATTAAAATACCTGCAATTTAATGGTGGAGTGATTGGATGATTCCAAAACTGTTTACAAGATATATATACACTAGTAATTGTCTGTGCTTGAAGGCACGAACCAAAAAAAAAATATTTTTAATTAAAAAACTAACAAAATAAAAGAGCGCTAAGGACCTTAAAGAACGAAAAAAAAAAAAAAACCCGTGCCTAAAAGCACTAAAACACAAAAAAAAATTGAAATTTGCTATAGTCGAGCTCTTCATGCATTTAAAATATATTTAATTGCAATTTATCTTTTCAAATATCACAAAACAGCTTTATTAACACATAGAAATGTTCAAAATTTGTCATTTGGTACATGATTAGTTGTAATTTCAAGCTTGATGGTGGTAGTGGTGAAGGTGGCCAATAAAGTTTTCGCAAATTTTATCAAGAAAACCAAAAAATAACAAAAGAAATATTTAGTAGCAAATCTATGATAGGCTTCACCATTCTAACAACTGTGTGCCAAAATTGTGTACCCGTGTATAACTTGTTACAGAATTTTGTCGATCAAAACTCAAATTTCGATAACTTTCAAAATTTGAATCATCACTATAATATTTTGGAGAATCTATTATAAAAAGTTTAACCATGTCTGGTGAATTCAATGTAATAATTGTAAGTCTCTGCACTATTGAACATTATCAAATAGTCCACTTGAAAGGGTTAGGAATTTATTGTGCAAGAACTCATATGCATCGATCACACCTATCATCGTCATACTCCACAGAGTTCACTTTCAGGTTTCAGCATTTGATTTAGTCTTCTCAGCAAATCCACATATTCATCCAGTTGTGTCAAATCCATTGCCCTCCCATGGAAGCTATAGTCACTATCACACAAAAAATAGACAAAAGTAATGGGCTCAAAATTTGAAGTAATTCATGAAAAATCACAAAGTGTACCCATATAAGTACTTTTATTTTCCAATGCGTCAATCAAATTTTTTACATCAAGTGCACATCCAAAGAATCTGAAAATTGTGGAAATGTAAAGACCCCTACTACTTAAAATAAATAAAAAATAGTATGAAATCAACAGCAAAGAAAAAAATTCAACACTAGATAGCTTAATACATACACATTAAATCTTTGTCTAAAAATAGTTAATGAAGCATATTTCCTCGCTGGTAAGAAAAAGCACATTTCCTTTGTCCAAAAAAAACCTTCAATATCTTTTCACGTACCTCTACCTCCTATTTCATTGGTTTTGTTGGATCATTCTATGAGCTAGATCCGCAATTCTCTAAAAAATTAGATCATACAAAACTCATATTATATAAAACCAGACCAAAAAATTTGCTAGAAATTCAAAGACTACGCAACAAAGTTCAAAAATTTAAAAGACACAACTATAATTCACCTGTTGACGATATCCTTTTAGCATATGTGCTGAAGAATTCATTATTTTTTCAATCAATTTGGGGGCATCTGTCCAATGGGAAGTGGCAAAATATTGATATATCACTTATTAATTCTCTGGTTTCATAAATAAAATCACGTGAGGAGAAAAAATATAAAAGTGGCATTTCACCATGGCACCAAGAAATGGCCCAAGAAAGTTGAAGCATTCCCAAGCGTGCTCTGTATGTGTGTGTGCTGAGTGTGTGTGCATAGAGTTAGTGGCATTTTGTCAAAAATCTTGCATGCATTGTGTGTGGGATTTAAGTTTACAGGAGGGAAGATTTGGTAGATTTGGGGGAGATATGGTGGTGGATTTCAAAGATTTGGATGAATAACTGTGAGCCCCTATTTTTTAACTTCAAACGCTCCCCCCCCCCCTTTTTTTTTTCCACTCCATTCTGTGAACTCGTTTTGGCCCAAATATTTCATAACATGAATTCCTTTACTTTATTATAGAACCTTCACACATGTTTTACAATACTGATTTGTATGTTTCATTACATCATTATTGATGTGTTAAATTTAACCTTTCATGTATCAAAAAAATGACCAAGCGGATGTTCACTTTAATTGTGCACCATTACTACGGTGGCCAGCGAGAGAGAGAGAGAGAGGGGAGTTAGATGATTGAAAAGGACCCTTTCTCTACCATACGGTATGCATAGATTGATTAAGTGATTAAATAATTGATTAAATATAACTCATTCATAATGAGTTCGAGCAATGTAATTGATAGACATGATTTAAAAAAATATGTATATCTAAAATCTTGATTATCAAATGCAAAATACATGTGAAAAACTTTAAAACTAAACGATGTGGCCCCTTTTCCAGCCATATCCAATTTCATTATACCTTTTTGCAGAGTTTCTCTGATGAAGCCAAAAAAAAAAAAAAATTGTGAGCAGTTAGTCTACAATACTTGCCCTAAAAAAAAAAAAGAATAGTCTACAAATTTTGGTACCAAAAAAATGTGTAGTTAGTTTATATGGATTATTATGTAAAGATAGGCATTGGTTAGAATATTCAATCATGATACAATTGGTGCTCATGATACATTCAAGTTGAAAAAAAAATTAGTAAAAAAAATTGGGTTCACTTAGCTTAGAAGGACATTATCCACTAAAAATACTAAAACTGTTAAATGCAAGAAATCAAAGCCGCGTAAGGGAAACAAGCAATAAATTATTTCAAAAAACTATTAAAATACCTGCAATTTAATGGTGGAGTGATTGGATGATTCCAAAAATGTTTTCAAGATATATATATACTAGTAATTGTCTGTGCCTGAAGGCACGGAGTAACAAAAAAAGTTTCAAATTATCGTTTTGCCCTTTTTTCATAAAAATTTTAAATTTACCCGGATTTTACAAGCAAATGGTCCCGAACGTTGTTCACCTGAACCGTCATACTTACCATAGTATTCACTACCACGTTCAGATCTGACATTTTTAATCCTTTGCTGAGTTGATTTTCAAATTCAACTTTAAACGATTTGAACACTTCCAGTGATTGGGACTTTTCATGAATGAGATAAAGGTAGTCATAACATGAAAAATCGTCTATGAATGTGATAAAATATTGTTGGCCATCCCATGAAACCGTAGAAAATGGCCCACAAATATCTGTATGTATCAGTTCTAAGACATCTGTAGCCCTGTTGGCACCAAATCTCCTTATGTTTGTTTGTTTTCCCTTTATGCAATTTGTGCAAATTTCAAAATCTGTAAAATCAAGGGAATCTAGAATCCCATCTGACACAAGTCTTTCAATTCTCTTTTTGGAAATGTGACCTAATCTCTTATGTCATAATGATGAGGAATTCTCATTAATTAATTTTCTTTTAACACCTCGAGTACTTAATTGCAAGGTTTCATGCTATGAAGCAACTATATCAAGCATATAAAGGTTATCTACATAAGATAAAGAACCAGTACCAACCAAATTTGAATTTTGAAAAAAACTAAATTTATTATTTCCAAAAGAACAATAATAACCAAATTTGTCCAATACAGAAATAGAAACCAAATTCCTTCTAAATGACGGTACAACAAATGTCTCGTTCAAATCCAAATAAGTACCAGACTTTAATAAAAATCTAAATATCTCAATTGCCTCAACTTCGACCTTTTTGTCCTCGCCTACAAAGATGTATCTTTCACCATCATTTGGCTTTCAGCAGCTCAGGCACTGCTGCATGGACACACTGATGTGAGTGGTTGCACCAGAATCTATCCACCAAGTGTGTTTAGGTACCACCTTAAATTGACTGAATTGTGTGAGAAGAGATATCAAAACCAAATGCACAAGCAAATCCTCAGAAAGATCAAGTTTATGTGCTCTTAACTTTGAAGCGAGATGAGACATTTACATAATGTACTCCCTAATGTTCCCATTACCTTTATATCTCATTGAGATGAGATTTGTCAAAAGTGTACTTGTTTCAGACTTTTCATTCTTGGCAAATCTATTCTTAATTTCTTCTAAGAACTCTTTGGCTGTCTTTATCTTTTCGATATTGTGCCCCTAAATGCTTCTGGAATGGCCTTCTTAATAATCATCAAACATATGCAATTTGACTTCTCCCACCTTTCAATATCCCTCTTTTCATCAAAGGAACTTTCATTAGTAAGAGGTGCAAGAGAAAAAACCCTTAACACAAGGTCCAGATCCATGACACCAAGAACTATTTGGAGGTTCTCATGCCATGTCTTGAAGTTTGTGTCATTTAGTATAGGAATAGAATTAATGCTGGCATTAATACAAGAAGCAGAACTAATAGTTGAATCAGAAAACAATAAACAAGCAAAACAAACTCACATAAGCCTCAAAACAAAAAATAAATTCAAATAAAGGCAAACTCCATCTCAAGATACCAAACACTCTATTAATATTTTATCTTTAGATAAAAAAATATTAACTTGTAAGTGATATCTTGGTGTAGTAATCAAAAACTGATAATAAAAACAGATTGAATAATAAATCTTCCTTTGGGCCGATTTATTATTCATACGCAAAACCAAATAATCATCACGTGTTTATTACCACATATGTGCAAGCAATTCTGTTATATATTAATCTTCATTTAGGCCGATTAATATTCGCATAAGTTACATGCACATAATCTTGTTATATTTTGAAATAAAATTAATTTTCACAAAAAAGATCACTTTGGTTACATATTGTTTAAATTAATTTATCTCAAAATATATATTTAAACACCTATATTTGAATGTAAATTTGTGTAAATGCACTGTAATGTTAACATATTTATATATAAATAACTTAATAAGCCATCAGCCAGTTAGCCTTGTCTTAGTGGTGGCCTGGTGCATTTTCAGTGATCAAATCTCATTCAGACCTTTCCCTCCTCTTTTAAAACAAGACAAAATATATAGAATCACTTTTTTAAAACAAGACAAAATATATAGAATCAAAATACTCAACTAGGATTTGAACCAAGGACTCCTTTTTTAAAACAAGACAAAATATATAGAATCAAAATAATCAACTAGGATTTGAACCAAGGACCTCATTCATTCTGGCGATGCAAAGATACCGCTGAACCAACACACCATTTTGTGACTAAGTACATCTGAATAAATTTAAAAACTATATGTGTTGTATGAATGCAAACAAAACAACATTTTTTAGGTCTTCTTCTTCACAGATTCGAAACCCAAAAAAAAAAAAACACAGAACAGAACTGTGACCTGATTCTACATTTCCTCTTTAACTTTTTAAAAAACGTATAAAATTAATCGTATGTCCAAAAATTATGAAATTTATATCGCTCGACTCGTAATGAGATGTAGAATTTTAATTTTGTAAAATATTTCTAGAAATATTAAAATTTTGAAAAATATTTTCGGCCCTAAAAAAAAACTTTTTCTAACTAATTCTCAACAATTCAACATAAAATGACTCTGATACTGTATGTAAGATTAACTTCATTATGTAAAAACCATCACACAAACAGGAACATTCATATTGAATCATCAAGAATTAAAATATTTGATTTGCGAAAGGTAACCTGAATCCATAACAAAATATTATAATATTTGAGTATGAGGCTTTATGATTTTTCAAATCTACACTTGTTTTCTATATAAATTTCTATCTGACAATGAGAATCAGAATAATAGAAAAACCGTTGTATGATCTGGGGACCATGATCCCTATTTATAAACAATCGTGTATGTTTATAAGCAGTCATGTTTGTTCGTAATTTCTATTTTAACCCATCATAAAATAGAAATTACGCTTGTCATTACACATTAATGCCCACACTTTATAATATATTAATTAAGGCCTCAAAACTTAAATTAATCACTTTAATTAGCCTAACTTTATTTGATAGCCTATAATTCACATTTATTTAATATATAAGCTCATATATTTAATTTTACTCCAACACCTCTCTCTCCCATACATTGAGTTAATGGGCGAACCAACCTAGTTGAGGTTTTTGTTTATGTGACCAATTGGAATTAATGGATACCACCCACCTTTCCACCCCAATATCTCACAGAACTTGAATTTTCTTCATGCCATGGCCCATATAGTGTTGAAATTTGACTTAAACTCTTTAATTGATATGATGAGAGTTTGTTGGAAGAGTTTTAATATACCATGTACATTAGACATGTGATAGGAAATATAAAAATCAAGTTGTGTCTAAATAGGTTTAGGTTATAGTATTTTATCCTTATAAATAGGGTTGAATATAATGTAATCAATTACCAGATGATCAGTTTTTTAATGAATAAAATACATCTATGTAGATTTTTGGTCCATGAATATACTACGATATACTTATGGGTTTTATATTTTCATTTAATTACATGGTATAGGGTTTATATATATACATAGCTCTAATGGTACCTTGTTGATTCTTGAAGTTATTAGCTTGAATTTAAGTTTACAGTTGTTTGGGAATTGATGGAGTTTAAGCAATGTGTTGAAAAGGGGGGGGGGGGGGGGGGGAAGAAAACAAAGAAAGAAGAAGTAAGTTGCAGGTGCTGGAAAAAAAAAAAAAAAAAAGAAAACAAAGAAGAAAGAAGTAAGTTGCAGGTGCTGCAGCTTTTGTAAGGTTGAAGAAGGAGAAATGTAGGAATAACAGAAACATCCCATTTTGATTATAAGAGAGATCTTTTGACTCATATATTCTTCTAAACTTAATTTTAATCACTCTTTTACTTCGTAAGTTGGAAGAATATAATTTTGGATATTTTATAGCAGTCACTAAGACATAAAATTCATTTTTCAAGAGAATTATACTTTGATCCCAAAAATTACAAAAATTATGATTTGACCCCAAAAGTTTAGAAACTTTTTCTAAATTACCCAAATTACTTCCGTACCCTATTTAGCTCATATTGAAAAGGTTATTTTTATATAAATAATACATAAAATATATGTTAATGGGTAGGAAGTATGAAAGATTAAATAAGAATCGTGACAAAGTTAAGAATAAAGATTGATTGTTACATATTATTTTAGTTTAGGAGGTGATTACATTGAGATTGACACAAAGGGTTTTGAATTTACTACTTTTGGATAAACAAATTTATATTAAAAATGTGGATGTGTGTGTGAATGTTTCATATATATGTTATATATATTAATGTTTGGGATTTGAATCAAATGTTTTACAACTGATTATTCCAATGGTGAGTATGTTGATTTTGGGGAAATATGTGGGATGACTTTATGTCATTGTTTAAATGTGTCTTGGTAATAAAAGGAGAATTTTGTGTGTGCAGGGGCGGCCCAAGGTCAAGCGGGGCTGTAGGCAAACTATTCATATGAGCCCTATTAATATTTTGTCTATTCCTATATTTTATTTTTAATTACTATATTTTTTTTAAGATTTAAAAATTATTTTTTATTTTTTTTAAAATTTAAAATATTGATCAAGTTTTAATACTTTAGTTTTGACAATAATTTTTTTTAATAGATAATATTTTTAATTCATTCACTCTTAGTTGATTGTAAATAAAATTTCATCAATTTATGTTTTCAACAAGTAATTTAATAATAGAATATGTGAGCAAATAATAATTTTAAGATAACAAAGAATCATTCTTTACTCATGAGTAATGTGCATGCATGAAGTACACAACTTTAATAATATAGAAAATTTAAGTATAAATTATTTGAACTGAAAATTTATATTAAGACAAAAAATGAAAAAATTTTATAGATTTTTCACCACAAGAAATAATGAATATAAACTTTCTATGTGAGTGAGTGAAATACAACTATGATTACACCCAAAATATTTAGAAAATTTTAAATCAAAGCTCACACAGAGGAGTAATTTTGTACCCAAAAAAAATTAGATATTGATTTGAACAATTAAAATTTGAGCCCTAAAAATTTGAATCATATATAAAATATAAAAAATAAAAATAAAAATGACTATTATACTAAAGTGGTAAATTTTATGGAGGCCTTTAAAATTTGAGTTTAACCAAGTAGAGAATAATTTTGACCTAATAAAATTAGATACTGATTTGAACTAATAAAATTTGGGCCCTAAAAATTTTAATCATATCTAAAGTTTAAAATAAAATAGAAAAAATTATGTCTATTATATTAAAGAAATAAATAATGCGGAAGCCCTCCAAAATTTGGGGCCCTAGGTAAGCAACTTAGTTGCCTAAGGGTTGGGGCTGCCTTATGTGTGTGTTGGGACTAAAACAATAGTTTTGGTGTATTTGTTAAAATGACTGGATTACTAAGTCTAAATGGTAATGAGATTGAAGGGATATCGATGTGATCAGTAAATGGATGTGCACATAGGGACTGGTCATCAGTCTAGTGATGACAAGAGACGAGTCAATTACTAGACTAGTGGTAACAAACATGAGATGCCAAATTGGAACTGAACGTGTATGTGAGTGTTTTGAGTTATAAATGTATTTTCATTTATAAAGTTATTTGTGGGTAGGGGTGCAACTTGGGTTGGACACCACGATTTCAACCCGAGCCCAACCAAAAAAAATTAGGGTTGGGCAAGGGTTTTTAATACTTGGGTTAGGGCTGGGTTAAAAAACCCTAACCCGAATTCAATTTGGGTTGGGCTCGGGTTAATGCCTCGGGTTCACGGGTTCAACCAAAACCCGACAAATTAAAAAAAAAAAATATATATATATATATATATAAAGCATTATCACTGATTTTTCATTTTTATTCTATCATTCTCTGTCTCTCTCATTCATTTTCATTTTTGTTCTAGCATTAACATTGTTAAAAAATTTGTCGAAGTTATTAGTTGTTAATTTAGGTGAATATTATGTAAATATATGTATTAGGTTTAGAACAACAACTCTATTTTGAGCTCTATCCGAATTGAACTCGTAAAGTAACCCAAAATCAACTCGAAATCATTAACCCGAATTCAACTCGAGCCCACCCGAATTAAACTTGATCAGTACTTGGGTTGAATTCCTCAACCCGAGGTAGGGTTAGGGTTAGAGTTAGGGTTAAGGTTGAAGATTATATACCTAGGATTGGATTAGGGTTGATTGTCCAACCCGCCCGAGTTGCACTCATATTTGGGGGAAGGAATGGGTGTTTGAGTTATCAATATTTTTTAATTTATAAAGTTATTTGTGAAAATGAGTGGGTGTTTTGTGTTATAAATATCATTTTATTTGTAAAGTCATTTGTGTAAATGAGAACATTTTTATCTAAATGACTATGTGACAAGAGTTAGGGTGTAATTTGTTGTACTTATTTATATATCAAAGTTTATTTCTTGTATATAAATTGTGAGACTTATTTTTTCACCTCATTAGAGGTGGTTGTTACTCACGGGTCATTGTGCTCATAAAAAATATTTAACATTATTTTTTGTGAGAATCAAGGAAAAGATTAAATCTTGAGTCCAACAGAGGCTTAGAGGACTTGATGATTTGTCTTAAGTAGGTCCTATTTTGGAGTTGTAAACCTTAAAGTTTGAGCATGGAATTACTTGTGATTTATTAATGATGTTGGACGATGTTTGGTTTATTTTTCTGGTATTTATAAGGTATATGAACATGATCACTTTTTTATTTATCTTTTTTGAATTTTGCATTTAACATGCATAAGAGTTGGTTGGTCTCAGTCGCTGGTCTGCCGCCCACCCTACGTGATCCAGGACGGGGGCATAATAGCAATGGTAAGGAATATGTATTATCATTCTAATGTTTAACAATTACTTGGGAATAAGTCCTATAATATAATGTACATTTGGATAAGATAATTCTTATTGGAATGGAATAAAATCTAAAATATTTTTTACTTAAATGAAATAAAATTTAAACAAAATAATTTTTTTAACTATAAAATTTCAACTTAATTCACGTGACATTATCCCTTACAATAAGTATACCTATTAATTATAAAACTTGACAAAAAAAAATAAAAATGTAAAATCCCCACACTCATATTTTAGTTCGTTAGCAAAAATATCAAAAAATAAATGGGAGAAAATACTGTTCTAGGTAAAAATAATTTGCTTAGTATAAGGCTAACTTTTACGATGAAATATTTCTTTAGGAAAAGCAATATATTTTTTTTCAAAGTTAGATTTCTATTTTATTAAATCACCTAAAAATTCAAAGAAATTTAGAATATATACAATACCAAAAAAACAAAATACATAAAAAACAACCATAAATTTGTTCTACTCTAAATTTTAATAAATATAAACTGACATAAATTAAATTTTTATACATGGAGTCAATATAAATAATTTGATTTACATGAACATCCACAATAACAAAAATAAAACCTATCATGCACCACTAGCTTCGTTTTTGTTTTTTTCGTTCAACGGTCAGGAGTATTTGGGTCAGCTTACACGCACCTCAATTAACCACTTTCTTGATTCGGTCAAAGGTATGCACCACTAGCTTTGTCAATTATAGTTGTCATCCAATTTAAAAGAGTTACATTTGGTCTACCTTCCCAAATATAATGCCGAATACTACTAGTCCCAAAAAAAGTCTTTCTCTATGATCACGCATCTACACTTACCTCATCATTCAAAACTCCATCTTGGCAATCATATGTAGCCATCATAAATACCTTGGCTGCACATGCGGCTCAAGGAATAAACCCTCCATCTATCACCCTAGCGCATGGAACATAGATCCACAACCACAAGCCTGACAAATGTTAAACCTATTGGCCCAGTAGTTCAAAATTAGCTCGTAGCCAATCTTTTATAAAATTTCCACCTTCATGAAATTCAAGAATCATAAACAAGATAGGAAAAAACATTTATAACATCTAAACAAGATAGAAAACACCCAGCATCACAGTAATGATATTCGGAAGGTGCAAAATATACTGAGAAAATAATAGAATAAGAAGGCTCAGCCACCAAAATTAACAAGCAGCTAAAAACCTTGACCAAGTAATTCTTCCATGGCAATCACCATTATTACCACATGCAGATAATTTCCACTTAATTTAGCATACTCTTTTACAATCAATACTCCTATTAATTTTAAAACTTGACAAATAATATTTAATGCACAATCAATATACTCACAAATAAATATAATACTTAAATTCATTTAATACTAAACTTGTGCAACAATTAGTGACGTGCAGCCATCACAAAACTAACAACCGAACGTAGGCAATGGCCATGGTGATGTAGTTAAAGACCATGTAAACCAGAGTAGGCATATTACAGTATCCGACCTTAGAATAGTTTTACCCAAAAAAAAAAAAAAGTGATAGTCTTACCATCCATCAGAAGCAAAGGTAATCTTTTTATCTTTCATGAGTATTTGGTGGTTATTAATTCAAAAGAATTTTTTTTTTTTTTTTTTTTTGTGATTGAAGTATAACTTTCATTGAAATAAAGGGAATAAAGTTTTACATTATAAGTTTACCCTATACCTATTCTAGCTTCTTTGAGGAGGATCTGCACCAGTTGCCATGGGGGAGAGGATTGCCAGTTAGGAGGCAGTGTGCCTTGCCTAGAGTGCATGACCAGAGTATGTGCTGCTGAGTTGCAGGATCTCTTTGTGGGTTTGAAAATGACTTTAGCTATACCTTTCACATAATGCCATATATCTTGTTGAATGGCTTCAAACTCTCTGATGATTGTTGTTGATCCCTGATTGAGGGAATGAATCAGGATCTTCGAGTCTGATTCGATAACAACTTCCCTGTAACCTTTATTAAGTGCATGACCAGAGTATGTGCTGCAGAGCTGAGGAGGCTGTTATCCTCGCCACAGCTCCAGTAAGAAGTATTCCTTCATGATTGTGTGCCACTGCTGCATAAGATGCACTATTGCTCTTCTCGCAGAATGCTCCATCACAGTTGATCACGCTGCCTTGTCTTGTTGAACATACGGATTCTTTCATTCACCCCAAAACTAAAAATAGTGATCCTATCTCAAAAAAATCTACTGAATTTCACGATTGCCCCTGATCGTATCAATGTGAAAACTCCAAAATTTCATTTCATGATACTTTGATGCGGGAAATCAACTTAATACTAACCAATACAATGAAGTGCAAAACAACAAAGACCAATATATATATGACTAATCCTATGCAGGTTAAGGAAACTACAAATTGGCCTCCTCATCGGTGAGCACTACTAGATATCAACAGCTCCAACTTCACCATAATTTTATTTGAAAATATTAAATCCATCTATAAAAGCGTGACATATAGTAGTACATGCAACACAAGTATCCCCACCCAACCACTCTCAACATAAATCTTCACCAACATATCACCTCGGAAAACAACCTCTCCCACCAACCGAAACCTCAACCTCAAAACTCCCCAACTGATGGGACATCTCCGGAATACTCCAAGATAAGATACGTGTCCTCGATATCACTGATCTTTGTTATTAAAATCACGTATCCATCGGGTCACAAGTCCCCTCTCCCCCTGAGGTGCTGATCATGGGGATCGAGTGGCATTCAGTACGTTTTTATGTACCGACACGTACCCTCGGTCTGATATGGTACATCGGTCGCTAGACTCTTCCCTCGGCTCCGAGATGTACCTCTTCCTCGATACCAAGATGTACCCCCTCGTCCAGGATGCCGTTCTCTGCTCCAGCAGAGGCTATTGATGTACAGGTCACTAGCCTAGGCTAGGCTAGGTTAGCTATCATGACCTCGTCTTACACAATTGGTGTCAGAAGGCACAGGAAGGCAGGCGCCACAGCCAATAGGGAATGGACGCGTGGTATATTGTGTCACATCCGAGACAGAAAGACCGCATGCCCTTGCTGACACACGACTTGGGAAAGCAAGTATTTAATTACGTCATTCCCTTGATGAGACTGCATTCAATGCGGTAAGGCTCAGAATTAAAAGGCAATAAATGTCTCTAAGGCTGGGCATTTATTGCGTCCTCTCCAAGAGGAGCTCATTGAACAGTCGGCAGCCAGATGACACAGTATTGATTGCTCGGGATCCCGAACAGTTAAAAGAGAAGACATTTCTCATCAGAATCAGTGCGCACACTGCCTGTACCTAATGATCACCTACTGACTACACTGACAGCAATCATGAGTTTTTGAGGTATAAATACTCCTCGCAAAAGGCAAGACGGTATGCAACAAAAAACCTTTGCTATAATACATACTCAGTGTTTTCTTCTTCCTCTCTCTCTCAAAAACTGACTTGATTGTCGGAGGGGATACGCCATAAAACACTCCGGCGCCCTTCTAACTTGTTCTTTTTTGTTTCAGGAACCTTTCTTCAGCCTTACTGGATCGTTCCTTTGATTCACGAGGGTCTCCCATTACTGTTCCAGGTTACCACAGGATCTTACAGGCTGTTTCAAGCAGCGTGGTTGACCACTCCACTAATTCACTCGAGTTCACTAAGGGAGAGATCTGTTCTCGTTTTTATATTGTGCGAAATCTAGCACGCACAATCTGGCGTCGTCTGTGGAAAATGACTAGTTTTCCTAGTTTTTTTTCTATAAAGAACAGTGACCATGGTGAACACTCGACAAAAAGGGAAAGGTCCCCACCAAAGAAGTCTCGAATTACAAGTTCCCTGTCACCATGGAGGGAGGGATCACACTGATGGGAACAAAAATGCCTCTACTCAGTCAAGAGGGGTTATCCCTCAAACCAGTATGGGAATTAGGTCAGGAGGATCAGCCCCCTTGGCTCGTCAACTAGCGGAGGTGATCGAAGAAAAGTTTGGTAATAGATTACGACAGCTGGAAAAGGACAACATAAACGTCCTAAGTCGGCTCAACGAATTCACCGCCTCCGGCGAAGGGTCGAGGGACTCATTCCTTTCTCGTGGGTTCCCCGCCCGGGAGGCGAAACGAAGGATCTAAGGAATCATTTAAACAACAAGGCAGAAAGCTCCTAGGCCCCAAAGCGACCGAGAGCCAACGAGCACCCTCCTAACGACCATTCAAGGAAGGCAAGGTCATTAGCCCTGGACGACCTCTGACGAGAATTGTCTAGACGGAGGAAGGAAGATGAGTCCGAGGAGGATTCTACCCTGTCCACACGGCGCCCAAGAGATGGGGGGCCTATTGATGAACTCAAAGACTTCAGAAGACATCCCGTCAGGGAGGAAATTGATCTCAGAGTCCGGTTAGAATCCAAGAGAAAGAGTAAGGCTGTCCAGGATGAGGTCGAAGACGAGGTCATGCAAACACCCTTTACCAGGGAGATCGGAGAGATGGAGGTTTCAAGAAAGTTTGTCGTGCCGAGGTTCAAAACTTATGACGGGCGGTCCGATCCCGAAGCCCATCTCAGGCAATACAAGCAGATGATGTCCCTCTATCATTTGGACCAACGGTTCCTCTGCCGAGTGTTTCCTATGAGCTTGGGGGACTCTGCGATGAAGTGGTTCGAGGCGCTTCCCCCCAACAGTATTGGATCGTGAAAGGAATTGACGAGGCAGTTCCTAGCTCGATTCATTACAGGGAGTAAGCGGCCCAAAGACGTTGGATCATTGCTAACGCTCAGACGTAAGGAATCCGAGACCCTTTGCCAGTATGCCATCCGATACTGGGAAGAGGTAAATGAGGTAGAAGGCTGCTTGGAAGTCATGGCAGCGGCGTCTTTCAGGCTCAACTTGACGAGGGACACGGACCTGTACCGATCCCTGACCAAGAAGACTCCCTCGAATATGGGCGAGCTGATGGCCTGGATAAACAAATAATTAAGGATCGAGGACGAGATGGGAAGCAGCAAAGGCCGAACCCTCCAATCTAAGAGAAAGGAAAGGGGAGCGGGAAGATACTCCCCGAAAGGGATTGCTACCCCCTCCAGGGGGTTCGTCCAAAGGAGTTCACACTATGTTCAAGGAACCCATCTTCAAGTTGCTCCATAAAATCAAACATGAGTCATTCTTCAAGTGATCGCCCAGGATGCAGAGCGATCCCTCCACCCGTGATCAAAAGGTTAGGTGTTCCTATCACCGAGATTTCGGACATCGCACCGAAAGCTACAGGGCATACAAATCATTCTTGGAAAGATTGGTCCGAGACGGACACTTGAAAGAGTACATAGAGCCCAGGCCAGAAGAGAGACACGCCCTTGCCCCGACCGAGGAGCCGGACAACGTCATAGATGTCATCCATGTATGTCCCCTGGATCGCCCCACGTCCAAGGAACTCGAGTCCGACCTCAAGAGGGTAGCTTTTACAAGGAAGGTAGCCGAGGATGATGGGGGGCCACCCAGTAAAAGGGCCAGGATTGGTGAGCCCAGCATCACGTTCTCTAGCACGGACTTGACAGGCGTAGTGACTCCTCATAACGACGCCCTTGTCTTGACCCTGAAGATAGGAAAATTCGACGTCAAAAGGGTGTTGATAGACTCTGGAAGTTCCTCAGAAGTGATGTACTCCGAGACTTTAAAACGGATAGGTCTTGGCCTCAAGGACCTCACCAAGGTCAGGACACCCCTCATTTGATTCAACGGCTCGTTCGCCCTGCCCGTAAGCAAAATCACATTGCCAGTTGTCACGGGTCCCTTCGTCATCAACACCGAGTTTGTCGTAATTGATACGGACTCTCCCTACAACATGATCATGAGGCAAACATGGCTGCATGCGTTAGGAGCGTTGCACTCCACTTACCACCAGAAACTAAAGTTTGCTACGCCAGAAGGTATCATGGAGATCCGGGGGGACCAAGCGTCCGTAAAAAATTATTTTTATTCAGCTGTTAGAGCCGGGGCGTTCACCCAAGAAAAGGGGCGACCCCGGAAGAGATCATGGAAAAATAGCAATCATAGTCCGGGCGTCCAGGAATGGATGACCCCCGGATAGACCCAACTGAGCGATCGGTGGAGGACCTCCGGAAGGTGCCCTTGGTGGAGGGAGAGGAAGAGAGACATTTCTTAGTTGGAATCGCGATGCTCGCAGCCAAACAGAAGGAGATGATTAAGTTCCTAAGGGGAAATGCGGACGTGTTCGCTTGGAACGCAATGGAAATGACGGGGGTAGACCTCGAGATAATCACGCACAAGCTGCATGTTGACCCGGCGCACAAGCCAGTCAAACAAAAGCCAAGATGTATGGCCCCGCATCACGCCTGCTTGGTCAACGAAGAAATCGACAAACTCCTGAAGGCCAACACCATTCGAGAGATACAGTTCCCAGAATGGCTGTCTAACACGGTTTTGCGCAAAGAAGAAGGGGGGAAATGGTGTGTCTGCGTAGACTTTACAGATATAAACAAGGCATGTTCCAAGGACGACTACCCCCTACCAAAGGTGGACCAGCTAGTGGATGCCACTACTGGATATGAACGCATGGACTTCCTGGATGCCCGAGCGGGATATCACTAGATCCCTCTCCACCCCCAGATCAGGAAAAAACGGCGTTTATCATTCCGAAGGGAGTTTACTGTTACAAAATGATGTCGTTTGGACTAAAGAACGCCGGAGCGACATACCAAAGACTGATGAATCGGATGTTCAAAAAGCAGATCAGCAACACCATGGAGGTCTACATTAACGATATGCTGGTGAAGAGCAAACGAAGTTGTGATCATCTGGTAGATTTGGCAGATACCTTCTCCACCCTCAGGGAGTACGGGCTGAAGCTGAACGCGGCAAAGTGCGTTTTCAGAGTGGAATTGGGTAAATTTCTCGGATATCTGGTCAGCTAACGAGGAATCGAAGCTAACCCGGATCAGATTCAAGCGATCCTGGACATCCGGAGCCCCCGAACTGTTCGAGAAGTCCAAAAGCTCACGGGGATGCTAGCAGCACTTAACCGTTTCGTCTCACACTCCTCAGACAAATGCAAACCCTTTTTCGGAGCAATCAAGAGTGCTGGGAAGGATATGTGGAGCCAAGGGTGCGAAGACGCCCTGGCTGGAATCAAGAAATACCTAAGGACTCTCCCGACCTTATCCGTCCCTATCCAGGGAGAAATGTTCTTCTTGTACTTAGTCGTGTCTGAATTTGTGGTAAGCGGGGTACTCATTCGTGAGCATGAGCACCGCCAGAAGCCGATTTATTACATAAGCAAGGCGCTCCTGGACGCAGAGACAAGATACCTGCCCCTAGAGAAATTGGCTCTATCCCTGGTCACCACTGCAAGAAAACTGAGGCATTATTTCCAGGCGCACCCAATTACCGTCCTTACCGATCAGCCCTTAAAGGCCATTTTGAGGAAAGCGGAGCTCTCCGAAAGGATTTCCAAGTGGGCAATGGAGCTGGGGGAACACGACATTCATTTCAAACCTCGAACCGTGGTAAAGGGTCAGGTGTTGGCGGACTTCATAGCTGAGTTTTCGGGGGAACATCCCGTTTTAGAAAGACTTCCTCCTCCCGACATAGCGTCTCCAACAAATTGTGAAGGATCGCCATGGCTTTTATGTGTGGACGGTTCGTCAAATAGCAAGGGCTCTGGGATCGGTATCTTGTTGATTTCTCCAGATGGGATTGTCGCAGAGCAGGCTGTTCGGCTGGGATTCAAAGCGTCGAATAACGAAGCTGAATACGAGGCCCTCATCTTAGGACTTCGGTTAGCTGAGGCAACTGGAGTTACGGACTTGATCGTGCATTGCGATTCCATGCTGGTAGTCAACCAAGTTAACGGAGAGTTTGAGACAAGGGACCCTAGGATGAAGGCTTACCATCACCAGGCGACAACTGTAATCCGAAGATTCAAAAGGATTGAGATCAAACAAGTGTCCTGAGACAAGAACACGCATGCCAATGCCCTGGCTTGTCTAGGCTCGGCGGTGGAGTCCTCTCAGTCGCGCAGGATCACTATAGAATATCTTCTCGCATCCTGCATAGACCATGCTCCCGAGACAATGGCCGTCCAGGACGCACATAAGCCGCCCAGCTGGATTGATCCCTTTCTCAAGTTCCTAACAACAGGAGACCTCCCGGAGTGTTCAAAAGAGGCAAGGAAGATAAAACTCAAAGCCCCGAGATTTTGGGTCTCTCCGGATCAGAAGCTGTATCGGAGGTCTTTCTCAGGACCTTACTTGTTATGCGTCCAAGAAGACCAGGTGGAAGACCTTCTCTATGAGGTACACGAAGGAATATGCGGGGGGCACTCTGGGGGCGATCAATAGCACACCGCATCATGTCTCAGGGGTATTGGTGGCCGCGAATGCAAAGGGATGCGCGCGCATACGTCCAAAAATGCAACCAATGTCAGAAGTTCTCCCCTACAATCAGGCAACCCGCGAGGGACTTGCACCCCCTGACCAGCCCTTGGCCATTCACCTAGTGGGGACTCGATTTAGTCGGACCCTTGCCTAAGGCTCCTGGAAACAGGAAGTTTCTCATTGTGGCCACAGATTATTTCACCAAGTGGGTTGAGGCGGAGCCGTTGACTCACATCCGCGACATAGATGCTAAAAAGTTCGTCTGTGAGAACATAGTCATCAGATTCGGGATTCCCCAGGCACTGGTGTCGGATAACAGGACTCAATTCACCGGCGGGCGTTTCAAGTCTTTCTGCTAGCAACTCGAAATCCGTAATTTCTACTCCACACCTGCCTACCCCCAAGCCAACGGGCAGGTAGAGGCCTCCAACAAAACAATTATCAATGGAATTAAAAAGAGGTTGGAGAAAGCCAAGGGAAAATGGGCGGATGAGCTATTAAACATTTTGTGGGTGTACAGGACCACCCCTCGGTCCTCAACAGGAGAAACCCCATACTTCCTGGCTTATGGAATGGAAGCAATCATACCTCTCGAGGTAGGACTCCCGACCATAAGGACCCAAGCTTTCGACGCAGGGGAAAATGACCGTCAACTTGGACTGGATTTGGATCTAGTGGAAGAAAAAAGGGAGACAGCCGCCTTGAGAATAACCAAGTATCAGGAAAAGATTTCCCAACTGTACAACAAAAGGGTCAAGGCGCGAGAATTCTGAATCGGCGATCTGGTCCTCAGAAGGGTAACGGCCAATACCCGTGACCCAACAGAAGGAAAAATGGGACCTAACTGGGAAGGACTTTACAAAGTGATATCTATCGGAGGCGCCGGGTCATACAGATTAGAAGATATGGATGGAAAACTTGTAATGCGACCGTGGAATGTGATGAATCTAAAAAAATATTATTTTTGAGTATTATCTCCCTCAGTGCTTGCCAACGACAAGGATAAAGGGTAAGGCCCTGGGGACAGAGTTCAAGGACTCCTACCCCCGAAACAAACACAGGAGCAAGCCTCTTGAAAGGGCAAGGCCCTAGGGACAGAGTTCAAGGACTCCTGCCCCCAAAGCAAATACAGGAGCAAGCCTCCTAGAAGGGCAAGGCCCTAGAGACAGAGTTCAAGGACTCCTGCCTCTGAAGCAAATACAGGAGCAAGCCTCCTGAAAGGGCAAGGCCCTGGAGACAGAGTTCAAGGACTCCTGCCTCCGAAGCAAATACAGGAGCAAGCCTCCTGGAAGGGCAAGGCCCTGGGGACAGAGTTCAAGGACTCCTGCCCCCGAAGCAAATACAGGAGCAAGCCTCCTGGAAGGGCAAGGCCCTGGGGACAGAGTTCAAGAACTCCTGCCCCCAAAGCAAACACAGGAGCAAGCCTCTTGAATGGGCAAGGCCCTAAATACAGTTCAAAAAAAAAAGTGTACGCAAAAAAATATAAGTACTCGAGCTTTATTTCAAAAAGAGGGACTTTGCTTCCCCAAAAGCTACAAAAAAAAAAGTACAATCGAAAAGAAAAAAAAACGTTTTTCATCTTGCCCCGGACATCTCCAAAACATCCGCTGAGGGCGAATCGGCGTAGAAAGGTTGAGCAGCTTCAGGAGCAGGCAGAGCGGGAGGTACTTTGGCAACAGAGAGACCTTGAGGAATATTAAGGTCTGAGTCCTGGTCCGGCAGGGCCTCATCAGAAAAATTCACTATTACCGCCTTAGACAGATCCACCGAAACTTGCACCGGCGTTGGAATCTCGCCCTCGGCAGCAATCTCTGCTTCGGCCCGTTCCATCTCCGCCGAGGGCACGTACTTGTGCATCTGGAAGAACGGAGAGTCTGACGGGATTCCAGCATACTGGAGCGCCTCGTCCCACCCCTTCTTGAAGAACTCCTTGCTGTTTTCCTCAAGAATGGGGAGCACGTCATCGACAAACTCTTCTCGGAGTTGCTCCTCGGACTTCCTGTTCTACGCCTCAGCCCTGATCCTGTCTAGCTCCTGGGTCAGAACCAAACAGTTTTCCTCTGAACCAACAGCCCTTTCCTCCGCCGCAGAGAGCCGCTGCATCTACTCTGTGATCCTCCTCTCAGCGTCGACAAGGGCAGCACTAAGCTTTTCAGCGCCGACCTTAGCCAACTCGGCATCCTTGAGGAGTTGCTTGATTTGAGCAGCCTGCCCTGCGAGGGTGGAATCCCTGGCAGCTACGTCCTCCTTGGCACTGGCAAGGGCACCCTCCGCTTCTTCCTTCTGCTCTCGGACCCGCTGGAGGTCCATCCTAGCCCCATGATACCGCGCCGCTATTATGGAGATCTGTTGGGTGGCCTGCAAAGGAAAAGGCATATCACTAAAAGGAAAAGCGGCTAAAAAAAAAGACTAAAGCAAAGATGAAACTTACCACCAAGGAATTCTGGATGATAGAGCGAACAACACGTTCGTTGATCGCCCCCTGTGAGCCACCATGTCGGCCTCGAAATGCAGCGTCTCACTCACTGCATTGGCGACATGGGGGTCCTGTAAAATGGAGTCATCGACCCTGATCACTCGGTTCATGTGATCAGTGGCTCGAGGATTCCACTCCGCGACTTCCACTGTCGGCGGAAGGGGAGGAGGAGTCTGCTGTTGCCGCTGCTGCTGTTGCTGCTGTTGTTGCTGCTGTTGCTGTTGTTGCTGAGGAACAGGGGGCAACCCACGACCTCTCCCACTTTGATACTGAGCGGAGGGGGCCCAGGATCCCCTACCAAGGCCATCGTGCCTATGTTTGATCCTCCTCTCCTCCTCTACCTGAGGATCCCGGTCATGCACTTGACCCCAACTAATGATCTTGAGGATGGGGTGGCGCTGGTCCCTACAGATGGGGCTCCACTGGTCGATTCTCGTCCCCTCCCAGCAGCGAGGGCTTGCCTCTGTCTTAGGAACCCTAGATCAATGCGGGGCGTGCTGGACATAGCTACCTCGAGGGCGTCCTCGGCGTCTAGAGATCGTAGGATTTAGAAGTCCGGCCATGAATCTCTCCCCGAAATCCCCACCTCGACGTGCGAAGGATCCAAGTCCTCTCTGACCCTGAGCTCTTCAACTATACCCTCTACTTCTGCCTCCGAGGCCCAATCAGGGTCTTCTTCCAAGTTCTCCTTGACTTCTTGCCCCACCGCCTGATCGAAGAGTTCAGACCACCGCGAAGGCTCGAAAGGCTGGGGAAGCTGTGAAAACTTCTTATATCCGGGAGTATAATTCAGGAGGATGTGGGCAGCCCGGCTGAGCCCGTCGTCACCAGTGAATCTCCAAACGGTGACTAGGTCTGCAAAGTTCACCAACGACCTGGGTGGAGGAGCTGTTTCCCGAGGGGAGAAGTCTGCACAAGCAAAAAGAGGGGAGTGGGTCATGAGCAGGTAGAAAATCTCAGAAACAAAATAATAGACCCGAAGGAACCGACGTACTTGTCGTTCTCCATTCCAAAGGGCATAACAAGCCGTCATACTCGGGACCGACACCTCTCTGCCAAGATCTCTTGAAGATGAATAGGTCATCCTTGTACCCCTTGTCCGAGTCAGGAAGGTGAGTTACGAGGTACATAGATGAGTCCCTAGCTTTGAGGTAGAAGTGTTGTTGAGGTGTAACTCTCAAGAGGGAATAACAAAAAAGGATATCGTTCTGCCCGACGTTTACCCCAAGACGCCTATTGAGCTCTAGGACCCCCATAATTATCCTAAAGACATTAAGACAACACTGCCCGGGGAAGAGGCAAAAATGAGAGAGGAACTGAAGAAGCAGAGGGGGCAAAGGGAACCTAATTTCACCTTCTATGATGGCTTTGATAAAAAAAAAAGGCATTGCGTCCTCGGCACTGAGGGTACGAGGGTGCACAGCCGGGTCATAATCCTCTATGTCTACATTCGGGGGAACGCTGTACTTAACCCTAAATCTATCAATTTGTTCACCACCTTTTACTTTATACTTCCCTGGCCTCGAAGTACTGGCCTGAGGGTTCTCAGGGGCAGGGCGACGACGAGGCATCTTCAAAAAATGAAAAAAAATAGAGGGGGTCTTTTCCACGAAAATCCCCAAGAAGGCTTCCCGGGGATTGGTCGCTGAAGGGCAACCAGAAAACACCTCCGGTGATCGAAAAACCAAAAGAGATAGAAGGGCAAAGAAAGGGAAGATACTGGGACTCACCAGAGTATAAAAAGAGGTTTTTTCTGGAAAACTTGAATCGACTTCTTCCAAGAATGTTCAGAGCAAGGATGGGTATGCTAGCTTTAAAGCTTCAGTGAAAAGGTTGGGCAGTTGACAAACGGAAGAAAAGAGGTCTCCGGCGAAGATTCAGGCAAGGGCTCTCTGTGAAGAAAAGTTCAGAACGATGAAATGAGAAAAGAAGAGAGGAAGCCCCTTTATATATAACACCTATCCCATCATTGGGCGCGGAGCACGAAACGATGCATTTAATGTGCACGACATCCTAAGCAGGGAAAACGGCTAGGGGCAATGATGAAGCAGTTGGGGTTGTTGCAAAACCCTTCGTCTCCTTACAACGCGTGTCCTCGGTGTCAGAAGATCGAAGGCTGGGGGGCAGTTGATGGGACATTTTCAGAATACTCCAAGATGAAGACACGTGTCCTCGGTGTCATTGATCCTTGTTATCGAGATCACGTACCCATCGGGTCACAAGTCCCCTCTCCCCCCGAGGTGCTGATCATGGGGATCGAGTGGCATCCAGTACGTTTTTATGTACCGACACGTACCCTCGGACTGATATGGTACATCGGTCGCTAGGCTCTTCCCTCGGCTCCGAGATGTACCCCCTCGTCCAGGAAGTCGTTCTCTACTCCAGCAGAGGCTATTGATGTACAGGTCACTAGCCTAGGCTAGGTTAGCTAACATGACCTCGTCTTACACAATTGGTGTCAGAAGGAACAGGAAGGCAGGGGCCACAGCCAATGGGGAATGGACGCGTGGCATATTGTGTCACATCCGAGACAGAAAGACCGCATGCCCTTGCTGACGCACGACTTGGGAAAGCAAGCATTTAATTACGTCATTCCCTTGATGAGACTGCATTCAATGCGGTAAGGCTCAGAATTGAAAGACAATAAATATCTCTAAGGCTGGGCATTTATTGCGTCCTCCCCGAGAGGAGCTCATTGAACAGTCGGCAGCCCGATGACACAGTATTGATTGCTCGGGATCCCGAGCAGTTAAAAGAAAAGACATTCCTCATCAGAATCAGTGCGCACACTGTCTGTACCTAATGATCACCTACTGACTACACTGACAACAATCATGAGTTTTTGAGGTATAAATACTCATCGCAAAAGACAAGATGGTATGCAACAAAAAATCTTTGCTATAATACATACTCGGTGTTTTCTTCTTCCTCTCTCTCTCAAAGACTGACTTGATCGTCGGAGGGGATACGCAGGAAAACACTCCGGCGCCCTTCTAACTTGTTCTTCTTTGTTCCAGGAACCTTTCTTCAGCCTTACTGGATCGTTCCTTTGATCCACGAGGGTCTCCCATTACCGTTTCAGGTTACCACAGGATCTCACAGACTGTTCAAAGCAGTGTGGTTGACCATTCCACTGATTCACTCGAATTTACTAAGGGAGAGATCTGTTCTCGTTTTTATATTGTGCGAAATCGAGCACGCACACCAGCCACTCCAAAAGTCCCCACGGCTCCTAACAACATTTGAACAAATTGAAGGCCAGCTCAGTAACCACCCATGAAGCCAAAAAAAAAGGTCAATTTCTCTTTTATTTATGTCAGGCATTTTGACAAACCCCTAGTCTGCATTATAAAATGTTTCACTAGTTTTTCTAAAAACTAGGTCCCTTATGAATCATAATTCACCAATTACAATTATGAATGGTTTCATATGCATAAAATCTAGTTCCATATCACTTACATGAGATTGGTCGAATTTACGCTAATATAGTCTGGTCCTCGTCGCCTGTGTGACCCCTTGCTTCATAGATAGACGAGAGAGAGGCAGAAAGTGAATGGTAAGGGATGAGGAGAGGGGTGGAGTGCCATGGGCATTATTTAGGAAGAAGAGTGAGCAAAGCAAGATGTGAGAAGCGAGAGCCAATAATCGAGAAGGGAAAGAATCCATCGGTTTTTCTTTTTCTTTTTTGGCAAAAGGATTTGGCGTACCTGGGGCGAGAATGGAATGGAAAATACCACTGTAACCGGGTCTTTTGCTCAATTTTCCCCTTACCTTATCAAGATTTTACCTTTAAAAAAATAAAAAATAAAAAATACCACTGTAACTTTGGTAATGCCTAATCTCATGATCTGTGGGATTCACTATTCCTTCCTTGGGAATAGCAATGAATTTTAATTCTTGCCAACCAAACATAGGAATGAACATTTTCTAAGAATATTTCATTCCAAGGTTTAATTTCACATATCAAACACATCTTACAAGTAAACACTATAACGATGTAAAAAATTAACCTAATTTGTTAATTTAATGATGTGACAGTTATGTGGTCTAATAATGCTGTTGTGGCCGTAATTTTTAGATTTTATCACTTATCACATTATTATATCAATAAATTAAGTTATTTTTTACTTACAAGAAAAAAAATTAAGTTAATTTTTAAGTCTCAATAACATTATTGTATAACTAATTCAATAATTATATCTTTGATTAAGTCCTTAAATTAAATCATTATAGCATTGCTCATATGTTTGTGGTGAAAATATAGCAAAGTGACACTGCAAAATAAGAATTTAGACACATCAACCAAATTTTGAAGATACTATATGATAATTAATTCAAGCCAAACTCAACAACCAGCATATCATAACTCAACATCAAATTTCTTTCCAGTTTGTCCCGACATAGATGCTCCGGTCGTATAAACAGAACTTGTGGTTTGCTAAAAGCCAACAAAATTTAGTTCCACCGGCGGAAAAAAAAAAAAACATAACCAAATGGAGTTCCGCCCGAGAAATTTTTTCATGGGTACTGAACACCACGCCGGCGGCTTGGCACACATGGTGTGTGCATCCAATTAAATGATGACCCTTCACTATATTGTCAGGTAAAAAGTTTAAAAGTCCAGCACATAGAATCAGTTGCCCCCTTGACTGAACGTCCAAAAATTGCATCCAAAAATTGACTAAGTGTATTTTCGGGATAAGATTCCAACTGGACTGGAGACTCAACCTGAAATTTACCTGTAAAAAATTCAAAATTCAAAAATATTATAATATTTGAAGTTTTATAGTACCAATAAAAAAATTCAAAATTATTGTTATATAATATTAGTAGGTCAAATCAACTTCTATATCTCAACAAAATTAATTTAATTTAATTTAATTTTTTAGTCCCAATGATATTATTTTTTATTAAAAAGACAAATAAAATTCGTACGTTACATCTTAATAAAATTACTCACCTAATGGGTTCAGTGAGTACGTTACATCTTAATAAAATTCGTAAGAAAAATTTCACCCACACCTTGACATATCTTCAAGAGAAGCTCATTTATTTTTTGAAACTTCAATCACACCCCATGTTAGATTAAAGGTATTAATTAAAATACATTTTTATTAAATTGTCCATAATATATTTTATAAAAAATTTCATCCGTACCTTTTTTAGATAGACATATCTTCAATAAATCTTTTTTATTTTTTAATTTTTTTACGTATTAAAATTCGAATCGAATAAAATTCAATTCAATCTAATTAAAATTTGAGTCGATTACAAAATTATATTTTTTTACGAATTAAAATTTGAACCGATTAAAATTCTATTCGAGGCTCAACTCAAATTTTAATCAACTCGCATTAAATTTTAATCGACCTTATTTTTTATACATAAAAAAAATATAAATTTTAATTGACTCAAATTTTAATACATAAAAATTATATTTTAATAAACTTGAATAGAATTTTAATAAATAAAAAAAATATAAATCTTAATCAATTCGAAGCGAATTTTAATCAGGATTAACAGTTCGAGTAGAGTTCAAATTGACTCGAATTTTAATATGTAAAAAAGACTTTTAATAGACTCAAATTTTAATACGTAAAAAAAATTAAAATTTAATCAATTCGAATCGAATCGAATTTTAATCGATTCAAATTTTAAAATATATAAAAAAATTTAATCAATTCGATTCTTAATATGTAAAAATATTTTAATCGAGTCAAATTTTAATCAAATTTTATGTAAACAAAATTGTTTAAGATTTATGTAAGGGCAACTTTAATATTTGAAATAGTTTAATTTTGTTATAAATGATGGTTTAATGGCAGTAAGAATTTAGTGATGTTTAAATATAAACTAAAAAGATTGTCAGTGATAATTTTAATAATAGAGAGAGTCTCCTTAAAGATATAATAAATTAGAAAAAGTGTGACTGAAATTATTTTAATTTAATATTATTTTTAGACCTCAAAAATTTATCCTGTTAGTTGTCCTATTAACGTCGGTAACGACAATTTTGATATTTGAGATAGTTTAATTTTGTTATAAATGATGGTTTAATTGCAGTAGGTGTCATTGATGTTTGAATATAAACGAAAAAGATTGTCAATGATATTTTTGATAATAGAGAAAGTGTTCTTAAAAACATAATAAATTTAAAAAAATGTTACTGAAATTATTTTAATTTAATATTATTTTTAGACCTCAAAAAACTTATCCTGTTACTTATCCCGTTAACGTCAGTAAAGGGGCCAGTTGATTCTATGTGCTGGCCTTTTAAACTTTTTGCCAGGCAACATATTAAAGAGCCATCAATTGGTGCCGGTGGGTAACATCCATGAAGAAAATCTTGGGGTTTTTGGAAGTTGGTACCAAATTAGACTTATTTGATAAAAAGTACATATTAAAAAATATATTAAAAAAAGGTACACTAGTTAGATATAAACACATAAATATCTATTTTAGGAAAAATGGTGCATTAAATATCTCATAATTTTATAAAAGAACTTTAATATTTAATGCACATTGATTCATGTATATTTGTTAATATATATATATATATATATATATATATATATATATATATATATATATATATATATATATATATATATAAGTGCATATATAAGTATGTATATACGTGTAAAGTGTAACATTAAAAGTAGATAGCGTGTTCTAATAAATATTGAGACTCATAATTAAATTAATTTATGGTGATTGTTGGAGTTAACATTGGGTGTAACGGTTACACAATATCAACAATATTGATATGGTATAATCATTCAAGAATAAAATTATAAAGATAGACATGGTCAAACAATTCACACTCCAAACTGGCACTCTAATTGATTATTACTACAAGGAAGGTTTTTTTTTTTTTTTTTGACACCTTTGCGATAATATTCATTGTGTAATAAGTAATGGTTCAAAAAGTATTGTGATGACAAATCCTCATCACAAGTACTTTTACGACGGCATTACTTATTTCTTACACTCTCCCATCTAAGTGATACAATTTTCCTAATGAACTCAAGTGTAAGCTTGAAGTTCACTGCTATCTCCCCTTCCAATTATTTGCTGAAAGAACAGGTGAAACAATGGTACAAATTAGGGGGAAAAACATGTAAACTATAAAATTCTTGCACTTAAATAAGAAGAAATCAGGCAAGGGAAAAATAAAAATAAAAGGTGAGTACCAATAGACAAGTTAATGTATGTACAACCACAAGAACTTCCTAAGTTAAATATTTGGTTTACACTACATCAAATACACTTAGAAAAAATTTCATTGTTCTTAATTTTTCAAAACTTTCAAACAAAGGAAAAGAACTGAGTGGACAAAAGAAACAGGGGAAAGGAGGTAAGATAAACACAGCAAAGGGAAACTAACATGGCAGCAGCATGAAAAACAATTGAAGTCGAACAAACTAGTGCACCGGTTTGAGGGCATTCTATCAAAGGGAAACTTACCAGTTTGAGGGCATTCTAACAAAATAGTGCACCAGTTTAAGCATAAGAAAAAATCCATAGCACATGTAAGTCATTTTATCAAACAGTTGGTGGACATTTTATCAAACTGTCCAGTTTTGCTCTAAATTAAATGTGAGAATGAGCAATGAACATTTTATCAAACTGTCCAGTTTTGCTCTAAATTAAATGTGAGAATGAGCAATGAATTATGGAAGTAAAATAATATAGTGATTTCATAATAATCATGGATCAAAAAAAAAAAAAAAAAACTATTTCCCCAAAATAATATAGTGATTTTCATAGTGATTTCTGGCACAACTCGAATAATGTCAACCAGCCGTCGAGGAGGCCCCTCATTGTCTTGCACAGCTCAGATACAAAATATTCTGGATGAGGATCTCAAAACAAATGTTTCGTATTTTCCAAGTGAAATCCTGGTTCCAGAACTTGAGGCAAATGAAACCAAACTCAAAGTTTGTGCCATTGATGATTATTATGGTATAGTGGGCATCAATCAGAAGGACTTTCCTACAAAACTGCAATCTCGAGTTGAAAAACCTCCATTTCTGTTCCATTTGATTCCACCGGAACGAGAGGAAACAAGCATGCAAGTCAGAGGGAGACGAAGCGCCCAGCTTAAGAGGGATAGACCAACCAGGCGCTTGTCTACTGTCTCTGCTGAGAGAATAACTTACAGTCGTCGGCGTCGAGATTAAAGAGGCTACATGAAGGGTTTTGGCAGAGAGGTATCGGGGGAGCGGAAAAAAATGAGAAGCTATTTTTACAAGTTAATTATTTTTATTTTATTTTATTAACTTATTTATTTGCTCAAATTATATTTACAGTGTTTTTAATAAGTTAAATCAAACACTACTTTTAAAAAAAATATATTTTTTATAAATTAAAAGTCTCAAAAATACTTATTTTTAAATCATATTAAACACACTCTTAATTATGGATCATAATATTTATTGAGATTTATTTTATTTAATAATTATAAAAATCAAATTAATTTTTTTTAAGTATAATAAACACTTTCTTATGTTTTAGCTGATTATGAATATTTATATCACGTCACACTGATCACGCGGGTTCCCATTACACCCAATAATTTTTCCTAACTTCTGGAGTTGAATTGCATTGCTCTTGTATATAAGCTCAACCAGAGTCATTCCATATCCACGATCATTTGCTCATCTCTCTCTCTCTCAGGTCTCCATGGAAAACTCAAAACTTCATGTAGCAATACTATCAAGCCCAGGTATGGGCCACCTCATACCGGTCCTCAACTTGGGCAACCGACTCCTTAGCCACCACAACGTTGACATCACCATCCTCCTGCCTGCAACTAATTCATCACCAGCAGAATCTAAAGTTCTCAAACCATTAACTGACCGGAATCAACTCAACATAATCGAAATCCCTCCGGTAGACATCTCTAGCCTAGTGAACCCCAAGACCACAATTGTCACACAGCTCTGCATCATGATGCGAGCGGTTCTTCCTGGCCTCCGGTCCACAATCGCCGCCATGAATCCTCGCCCCGATGTCCTCATCGTCGATCTGTTTGGAACTGAGGCGTTGCCGGTCGCCGACGAGTTTGACATGCCCAAGTACGTATATATTGCTTCAACTGCATGGTTTACAGCTCTAACTACGTACTGTCCAGTTCTTGATGAGAAGATAGAAGGTCAGTACGTTGATCAAAGAACGCCGCTGAAAATTCCGGGTTGCAAGCCGGTTCGACCGGAAGATGTGGTTGATCCCATGCTGGATCGGAACGACGAACAGTACCGTGAGTACCTACGGCTAGGGATCGAGTTCAGGCTGTCTGATGGGATTTTGTTGAACACGTGGGAAGATCTGGAGCCTATATCACTCAAAGCTCTGAGAGAAAATGGAATCTTGCGGGCAGTAGTGAAGGTACCGGTTTACGACATCGGTCCTCTAAGAAGACCGGCTGAACCTGCCGGTTCAAAGAGTCGGCTGATTGAGTGGCTTGACGTGCAACCAAGTGAGTCAGTGATCTACATATCCTTTGGGAGTGGAGGGACATTGTCCGCTCAGCAGATCAATGAGTTGGCTTGGGGGTTGGAAATGAGCCAGCAGAGGTTTGTTTGGGTGGTGCGTCCACCCACCGAGGGTGGTGCCGATGGGTCATTTTTCACCGTAGGGAACGGTTCTGATGGCACCCTGGACTACTTACCAGATGGTTCTTGACTAGGACCCACAGCGTTGGACTGTTGATCCCACAGTGGGGCCCACAGGTGGAAATCTTGAGTCATCAATCAATTGGAGGATTTTTATCACACTGTGGCTGGAACTCCACCTTGGAGAGCATAGCTAGTGGCATCCCAATGATTGCATGGCCGCTCTACGCTGAGCAAAGATTGAACGCCACCATGCTGACGGAGGAGCTGGGCGTCGCCGTCCGGCCAGAAGTGTTGCCAACGAAGAAAGTAGTGGGAAGGGAAGAGATAGAGAAGATGGTGAGGACCTTAATGCAGTACACAGAAGGGAAGGCAATGAGGGATAGAGTCAAAGAACTGAAACACAGTGCAGAGAAGGCTTTGAGCAATGAAGGTTCTTCTTACAAATCAATGGCCGTGGTCCTTGAGGATTGCCAGAGGAGAGTACAATCTCATAAAAAAGAGTGAAAAAAATATTAGAAGAGATTTGGATATCAAATTGCATCAGAAAGACATGCATTATGTAAAAGAGTAATCGATTTCGAATTAATTTATCCATCTAATTTGTAGTTTTTTTTTTATCATTGCATTTATAGTAGCCCATAATATTAGTTAGGATCTATTAATGGTCCAAAGAATGAATTAGGTTAATAAAATAAATAAAAATATGTAGCATTATTGTTTGTCAAATCGTGTGCTTTAGCTTAAAAAAAAAGGTTGTGCAAAAGATATTCATAATACTATTCGTACTTAATTTATATGCCTAATGTATTATAATTATTAAAATTTTAGTATACCCGTTCTGATGATGCACAAATTGGTCTCGCACAAGATCAACAGTTGAGTATGTGATGTAGTATAACAAATAAAACAATTAATAAAGTAATCAATGACAAAACAGTAAATATCGGGTTAACACACAGATATATAGTAATTCAGTCCGAGTAATCTACTGCACTCTGGGAAACAATAACGGTGGCCAGGAGGTTTTTATTGATGAAATAGGGTGTACAGGGAGAGAGAAATGGTTAGTTCCGGAAGAGATACAATAACTAAGAGATAGAAGCTATATGTGTGTAAGGATTTGTAGAGAGCCGTTGTGAGATACCAAAATGTGTCCTTTCATATGGAGAGGACTTACAATTTATAAGCATGATAAGGTGGTGATGTGAGTGTGAGCATATTAATTCTTTGAAGATGATAGTTATAAAAGATAAGTACAATTAAGATAGTCTCGGTCCTCGATGGTATGTATCCCAATGATTCCTCCCCACATGCTGTAATTCTTTTTGGATTCTTCAGATCTTAGATTAAGTAGAATTCACAAATTGAGTTTGACCTGTCTTTTAGTTGACTTGGACTTATTTATTTTATTGGGCTTGACCCAATTAAATTTTGACTAGTCAATTTCAAAAAGCTCAGATCCACTATTAATTAACGATAACAATTTATTAATTTTTTAAATTAAATCCTTGAATTATAGGGATAACATTGCACAGGAGATATAATCAGCCGTCAAGATGGAACAGCATTGTCAAATGTGACCGGTGGAAAAAAAAAAACATATTCGTCCGGTTTCAGTGAAAATCATTTTCTTAGGAATCGGACAAAAGAAAAGAAAAATCATGTTCGCCCGCAAGTTCTAACATGCTCATTGACTTTTTGGTTGTGTGGAAAATGAAACAAAACGGCGTTTCTATTATATGATTTCAAATTCCTACGGCGTTCAAATAGGGTACGCATTTGACTAATTCAATTTATTGTGTTTCCGGTCTAGTTAAATTAATGTTGGCTAATTTTTTTTCGGTCCAGTTAAAGGTAATTTCATAAACATCGAATTATCAAAATTCAAATTTAAAGAGTCTGAGTTTGCAAATAACCTCTTTTATCACTTGGGTTTACAACTAAGGATGCACCCAACCCTTGTGATAATATCCTCACCCATGAAGTCAGGAAATGATAAGATATTAATCTAACAATAATGTTTTGAGATTGTTAATTTAGGGACATACAAAGTTATAATCATTGACTTGATAATGATTTCGTTTGATGTTGAGA